>QEWY01000067.1:392019-742180 GCA_006503575.1 Baylisascaris schroederi | reverse complement strand
GGGGAGGGGGAAAGTGAAGTGATGTTAGGGTATCTCTCTCCTTAGGAACCCCATACTAGTTCATATCTTGCTGATTAAATGCGACACCAATAGAGGCTACTGTAAATAAAGTCCATCTGAACCTGTGCATTGGTGAAGAGTTAATCAGCAGGCAAGCACATATAATATGCATATATTTGCCAAAATTTTATGACCGAAACATTGCTGTACCATAGTTTCCTGTAGATTGCATCGGCAAGTGGTATCTTTGACGTACCGCCTCCATTTACAACTACGTCAAAGGCCGAAAGGACCTTCTGTTTAACGGCGTCAGATCGAAATTGCGCTTCAAGTGGCTCTTAATATCGAAAACTGAAGCTCCTTTAACAAAATTGTAATTCTTGTGCAAGCTCATCTCATATTCTCCATTCAGAACGTCCACAGTCTATTTCTACACACTTTTACAACTTCATGCATACAATAGAAACTACGAAAGAATGCGAAGAGTTGTTAGATCATTTTAGAGGTAATTTTGAAAATAGTACTTAGTTGGATTTTGTCGAGTCAGAGAGCGGTTAAGGATAGGGAAGTGGGAACGAAATCATCTATATCTATTCTAACAGAAGCTTAGTTATACCTCCTTTTGAGGAAGAATCAAATGAACACCTCAAATTAATTCGATAAGTTTCAAGCACATTTTGAAAATATGAAAAAAAAATGAATAAATAAAGTTGCAGGTTCCAACGGGATTACGTGTGCTGGTCGTGCTTATTTCGATTGCTTTACTCATTCAACTGAAAATTTCTAGTCTTCGAAAATCAAAAGGTTGTGTTCTTTTTATACTTTCAAAGGTTTGATGAAGACGTGCTTATACAACGCAATGATTTATGTATAAAGAAGGTATGTTACGAATGTTGGATGCAATCTTTTAGCACCGTTGCAAATTCATCATCATCCTGCGTATCGAAAATGATAGCTTCCACAAGCCCCTTATCGAGATCTGTGACGTCTCCTCCTTCTGAAGTCATCCTTTTATATATACCTTCGTTAATTTATTTTCCTTTGCCGTATCTTCCATGGGATAGTAAATCAAATATGCACCCATTCGGAGTCACTTCTCTTTTAAAATCAAACGTTCGCTTTGGCGATCTGCGATCTTGCAACACCATATGTTGGCTTCAAGGCTTTTTTGAATTTTTGCTTCCTCTGCGAGACATGAATTTCAGACTCATCGCTGATGGAGCTCGAATCTAATAAAGTAAAGGAGTTTCGATTTCTCCTTAAGCCACGATTCAATAATGACGAATTTTGTCCAGCAGTAAAGGTAATCTACGTTATTCGTTCTCGCCCAGACCGATTCGACGAAAGAGAGCAAATACGAACGAGTTGGGGAAAACCGTTGAAAAATTTACTGGTAAATGAATCAATAACTTTCGCTATGAAGCTAGAATATGATTAAAAACCTTGACAGTAAGTAAATTAAGAGAAATGTGGTAAAAGATCATACCTGAAGCGTATCCAGCAGCCGGAACATCACATGTGCCGAAAACTCGAGAAACATGGAAGCAAGAACGTTTCAGGAGATCATTAGCACCTGTATTGTTTTGCTCAGCCCAAAAGCTCAAAGGTAGTCAACATAAGAAAGCAGTAAGCGTCCACTGCGAAAAGCTTCAATTTTAAGCTAACTTTTGATAGTTCTGAATACTTTTTATCGCTTGTGTGACTTGTGCCAGTGATTTGCTTGAAGCATGCTAGTGAACGGATAAAACCTGAATTGAAATTATTGTCATCGAAATCGTCGAACCCGTCGCAAATTCGAGGCATTTCGCAAACTCGACAAGCTCCTGAGGGAAGATATAAGGATGCGTTTACTCGTAATGCTAGTGAAGTGCTTAATGTAAATTGTATTTGCCTGATAGGAAACGAGTGATTAGATGAGCTGAATAAGAGATATGATATCAGTGATCTTCACAGATACTTTTCTTCGTTGTTAGATCTGCGCAACAGTGTCCCGTAGATTAATGAAGAGAATTGTAGTAAAACTTCAGAAATTCTTTGAATTATTCGTTGAAAAAAAAGCATCTTCTATATTTTAAGCATTCATGTACAATCATGTCATCCAACCGCTGTTCGGAAGTGATATAACGCCTTACTCTATTGTTTATGACAATATTGTAGTACAATTGCATCTTAGAAAATAAATAATATTAATCGCCTTTTGAGTTGATTAATATAAGCGAATTGTCATCAGATACTAATATTTGTCTTATGGAAATGACAATTGAGGTATTCGTGTTGGGAAACGCTTATAGAGGGCAAGTACGCGATGATATTCGTAATGAGTGGCAAACATATGGTGATATACTTCTAGTGGATATTTTCGATTCGTATTATAATCTCACGCTTAAATCGACTGCAATATTACATTGGATTTCAATCTTTTGCACTTCATCAAATTTCTATTTTCAGGTTGTTTTGCTGTTGTTATTTTTATTTCTAGTTTTGTTTCTTCTTTATTGCAGGTCTAGGTTGTTGTTTTGAATATTGCTAATATTTCTTACAAGTTCATCATGTAAAAACCACTCGTGGTATCGATCACTTTGGAACCATTTTTGTGCTTTACTCAAATCTATGAGGAAAGTGTATCAATTTCGACCTTTATATCATGCAAATATAGCTCGATACTTCATCCGGGAACATAAAGAATGTCGAATACGCCACTTTGCTCTTCAAATATTATAATATTCTAAATAAATATAATCAAAAACCTTCTTACGCTGAGAAAAGTATAGAAAAAAAGCGAGTTCTATATTAGCCTCATTTTCACCGGACTTGTGGATCACTTTGTCTTGTGAGAGAGCATTATTTGACTGCGAAAAAAAGAAGAAAAAACTTAGCCAAATGCAACTTTGAGAAACAAAGATCGGAAGCAACATTCGTACTGTTCAATTGCAGCAATGGTGAAAAACGATCATCGCCCAGTAGCATGTTTTTAGAACTTGAACATTCATCATAACAGTAAGAACTGGAAGATTCATGTGAATTTAACTTAGAGATGTCCCGAATCTGTCAGTCATCGTCATCAATAGGCAGCTATAAATAAGGATGAAATGGAACAATGTACTGTTCCGGCAACATTCAATGCTTGACCGGTCGACTTCAGCATTATTTGCTATCTTGACTAAAACGATCTAGTTTTTGTAAAATTTTCGTGCTATTCGAAAATTTCGAGGCAACCTCCTCAAATCAGTTCAGATTTCAGTCCAAAATTTGAAAACTTTCCATGTTTTTGTTAAAGCTGTTATTCTCGAATATACAACTCGAATACGTTCAGTCGGCCGGGCAACAAGGAATACTCCTTGGTATAAAATAGATTCGCCATTTATAGCATGAAATGTACAAGTAATGACCAACAAAAGAAGCGCTTGCGTTTCAGGGTGATCCAGATTCTGTAATTTTCCACGAAAATACGATCGATTTTCTGAATAAGCAGAATGCCACGAAACCGCAAATTTTTGGCAAATGTATGCTCAATGCGGATGTTATCAGAGGAAAGGGCAGCAAATGGTTCGTAACACCTTACAACATACAGCACTTAACTTTTCTCGTTACTCTTTCAACTTTCGCGCATAGACCCTTACCTATGAAATTGCACAGACTTAATTTCTACCACATACAAACAGTCCCCCAAGTGTAGGAACTGCGGCGATACCCGCTGGGAGAAAAAAAAGGAAACGCCATATTCTCCTATTTTCACCTCAATAAACTTACGAATATTGTCCAATGATGGAAGAAATCGTATATAAGAGCGGCAAGAGACACAAAAGCTTTCACAGTTTCCTAATAAATTCTTCACTTCGTAAATCTTTTCCCAAGGTAAAAAAAAAACAGAACGAATATTGCCTGATATTGCGATGAAAGCAATAAGATCTTTTCACATATCTTATGGCGAAAAGTGAGAATCGCTGTGTAAAATTTCTAAAAGCAAACAGTTATTGCCCAAAAGATATCAAATCTAAATATCCCCCAAAGAAACAAAAAAAGTATTTTTCAAATGAATTGCACATCTAGGAAAGAAATAGAAATGGCATTTTTGCAGGACAGTAAGCAAGAACGTTTATAGTGCCTCAAAGTTTCCAACATATGTACTCGGTGGTGCATGGATTTTTTCATCGGCAGCACATGGGCGATTGCTATTTTGGTTGGAACAATGGCCAACATATATGCATATCGACGATGCCCTTATAAGTGGAATTATAGCTGAAGAAGCGATGGTGACAAGGATATGCTTGGATGCAATCGACCTTCCCACTAGCTTCCGTGTAATCAAACAGTGCTCTTCAGAGCCATATCTTGCATTCCTTCATAATCGTTTACCACGCCTGTTGTATATAGCGAAAAAGGCTATCGGCGTTCTGTTGCCTTGCTACCTCCTTGAATAATTATTTCATATGAAAATCTCTTTAAGGAATCAGTAGAATCCAATTAAACTGAATGTAATCATATGTAGCGGATTTTTGAAAGATTGGATTCGCTCTTTCGTTCGGATTTTGACTGTGAATGGAGTGAAATTTGTAACAAAATTGCTGCAAAATTTTACCCATAAATCACTGTACAAGAGGTGGAATGAATGTCTCAAGCATCATATAAAGAACAAATGATTAAAATATTTAAGGAAAGCCTTAAATTTTTAACATATGGTAGTTAACATTTTTTCTCTCTTCTTAGGTTAACAACTTTACTATCGAATTCCTTCATAAGTGCAAAAAAATTAATGCACAAAATTCTAATTCCGAGATAATCTTCTCGAAAAAATCTTGCAAATTTACTTGTACATTATAAGATTTTAGCGTTCAATGAGCTATACGTCTCGATTTCGAATGCTTTTTTTAGACTAGACGAAATTTTTCTTTGTTTGCACTATATGAAATGCTCGTCAAAAATTTCTTCATCATTGTTATGCACCATATCGCCTTTGTCATAACTGAAACAATATTATATTGCTATCATATCTTCTAGTTTTCTTGCAGTTTTCATCTAATTATTATTGGATAACAATAAAATTTTGAATTACTTATGTGATTATGCTCTAAACATTGAACACTTCTAGTACATAACTTCGGCAAAAGCAATAAGGCTTTTGTCAACGATGCTTACACTATAAAACATTTCCACACTAACAGTTTCGTGCATATTGTTCAATTTGTGCTATACGATATTCGCTATAAGACAGTTTCTTAGTACTGTTTCACTGCGCAAAAAAGTTTAGATATTTCTATGATGGTTGGGACACCCCATGAAGCATATCGCACAACATGGCAATCCTATAAATGCCTACTTGTGTTCTATTTTGGCAATTCGTCATCACCACTTTTCAACTAGCCCTTCTAAATCTCTTCGTAACAATAATTTCGGTCACAAATCGAAAGGAGTTATGGCGACTTCCGCGCTCTAAAGATTTAATTTCGCGTAGGATGTTCAGTTTGTATGGATTAAGAAGAAGGATAATATGACTGATTATAGTTAGTGCAGTTAGACGAACTGGGAAACAAGAATGAAATGAGGCGGAAGAGTGAAGTATGCTTGTCTACAAATGTTGACCTGATCTCTATTTCGCACAAGTACTTCACCTCGTCGCCAGTCTGTTTCGTTGTCCTGTAATGTAACAACGAATAAATCTCTAAACGAGACATTTTCATTGATAAGGGAATATGATAATGAATAAACAAATGCTATAATAGAAGCAATTTGCTATTGGAGGTGAACCAGGAATTGAATATTTCCTATTCAAGACTATGTCTAGAAGTGTTACCTCAAAAGTCAAACCTATTTCTCAAAGGTTTCTCCTCCTATTCTGCATTTGATCCCATCATAAATCTGTTTAATTGAACGCACTTACTTAGCTGCATATTTGAAATGAGATTGTTCAGCGGAACTATCGCCAAAATCCAGTAGGTGGTAGAATTTTAAAAGCGTGCTAAAGGAATGAAGGTTTCAAAGCGATGTGACGTATCTAATTTATGCCAACTTCTTGATCATACGAAGGCCAATTTCGTATTGTTTCCGGCACATTTCTTTTTGCCGAGAAATGATAAGAGAATTGGAGAAAGAAAGGAATGCGTGTATGTACAATGGTTGTTCACGATCACTTTAAGTGCATTCCCTTCGTTACCATTGCACTTATCACTACCCATTGTCACTAATTATCGCACACATATGAAGAATTTTATATCAGCAACTGATCATTCGCTTATGATAACTCCTTGCAGCTATATTTTCAACAAAATAGGATGTGCAACCATCTTATCATTGAGACACAGATACGATTTGGAAAAATGAATAATGCTTCACTTTTCCAATATGAAAAATCACTAGAAGCAGCTAATGGGTAGAATCGAAGAGTTGAGTGATTCGTGCAAACTGCGTATATAATGTGGGATCACATTTTTAGAAAAAAGTATTGTTTAGCTATCATCGTAGTAATCACCACTTCTATCACTATTGAAAGTTATCACTCTCACCGCAGATCCAAACTGCTAACTGTGAGAACATTGCTCTGTATAAAGCAAACTCAGGTCAAGCCATAAATACATTAGCTTTATTCAGTGATGAAAAATGTGGAAGATTTGAACACGAGATGTCGGCGCAGAGAAGTGAGGAAATCGTTCAGCAGCAACGCAACCCTCAAAATCGACTAGAGGAGTAATCGATGAAATATTCGGAATTGAGTGCATCCGCACGAGCCTAAATTGGGCACATAAATAAATAAATAATTAATTAATTAATTAAACAAATAATATATCTGTATCTAAATCTACGTACTATATATATATATATATATATATATATATATTTATATATATATATATATATATATATATGCATGAATCATCACCGTAAGAAAATCGGCGACTCAAAAGAAAAAACATGACTCGATGATTCACCTGCAACTGTACAAAATTTACATGTTTTTAACGTTTGCACTGTTTTATAGACGAAATCTGGAAATGTCACACTTGAAAAAAACAACCAGTTAAGAAATTCGCTTACAGCCCACTTAGCTAAAAAAATTGCATAGCATAATTCTCTAATACGACCAACGCGTTGCAATTTAAATAAATCTGGCGGATTCAGCAGTTACAAATCCTGACCCAGATATACTGCAGTACGATGCAATAAAATGCACCGATATGATAGGACTGCGTTTTTTTGCAGTAACTTTGAATTTGAAGCATAAGGATATCCCAATCGAATGATGACGTCACCACATGTATGAGTTGTAGTAATGACAACAACAGTGCTGCAAAACACAAAATTGCGTTTGCAATTGAGTGCTGGAACTCTAACCCGTAATGACTTTAAAGAGTGGATCTTTAAGTCGCTCCATAAAAGGCAAAAATTCTGCTCTCATTTCTAACCTGTAGAGTATTAGCAGGCCCTTCACCGATCAGGATTCTTGCCGCTCCTCCTGGTGTTGATTCTATAGTTGCAATAATGTTTGAGCCACCGAACACATATTCGGAGCGGTTTCCGGGATTTCCGACATACGCTGAACGCACTTGGCTTGGTGTGTGCACTTGCGCCACGCGACCATCATACTGTACAGTAGCATTTCCGCCATACCCCGGTGGTCGGCCATAATTCATTGGCTCAAATTTAAAAACATCAATAAACAAGTCGGTATGCTTGCCTCAGCAGTTTTGCATTCCATTCGCCTGGCTAATCAATGCTATAAGTTTAAGCCAAAAAGCAAAAAGCATGTGAAACAGTGCCTTAATGTATGAAATGATCCTGACTTTTCCTAAATTTTCCACAAAAAATCTTTGCATGTACCTCAGCTCAAAAAATACGAACAAGTTTTTTAACTCTTCCAAATGTCTTCAACTTCCTTCACAGCTGATGAAATGACATCAGTCATCTTTTAAATGTTCATTAGAAAACCACTGCAATTGTGGAAGATCTTGCTCTATCCTGTATTACATCTTGATATATCAAAGATAATGATGCTTGCAGTAATTCACTGTTATCGGATTGAGGAGTCAAATTGATGTGCTTGCATTGACTCCGCCTTTATGCTGCTTAATATTGTCATTGTTAGCACTTGATGGATTTATGCAGTGAAGCGCCACATTAGTGACCAGGTGGAGAGGTATCATGTGGAGACACCTACTCAAATCACTAGGAACAATATTTTATGCCTTATTTCTTTATTTCGTTTCCTTTTTCTAATGTTTTTAGAAATTTTTTTTTCTTGGAAATGTAGTTAGGCGAACGTAGGCTTTGATAGCATTCAACGTTTATAGCACGTAGCACATAAGTTTTTATGCTGATGCCCACAAATGAATTTCGTAAACTTAGCTTTTTACAATCTTTTGCAGGCATCAACGACGAAAAGCTATTTCAACAAATTGTATGATCGTATAAGCACATATGATCTCCAGTTTTATTGAATACTAATAATAATTGCAAACCTGAGTCCCAACCATCGCACCATTCCCATAGGGATGAGCTCCAAATGGTAACGCGACGATGCCATTCATATTGGGTGGTCCTTGCCAAAAAGCTGGTGAGTTCATCGGTGTTGGCGGAACGCCTTCAAAAATACGTTTTTAAACTGAATCCATTTCACGGTACTACTACTATAACAAAGATTTCATCATATTGCCGTGATTATCTTTATCTAAACCTTGGTGAGTTGGAAGTTTGAACTCTTCTTGAATTTCAGGAATCCGTTTTGGGATGTTGAAGTCTTAGAACAGCTCCGAATCCATTTTAGCTTTTCAACGATGATAAGAAATGTAGAAAGTGTAGAAAAAACATGAAAAGTCATTGTGGAAGAAATTTATAAAATATCATAAAAATTCAGTCTAGCAACGCTTAATTCACATCCAGTGTCGTTTTTCACCGATTGTCTCAAAGTGACTAACTTCCATTGTTTAAAAATTTGCAGTTTTTTGATAATGCAGATATCTCTTTTCTTCTTCCCTCAGCATGGAATTTTTGAAACTTCTTTGTGGCCCATCAATCCCAAAAATCGGACTGCCTTAGATTTGCAAACGGCCTAAGGTATATGGCATGTTTTGTATTGCTTTTCTGTCAATTCCCAACTTATCCTCAGCATCTTTTGGACAGCTATTAGCGTAATGAACTCCACAGCCGTAGAGCGAGACGTCACTTTCAAATATAAGAAGATTTAAAATAACCACTGCCGGCCAACCGTTGAGTGATCACGTTTAGGTATTTTTAAGACAACATCTTATCGCTTATCTCTTAGTCCATATGGTGTCGAGAAAACAGTCTCGTTGAAACTAATGAGTGCTATCCCAACGAACTACTATTACGTGCAAAAGCAACAGATAAACTGCATGTCAATTAAGAGTTCATCTTCATGAATAATAGCCAATTACACAGAGAAAAAAATATTTGAGGGGTCATTGAAGCAAAAAATGTTTTATATTTGACGATCCAGCATCTTGCCATAATTTTCTGGCTTGGGTCGATGGACTTTTACCTAGTTCATCGATTCGTAGGACTGTTAAGTCAGCGGGACTCAGGTTCTATCACCCACAAGTTTAGTTCTTTCCCATATAGAATTCTACCTCATTCCCATAATTATCCGTATCCATTTCACAACACCTCCATATACACAGCGACATTAGAACCTTTATATTATGAGACATTGAAGTAATTTTCCACTATTTGAGCTTACCATGGTTATTGTCGTTCGGCATAAAACGAGAGTTATTGAATCCAATTTGGTTGTTGTTGGCATCAGTTACGTTGTTGTTGAATGGAAACGCGCTACCAAATAACGGACCACCAGGCGAGGAATGCTGTTGATTCATAGCAAATCCATGCGGTGGTGATGGGAACGATCCACCATTTGACGGACCGTTCATTGATGGACCACCTCCACCCATGTTCGGCCTATTCTGGAAGTTATATCTCTGATCGAAGCCCGTACCAGCCATGACCCTTCTTCAACTGAACTTCAGCTCGAAATAATCAAACACCGACCACGCAGTTTTCCTAACACGCTTATATATAGTAGCAATTTATATGGAAATTTACTGATATGCAAAAACGTGATCCAATATGAGATTGATTGAATAAAATTTGCATTTACGGACTAAAAAAGAGGAAGCTAGGTGCACAGAACAGAATTAGGTCATAAATGGGCTTCGGAAAAGAAATGACAGTTTTGCTCTCGAACGCAAGCGAAAGCGATGGAGGATCTCTTACATCATTTCCCGAATGCAAAGTTTCTATTTCATGCGCTTGTGTTCACCAAATAATGCTTGGGCAATAGATTCACCTGAAGAATTTCTAAAATTCGAGGTGGGAGATTTGGAGAACATAAATACACAAAAACAATAGTTCCATATATTTTATTCAACGTTGATCTCTTAACTCTATGAAGAACTTGTGGCATTTCAGAGTGCCAAAAGATTTGCAAATATTTCACCTTGCTTTGATTTGCACCTTGCATCGATTTTATATTATAGAAAAATTAATCTTTTTTTTGGAAAATATAGCGTTAGATTATCAATAAGATAGTAACATTATTTCGCATGTTTTGAAATTCGTTGACAAATTTATTGAGGCAGTTGGTTAGTTGAGCGTAACACAAAAGTGCACATCGTGTCAGCTCATCTAATTGTTATAATTATATAAAATAGACTCAAAACTAGAAAATTGTCGTTGGCGAGTTGACGAAACCTGAATAGCATCTGAGTTTCACTTAGAATCTCTCATTCACGAGCGTTTGCTTGTGAATTATGAAAGAAACAATGTTTTTCGAATGCTTTTTTGATTTATCACTACGAAATCCTCCATAGCGACTACAGGAAGATGAGGAAATTGCGCGATTTACTATATTCAAATGAGATATGTTGAAAGGCAACGTGACATGAAAGGGTTATTAGAGCAAAAAAAGTTTACTATGGAAGAGTTAGAAACGATAAGATGAGCAGCATTCGAACGGTACCACAGAAAGAACTTTTTTTTAAAAATAGTATGGAGATATAGAAAAAAATAGTATTGGAGAGTCAGTCAGAAACAACAAGATGAAAAAGAAATCTTGTTCACCAACGCTGGCAAAACAGGCTAACTATTGCTATGAATAGCGCACGAACCACAGAATCCTATGATTATGAAATTTGTTGGTATATTATATCTCATAAGTAGCCTACTACCCAGTCTTCCACATCAATCCATCAATCTCGGAAGGAATTATGTATATTTAAATTTCAAAAGAATTTTATGCATATTTATAAATAGGGTTTCATATAAGGCTGACTAGGAAGCAAGAAAGCAGATCGTTTATAGAAAACATCCACTAATAATGAGATCATTTAATTATATGAAAGCATCACGTCGCTAACCATCAACCCATTCAACTAGTTGACCAGATGATCGAATTGCAAAAGTGCATAATATGCCGAATCCCTTCGCTTGTTTTTCGGTTGGTTGTTTTCTAACTCAACAGTGATCAGATATTCACAATGCGAAAAATACATTCCCATTTTTATGTGTTCACCATTTCATTGTACTAAATACCGCTATAGTTAAGCAGTCATAATTTGTTTGAAAACCTTTTCCATATCAAAAAATTAAAGACAAAAAACTGAAAAATTAAAATTCCAATTTGAGATCCACTAAAATTTTCATGATCGAATCGCCTATTTCTAATAAAAATTTCCTTTCAAATTGTCACATTGAAACATTCATTAAAATGTGGCTCTCATTTCGTAGTTCCTTTTTTCGCGCCGATAAACTCCTGTTCATGAAATGATCCCATAGTGACCCCAACAAACGTATTCAATCGTATCGAAATCGCAAGTGGTCATTTCAATGCATCATTCTATAAGGGAAATGGTGAACCGGTTTTATGAGAAAGCGGTCAGCGAAAGCGTTGACGTTTCGGTTTTTCACCGGCAGTATATTTATCATTTGATGTCTCAAGCGTGAATGAAACTTTTCATTTTTTGCTGACAATAATGGAATTCTCCTAAGGACGAAGAAGTTAGAAAATGCACCTTTGTATTGGGTGCAATATGCGTTTTTTGTAAAATAATTGTATCAGTGAGAAAAACTATGCACGCAAACCATTATGAAGGCATTACAACGCGTAAGCGTTTGACATGGCCAAAGTCTTTTCAACTTTTGAAAGATGTCATTCCTAGCATCTGATCGTCGAAGATGCGTCTCACTTAAATTAAACAGCAATCTCAACCTCTCTAAGATCTCACTTGAAGTCTTCAAAAAAGGCTTCATGGCAGCACTCAATTCAGCCAATCCTTCTTCTGCTCTTCTCCTATCCTCAAGACAATTTAATTCCTCTGAGGCATCATTTTCTGCATCGTCATCATGTAAATCCCCTCTTTCGACATCCTTGTGCTCAAAGATACGCATTTGCGAAATTCGCTGGGTAACCCGACACGCCAAAGCCTACTTACTCTCTATGAGCCAAATGCCCCTCCCCATTATTTCGTTTCCCAAAGATCGAATATTCGACATTCCCACTTTCTAAAACTCAGCGTGTGGTATTTGGCACCGATCAGACATCTGTGAAATCAATTCATTTGGCCCCACAGCACGTGACGGGTAAGAGAAGCACTCAGTTTAACTCGTTTTTCCTCCACCAATGCAATGCATTGGAAATTTGAGTTTCGCATATTTCTTTCAAAAAACATCCCTGACAAAATCTTGAACTCAGAAGATGCATTAACACAAATACCTCAATTAAAAACTGCACTCAGAAGCTTTAACCAAATTAAGGGTTCACAAATCTCGTTATGGGATAAAACAGAACTGCAGGTCAGAATGAGAGAAAATAATTGGTTTTGTTAAAATTCATCGAAGGAAGTTTTTGCTTTATAAAATAAATAATATCTGCTCATTAGTATTGTCATTTAGTCGAAAATAACATGAATGGTTAAGAAATATGTTGTTTCAAATGGGATTCTTCTTTTGGCTATTTTATCTTTTCCTCTTTATGGAAGATCCAATGGTTTTTCTCTCTCTTTCTGAAAAAGAGATTTATTCTCTTTCATAGAGAAGTAATTTCCCCAGAATTAAGTTGGCTACCCACTCCAGAAATCTTTGCAATCATTTTATAATTGAAGAAATGCCTTCAACAAGAACAAAAAACGATGCGTAAGATGCATTATTCTTTGCGCTCGTCGTTCATTCTTATCACATTCCAAAGTGTGTAGATGCCCATTGTTCGCTTTCGATGAAATTCACCACTATCGGTACGAATAAAGGAAATTTGTGAAATGAACTGTGAGAGACGGAAGATTCGGCGACATACATAGGTCAAATCTCATTTGCCACCTAATGTTTTCTTTCACATGGTGCCTCGTAATCAATGCTCAATGATAGAAATATAGATTTCGTTCTATTGCATTGCTGTCTTTTATAATATCTTGCTTATGCATTATTTGCCACGAAAAAAGCTTAGAAAGTTTTGTGCAACATCTCTGAATCTCAATGGTGGAACATTTCTGGATAACGAAGCAGCAAGCATGAAAATATTGAACTAAATATCTCTTATGAAAGTATGGCTATATGAAGAGTGAAGAGATGTTGAACGCAAAAATGGCTATTTAGAACGATGCTAATGAAGCACAAAATTAATTAGCTGATAAAGGACGCAAAATCATTAAGAAACTTGGGCATATCTGAAAGAATGTCTGATTGATTAAGATTAAACGAATTCAGCAATAATAAATAATACTTTAAGAACGGACTATATTCCAAGTCCTTCCGATGAAAAATTTGAGGGGTAATGTTGAAAAAGATTTATGCAGGTAATTTTTACATGGAAAATTAAACACGTGAGGGAGAGGTATAGTTATTTTGCGTATTTATCGTCAAATGGACTTGAAGAAGTATGGGCTATATAAAATGCAGCTAGTGTGTGGAGGACACCCTAGCTTGGATAAGCAAGAAACGTGAGTGAAAATGACTTGGCTGTTTGTAGCCTTCGGATGTCCAGCTATCCCTCTACGGCTCGCTTGCTTCTCTTTGGTATTCGGTAATGTGACACGTTTAGGGTAAACTCTTTTTGAAAGTAATTTCTTGAGTTAAATCTGGCCAAACAAGCAGTACCGGACATGTGAGTTTGCGGAAAACAAATCTTAGAGATTGGAAACCGAAAATACGGCGACAGTCAACGCAGCTTCTGTTGGCATTTATATGCGCTCTAGTTCAGGTAATAGAGATAAAAGGACATGCAAGAGCAAGCGGTGAAAAGCTAAATAAAGCAAAAGATAGCTTTGGAGTTGCTAGAAAGGCGGCTTTCAGTCGAAGCCTCATGTGGTAGGAGTGCGTTCGGGGGGGTGGGGGGGGGGGGGGGGGGGGGGGGGGATGAAGGGAAGGGGAGTGACCTAAGGTCTTGCTATACAAAATCTATTGAATTTTGATGATGTGTGGCTTTTGTTGTGTCATGTTGTCAAACGGTTCGATAAATTTTGGCTCTGAGGCTGTTCCTATAAGCGTGCTATACTTGCTGAATATTTCTCCTTTCACAGTGTTCTGTCTTATATTTTCCTCTTCGTCCGCATGAGCCTACATGAATTTTTATCTTGTGCCATCTGAGAGAAATAATACATTGAAGGGCTGTTGTACTGAGTGTACTGAGTGGTTACATACATGGCCAGCGCACGGATTAATTTCTGCCCGAATTTTTCTCCCACGAGGGAATGATCATGGTGAACGAGGAGGAACAATAAAGGGATACCAAAACAATTCCTGGTGGCGAAAAGCATTTGGGGTGATGTGATGTAAGCATCATTCTCTCAATGAAAAGCTACCATACCCTAGTATATATAGCAGACGACTTTGCATTTTCGTTTGGTACCAGATCCCTCCACCTCACCCCAACCTACCTTAAGCTTTTCTTCACTTACTCCTTCAATTACTTCACTTCCTACTGAGCTCTTCACCTCTGCACTCTGTTCGTGTTAGGCAGCATATTAAAGTGTGCATATATATATATATATATATCATTGATATACGTAAATAAAAGGATGATGGGCCAAAGTTAATGACCTCTAATTCACTTACTCTGTGTCCGAGCGGCACTGCAACCATTGAAGTATGTATAAACTATGCGAAAATACGCCTCTTTTGTTAGCTCAAAACCAGTTCCCTCACTTGAATCTTTGCAATATGGAAGAAATGCGTGCATAATTACCCGTATTCTGTCCACTATTACGAAGAAACAAACCAAATTTTGGGCGTGCGTCCTTCTTTGAGTTGCTTTTCCATGTTAAACTCTCATCTAATTGTTGTATCCATCGAATGTATTTTAAACACTTTTTATAAAATAGGCTATTAATCGAAAAGATACAAACGATGAGAAACATTCTTGATGCAATATTCGATCCCTATTTAGAGTAAAACAGTGGAAGTGATCTAACAATAAGTGAATGCATCGTGAATAAAATTATCGGATTATCGCCAACATATGTGAAATCTGTAGCACCATAGCTTGCTCCTAAGTCTACAATTCCATTTTTTATGTCGAGAAGTATAAACAAGCGAACCATCATCTCCCTTTGCTTAATAACACCACTAAAGTCGTGCGAAATCCGCATGATGCAGGTTGAAGGGAGCGTAAAACCTTTGGCCTAATTGAAAAGTGAGGCACAGAACGATTTGAGTGGCACTGTAGCAAATGTGGAACTGTGCTTTAGCTTCTTTTTTCAGATCTTCCAAGATTAATCCACTCTTTGTCATAACTTCCCTCTGTGTTAATAAATTTTATCAGTAAATATTCTGCCTGGCAAAAATAGCATTCACATATTGCTTTGCAGTCGAAGCATCAATAAAATGCATTTCTTAAATGCATATGTTAGGCGCACTAATTTTTGAAACATATCGGCGCTCAATTATCGTCGTTACAACTATTGAGCGGTTTAGCCTCTATTCAAACTTGCTCAAATAATGATCATTTATAATCTGTGGAAAGTATTCTTCGTTCGATGCAAATTAAATCCATGAAAACTTTCATTTCCTTTTTATGTGAATTTTTCTGCGTTTCGAGCTTCTGTTCTTTGCTTTGGTGAAAAACATTTCACTCAAAATTCAAGAATGGCGATCGTTTCGCTCGGCAATTCTTTGTCTTTCACCTTTAATGGCTCGTTGAACTTTTTAATGCAGATTTATTTGTCAAGTTATTGTGTTTGCATTGCAAAAACAAAGACGATTAATTGAATGTTTTCAGATGCGATTAAAGGTTCAATGTTCCAGTTGAACATAAAATTCAGTTAGCAGAACGTCAGCTTTTCCAGCTCGACCCTTGCCGATGACCTTTAGACGATTCAGGACTTCAAACGATGCTAAGCGCATTGCCTTAATGTTTGATGCATTCCACTTTGAAGTTTTAATGATTCACAAGAACGCGCCTTATCCTTCATGCCGCTACCAAGTGTTAAGCTAGAAACGAGTAATCCTGACGTTGCGGCTGAAAGTTTCTCTGGTGTTCTCACCCGAACAGGTGATTCTTTATAAGCTTTTGAGCCTCTCACTGATTTGGAGTTATGATTTATTCAGATCAGCGCTCGAATCACATATCATCATTTTTCATCGTCCTCCAACTAAACCACTAAAGCGTCTGAAGGGGATCGTGGCTTTCCTTCACTCTCCATCGTCGAATCTCCATCGTTCTGCTTCTCTCTATTATTATCTCAATCATCGTTGTACTTTCACCTGACCTTTGGCTTAGTGTTGATATACTACCTCATCTTAAGAGAGGAAAGGAAAAAGTGGCGCTCCAACATCGTCTTACTTTCGACATTTCAGCGATCTCTCGATTTCCATAGCATGTTATTGAATTTAACGCTTCCATTCATTCAACTAAAACAAAATTATTCAGCGGGAAGCAATAAGGCCTCATTCTAAGGATTCTAAAACAGCTCTTAGCTATCATAAATAAATGTTATAAGATCGTAGAAACACTTTGCTAATTGGATTTTTTTTTGCATCGTTTTTGAGAGTATCATTTTCTGAGAGTATATGCATAAGATGGGCTTGCTGGTCAAAAAAGGGCACAGACAGAGATGGAAAAATTCTCACGGATAGACAAATTTTGCGAGAGAAAGAGATCTCAACAGCGTCCTTTCTCAATAATACTGTCACATCTAATTGCTCTTAAAACCTCAGTATAAGATCCTGTTCTCTTTCTTGTGCTATTAAACCATCTCATAGAGTACTGAAATCGTGGTTCCGTTAAAACTCATGAGGAGGATTTTGCAATTGGGATGATCCTCTTAAAATTATTGAGAACGCTTCAGATTGTCTGGATAAAAGATTATCTTTATGGCAGTTTAAGATTTCAAAAGCCAAAAAAAAAACTTTTCCTGTACATTTTTATCTCTTTTATGCAATTCACCTTATTTTAGACTGAGATGTTGCCTTCGAGAAACAAAATGTAAATATTTGAAGAGGTATTTTTCCCTTCGTAGACTTGTCGCAAGCTGCTTAAAAATCAGCTTGCGCTTATTATGTAAAAAAACTTCATAACATATGTATGATGTATGCCCTCCATTGAAATTCCATCCAGAATCTCGGCTTTGGTTTTATTAAAGTCGTGGCAGTGGTGGAAAATTTTTCGGAAATTTTTAATAGAATTGTCATAAAAGATGCGGTTTCCAAGGTAAAATACGCAATGATCTCTTAAGGAAGTTGAATATGCTATTCATTAGAATGGAAGAAAGTGAAACAATTTGGCGATTGTTTTTTAACTATTCAACGGACAGTGTGACGTTAAGAAGGTTGGTTTACTTCTGAGGTTTTCCACTCATGTTTCACTACCGGCGAAAAGAACTTTTATGAGTGCTGTGCCACGATTGTGTCTCATCCTCGCATAAAGAAAGAATTATTCCAGTAAGTAATGACCTCCGTGTTGTTGTGAATGATCGTGTTTCAGTTAGCTCTTTCAATAGTTTCACTGAGTGAAGTTGAACCGTTTATAGTCTTGTAAAATTCGAAAATTCACCTCATTTAAATTTCTCATAGCATGCACATTCCTCTCCTTTTATTATGCTGTTACTTCGTTTCAAATTTTAGGACTTTCTTCAAAATATTTTCCTTTATCTTCTTTGCTAAGTCATTCATTTTTTCTGAAACTTCTTCATTTTATATTAGATACATATGTTTTAAACGCACTCCTAGATAAGTACTCTCATCCTGTGATTGGACATTTCATATTCTTATGCTGAACATTTATGCAAATAATCCATAAATCAAAGACTGCATCGACATATGTGCACACTCCTTACAAATATTTATTACACTTATTCATAGAACGGTTAGCAGCCAGTCACAACATATGAAGTCAAAAAGGAAACATCGAGCTTATTTCATCCATCAAATACTGAAAAGTGCCCCAACAACAGCCGTACACATTTTTATGAGCGAAACTTTAAACGAGCCGCATTTTCCTGAACGCAATTTAAATGCATCGGTTCTGAGCGAATTGTTCTTGTGAATGCAAAATGATAAGACGGTACTACCGGTTGTAGGCCGTGATGCCTCTTCAGGTGAGCACACATCTCCGAACTATTCCTTATTGTCCTCCTTATGACAAACACAATTCTTAGGCATCATTGTTTAAAATTCTACATTTGGTAACGGATGTTTACCTTATTTGGCGCCATAAACGAAAATTTTAAATTCTCCTTTCATGTAAGAAATGACTTTATAATATTGTAAAATGAAGTGCTATAATGACGTTGTAATAAAGCTATAATTCAACGATTTTCAAGGTTCAGTGGTGAAATAAATTAAGTGGAGTTGAAATGCTTCTAAGTGTGAGTCTTCACCTATCTTCCACCTCTTCCCAGGCAATCCTATGGTTTACACCAAAGTTTTGCTAGTGTTATGTGCCAAAAAAGTAATATATTGCAACAATTAATTTTATAAGTAGGTTTAAGACTGTTTTTTACCTGGTTGAATACTTTAGCCATTGAAACCGCGTCACAGTTTTTAAATTTTCAAGGAACCAGGAATGCGTACTCGATGATGGTTGTTGACTTGAGGCACTCATCAGCCGTCTAATAATATGCGCACATCAGAACCAATGGGGCTTAAGCAAAAATTCATTGGTATGTAAACGGTGGCAATAGCTCAGTAGTACGGCATAAGCTTCGTAACAGCCAGCGGACAACGTTCTTGCTGGGCGACGCGCAACAACTATTAATTGAGCCTGGACTTGACTACAGTTGCCCCTGGCATAAGGGGTCAAATATGTGCGTGAGAGGAATAATGAGATTTAAAAAAGAAACACCTAAAAGCCTATCAAATGTATTCTCGAAGGTGTTAAAGTTGGGGACAATGCGTGTTTTCCATTGTTTGGTGATGGCTTTTCAGAAGATCCCTTTCTTGATAAGTAGCAATGGTTGCATGAAATTTTTCAAATAATCCAATACTCCAACACTCCAATGAAAGACCAATTTCTTTTAACAATCAGTTTGATACAGTTCCTCACTGACATGCAAATCAGGCTTTTCCGACAGATTTAATTTTTCTCATTGAAACTAAAATATAATTATTCAAAACGTATTGCTTTATCCAAATGCTATCCTTATACTCCATTTCATTCACCCCAAATCACCAACCGCATTTTGTGTGCATTTAGAGAATTTCACATAAAATAGTTACTTCCTTTTCTTCTCTTTTTAAAAAATGTTGCCCCTTATCTTCAGAAGAAATAATCATTTTTCTCTAGCATTTCATGCTTTGCCTATCTTTTTGGGTGAGTACTCTTAAAGAGCGATTAGATGTTCGTTTGCATATCGCTCCCTTGCCAACAAAAATTGCAATTCCTCCTTACATTGCCACACCCGGATACATCACAAACGTCTTTTCACTCATCGTTTCCGGTTGGTTGATTCCTGTTGGTGACGATTAGGCGACCCGTTTCGTCGATGGCATCTAATGATCAACCGGTGATCTCAATTTTGTGCTTAGGCGAAGGATTCATGCTGCATAAAACCGATTCTTGCTGTAGCAAACGCTTTTGCATCTCATCATTCAATTTTTCTCCTATACCTCCTTCAACTTGCGAATCAGTCTATTTTTTTTAATGCAAGTGTGAATAAAACGATATTCAAAGGATGATGCATCTATTGATTGATTTAAGTAAATATTTTATTCTTTGCAATCATTTATTATCATTTTTTGATAGATTATAGAAAAACTTTTTAATGCATATCAGGCGATAATTAAATTCAATGAATTAAACACTGAATAAATAAGTAATTTTTATTTTCAAATTTCTTTCTTAAATTTTCATTCCAATAATATTCTAATAATTTCATCTCATGCTGTCATGGGCGTAAAGAATGACAGTATTTTTTATAACATGTAAATTTAAATGACTATCTAGCAAAAGCAATGCACATTTTTCTCGAATCTCGTAAAAAAAAAGTAATGTTTTAAAAGCATTTATTTAGGCGTACAAAAAATATTCCTAGTTTTCAACAAATCAAATTTCTTTTCAAACTCATGAATACTTCCCGCTCCGTTCACAATTGAAGACTTCTAAAAAATAGAATTGAAAAACTTTGATAAAGCGCATTAATAATTAGAAATTTTGCTAGTTGTTTTTGCTACCTTTCTATCCGTTTCTTCTAAACCAATAGATATTTAAGTGACTATTTATGAAATTGCATCAAATGTGTTAAATTCTCTATCTGTTCTCCACAATCATTTAATTCATGCTATGAATATATATTATAAAGAGGGCTAAGTTATCGTCATAAACCTTCTAATAGTTAAAAATAGTATATGAAAATATTCTATTTTATCAGAGATACTTTCTTCTCAAACAATAGTTCACCATACAACTTATCTCACAAATTAGGAATGATATGTAAAATTTCTGGAAAAGGAGATCATGATCGCATTGAATTAAGGATTTTTCATAGTAATTATAAGCAAATTTCATGTGATGATCTTCGCTGAACAACGAAGTTTGTCGTGAAGGAAATAACCCTTCCTAAATTGAAGAAAATATAATAAGGCAAAAATAACGAAAAAATAGCGTCTAGGCATTTATGTATCTTAGTCATAGGATAATTGACGCTGTCGTTTCATTTACGACTTGCAAGAATATTTATGCAATTTAGAAATTCTGCCTATTCTGCTCAAGTTGTTAGATTCAAAGGCAGAGGAATGAAATGAGTGTACTATTGAATAACAAATGTAGTCAATTTTTAAAAACGTGGCTTAAATACATTTCACATTCCAAGCGTTCATCAACACAATCCATCAACTGGAGCAATATAAAAGCCGCACTGTAATGACGCACCATCTCATTACCAATGTTGTCGTTAACCTGTGCAATTGATGATGTCCTTGCTAGGCGATGATAATTCCTTATTCCCTATATGCTTTGACACGTGATTAACAAAGCTATGAAAATAACGAGAAAGTTTATTTGCATTTAAACGACTCTTTAATGATATGTGAAGTAGAATAGGGCAAATTTAGTTAAGAGGGGATGTGATTCGCGAATATGAATTATATTAAATTTTAACAGATATAACGAGCATAATAGAAAGACTATAACTAAAGGTGACGCAACACGTTGCATTTCTAGACTGGAGTTTTACAACTGTTTTTTTCTCACAGTTGCTCCTTTCATCTATTGCAGAAATTAGCCTCCGTCTGGTAAGTTTTTTTAACCGGAGCTAACAACAATCGCTGTGAGAAAATTCACTCATAACTAAAAAAAGCGGTGAAAATCGACGGAAATCTTTGAGAAACATATTTGCTTTTAATTCACTTTTGTAGGTCTGTTCTGCAGAAGCGTATTGTGGTGTCTTCATTTCTGTGTATTTGTATGCGTGGATGTGTGTGTTTGTGCTTACTGAATTAGTAGTTTCAGCGCAGATAACGCTGAAAGTGGAGTTGAAGAATATTTTGGGCATAATGTATATTACAAGGTGACATCCTATATGATATCTCACTTAAATATATCAATTTTCGAGTAAAATTAAGACCTTTAGTGGCACTTAAAATTTTACACTCATTTTACACTAGTCAAAATTTTCATTTCACGTCAGCCAGAATCGTTTTTTTAAAGCACAATCAATCTAATCCTACTTTCTGCATCGTTTATTTTCATTATGATATGAAAATAGCATTGGTTGAGCGAGTTGCGTGCAAAAGCGCATATCGTGCCAGTTCTTCCTGCCCGCCTTCCAACTTTTTTTTAGATATCGTAAAGATAATTTTGCAAATAAATAAGGCAATAAATAAATGAGGTGGAAAGATGACACGCTGATTTTACGAGTATTCTTTTGAACTCAGAAATGCCCCGTCATGGAGATTGACAAAGGCAAATTTGGGTCACAAAGTTTTCTACCGTCAAAGATGGAATTTGAAAAATTCCTTTATAAGGATATATGTACTCCAATAAAGTAGCAAATTTCTTATCACACAGGAGCAAAATTATTAGAGAGAACACTTTTAAGTCTCTTCAGCGCAATGTTGCAGCAATTTAGTTTCCTTAACAATTTACATCTTTTTCATAAAACAGAACTTCTTGCCAGTCATTTCAATTTTGTTTCTCAGCGAGCGATTTCGATCGAAGGAGGGGGGGGTAGGGGGAAAGGGGGGAAGCGGATAGGGCGCGAGGGTGATGCGATGCATGCTTCCAAAGGAATATTCACTCAAACTTGCAGAATTTGTAGATGCACGATGATGTCTTTATTGCTAGGTGCTGCCGCTTCTCACATTACACTTCAGAAATCGTGTCAATGTTCAGTTTAGGTGAAAACATTTCAAGAATTTGCGTCAATATGAACGGAACTTACTTCGCCTCCGCACATGCATAAATTTGAATATCAGTGTATCGAAGTATCACTCTAGCTGTTAGACAACAAGGAAATGCACCACTGAAGAGCCCTATTACTAGAGAAAACACTTTTAAGCCACCTAACAAGGAAGCAGTTGCAAAGGTAACACAATATCGTGTTATCTTTGCAACTGCTCATAGTGAGCGACCGATCATAAAAGGTTTTATGCAAAATATTTTTCTTCGTTATGCATAACGCTTGTCTGTGCAATCTTATGAATTTTCTAAAGAATGCTTTTAATTCCGGGTTTCGCTTTTACCTGGATTCGGTTCTCAAGCGCGTTTCATTTCTTTTCTTTGCGCTGGAAATATCTGCTGTTTGCCCACATAGCTCCCACTTCGTAGAGCTATTGTTCCAGTCTCTCTTCATGACTTTTCGACTACTTTAGGTACTGTTTGAAGATCACCTGCATATACCTGCCGCTCATGCTTAGAAAGAGCTACCTTTACGGTAAAACAGGAAGAGGCGTTAAATCACGTTTGTCTGCAAACGTGTACGTTTACAAGGAACGAGATGCTTGCTCTATTTTCAAATATTTCAGTGTACTGTATTTACCGCCATTGTTGCGATATCTACGAGTATCTTTACTTCACTACGTCGATATTATCTCAAAATAGCACTTTTACAGTTTTTGATCCACGGATCATACTTCCTTTATAAAAATTTTAAAAATCGAAGTTGAAATCAGAATTTTCCATCTGTTTTTTGGCAACACTTTTTGCACAAATTTTTAAATTATCGTTCATTTTTTGTAAGCCTCGAAATTTCTCCTGATCCTTTCCGTTCCCCTCGCCACTGCCTCCCGCTTAAACAGAAATATCTAAAGAGAAGTTGGAGCAAACTGTTCATGAATGACGAGATTACATATAAAGTTTCTTCAACAAATTCGCCTATTTGCACGAAATTTATGTGACGGGAAATGAGTATGTGAGCAAAACGTTGGATAGATGTGATTGGTGGAATGCGTGTCACGCTGCGAAACCTTTTGTTTTCAACAAATATCATCGATAAAATGTTCTTTAGTGGGCATCAAATCACGCTCAATAAAAGAGGCAAAAACGTTGATTGTAAAAAAGGGGTGCGACCTGTGGTTGACCGATCGCAATCCTTGTTCCACACCCGTCTAATCACAATCATCTGATTTCCCTTCGTATGATCAGTCACAAGAGTTGTCGGTTTTGTTGCCGCACGGGCAAATTGTGTTTGCGCGCTTTTTTCTTTCTTTTTTTTTTTGTGCGACAAATTTGCACATTCATTTTAATCGAAGTAAACTTTTTGACTTGCTTACCTTGAAATGTTCACCTTGAAATATTCCAATATAGAACGTTTTCATAAGACAAAAGCCTAGACGCACAGTCGAAAATGACATGTGTTAAAAATGACAGTCAAACTCGAATAGATTTGTATTCTAATTTTGTAGAAAAATTTTAACAAAAAGGCATTCATTTCTATTTTAAATGTGAGTGAAAATTTTCTGCAAAAAAAATTTTTAATTCCCAATTTTCTCTATTATCAACTGAAAAAATTAATCTTGATTGCGAAGCTTGTCATTGTGCTAACCTCCATTTTGGAGAACAATAAAAATATATCACTCTGTCATATGCTGATTGACCTTTCGGCTGTAACGAAACGTAAGCAATATTTCAAAATTGAAAAAATGCGCATGACCTGTATTCAACCTATCGTTTCATTTGCATTTAAAAACAATAAAATTCTCGAAGTGACAGATGCTTAGTAAAAATGATCAAGTGATCAAAATGATCAAAAATAGATAAAGGTAGCTAAGTGATGATTTTCTATACTATGAAGAAAATTTATTTTCATTCTTTCCAAATCGTTCTTATATTGTTTCCATCAAATAATGGTCGCCTAGATGTATGTCAATATTGCTTAACTTTATTTTCTCACTACTCGTAGATGGCACAGTCATTCTTTGCTTAGAAAAAAAAGGGAAAATATAAAAAGAACTCAATTATGAGATTTTCTATACCTGTTATGAATTCAATAAATTTTGATGAAAACTTAATTTAATACTACTGGATTAATTTTAAAGATGAATGTTCATTTAAGAATGTATCATTTTCTTTACACATTAGCTCGCTTACTTGTAAATATTTTCGACTTTCGATCATATGAATCTCGCTAGGTGCGAATGAATACTCGTTTATAGTTGAATATATTCATATAATTTAATTCAGTTTATCATATTATGTTTGATTCTTGAATCTATAGCATCTGAAAAAATAGCGAACGTTATGCTCAGTCACCAGTCGCATCACCTTAAAATATTTTTATACCTTCAAAAAATGCTTACAGCGTAAAAAATTTGTAAATGAGCATATTTGTGTATTCTCAAACAAGCCTTATTAATGATCTGCATTCTCATCTCTAAATTAAGAGTGATTCATTGTGTGGTCATATTGCGGCTTGAAACTCTCATAAGATTACATTGCAATCAATTGCGGAAAAAAACCAGTTGAAAATAAACTTCTGCGATTTTTTTTTGTTTTCATTCCATATCTAAGAAAACTTAGCGAAATTTTTAAATTATTGGGTAAGCCTTACATCAATCGGCAAATAGCAATATTACATACCTAGCCAGTAAAGAAGACGATGAACAAATTCAGCGTCATGCATGCGTAACTAAATGGCACTGAGCCAATTACATAAAATACTACAGGATGCACTTTTACGAATTTTCCTAAATCTAACACTTTCAAGGAAAGATGCATATGCAACTAAAAAATACCATTAAGCGCGTACCTGCACTCTTTTTCACCTCAAATTTTCGACAAATTTTATGGTTCATTTTTTTTCTCGTCGAAAATTGCCACTCTCATCTACTTTGAATTTATGTCTCATTATTTTTTATTTGAAACGTGCGAGTTGTTAATTGGCCGCGAGCCAAAAAACATTTTTTACCTTGCAAAATTGAAACTTTAATCATCAAAATCACTAACAATAGTGGTTTAAAAAAAAAAGTTTCGTCGACATAACTGATTCGTTGAAGTAGGCTGCAATCGGCAACAAGGGTGCATAAAATTTTGCACAGCGCTCTAAGACTAAAATTCCATCACTTATTGCTTTCTTAATAAACATAGAATATGAAATATTTCGTGAAATTCTGTTTCAAGAAAGAGCTATATGCACATCTGAGTGTATTGTCTAAAGTTGTGCCTGAAAGATTTCATTCGATGTCACTCAAATGTGATTGGCATCATTTCAAACTGGCACGTGTTGATTTGAATGATCACACCTGAGAAGATTAGTTGTTCACTGCACCTTATTGAGGTAGTTCTTTTTGCATTCACCATATTGTTGCATTTGTACGCTGTAAATATGTTGCAATGAGTGCACATCGAAGTGGGTCTCCTTGTTTTTTTGGTATTTCTCCTTCCTCCTTTTTCTATTCACCTCTCTCTCAATGATTTGTTCTCGAAAAGAAAACGGAGGACCGCAAATAACTGGCAGAATTTTATCACGATTGCAGACTTCACTCATCTCGATGATTAGAGCAGTCTTATTTGAAAGGTGGAAAACTAAACTAATAAAATTCAATTTTGATTGATTAAATCATCATGCGCCTCTATTTCCGTAAAGCAATCGACGGAAATTGGTTGATTATGTACAAGCACAACATGAGTTCCACTGGTGATTAACTACTGAACGACTCGTATCATTCGTCTATCACTCTCAATTCGAGTTAAATTCAATAATTGTTCACATTTATGAAAAATTAAATTCCATCGACCTTGCCCTTTATTGTCTTTGCAAACAATCATTATTGCATAGGGGAATTTAGCGGGGAATCATATTGAAGTTACAAATTAATGAGTGATTTTTTTTTCGTAAAGTTGTCTCTGTTTGTTTCTGCTGTCTCCAACTTGGACCAATTTTGCTATTGTGGCCAAATCAATGGATAAGTCCATCGATCCATATAGAAGAGGACTAATGGGCGAAGTTTTAGAATATTTTTCTATGAAATGGCTCAATTTCGAAAAGCCGGTATATTTCAGAGGTAAACGGGCCATATAATAGAAAAATAGGTCATATAATCCTATGGATATACCTCCTGGATAGACCGACGCTAGGTCCATGGTAATTTGGAGTGGTAGAGACGCCCTTGGAAATAAAAATGCCTATCACTTGGTGCAATGACAGACGATATTGCACCGTTTTGAAATCTTCATCTAATTCATCGAATCGCTCATTTCTCACAGGCACATAAACATCACGCCCGCACACAAAAGCCATTATTCAGGGCACATCAAGGAAAAACATCTTACGCAGCGATTGACTTCAATCCTGCAATGCTGCACTGAATATAAGGATCACTTTTTTATGGATGGTCAGTGCTTGCAATTGCATCTATTAGTAGGCACTCATGCGAGTTGAACTCTTATTGTAGGAAGACGTGTACTTTTTCACTCTGCGTTGCACTACGTATTCTAATGGCACTGTTGCCATCCTTATGGATATGTATATATAGAAAGTGAATATTGAGGATGTCATAGATGTTTGAGTGCCGTCGGTTTAATCGCTACACTCGTCAACCCTCTTAAGTATATTTCATTCATTTAATTTAATCTATTAAAATACTGTGTTATAAAGGTTTTGAGAGTATAGCTCAATGCTACATATTGGTTATGCACAAAATCCGCGTTGCAATCAATTTAGTGCATTTTGCCGTTGACTCACTACGGAAATTTTATCGAATATGCTATTCCTCTTCATCGTCCCACCCAAATCCTTACTCCGCCTCATCTCAGTCCTCGATTAGGTTTAGCTAGATCTTTATTTAAGAAACTCATATGAATTCTCGATCAAAGCAAATATTTTTGATATTAATAAAACAGTGCTAATGACTAAGCTTAAATTAGAGATTGAATTTTCTATATTATTTGGTCATATGTTAAAGCAGTCATCTGTAAAATTATTCGTCGTGTTTAAGGTCACTGACCAAATCAAAGAAATGAGACGGCTGCGATTCGAAAAAAAAGGAAGCAAAATCGCGTGAACGCTTCGTCAACGCAATGACATTCAACTTATCTGATTTGTGTTTAGGTGCATTCGAAAAAATTACAGCGTCATCGACGAACACTGCTTCACCCATTCAAATTCTAATCAACTGCTTCACCACGTTGCAGTATTCACTACATCTATACCTCAGGGATTCTGAATATTTTTTCATTTGAAGCGTTTGACTTCTTCTTATTGATAATTTCTTCTTTCAAATACGCTCAGATGTTATGGATAATTTAGTGTTGCACATATGAGCAGCTAACTGGAAAAGACGTAGTTTTCTAATTTTTGTAATTTCTCTACTATTGGAAATTCGAGATTTTTTTGTAAGATTTTTTTCCGGATTTTCCAAAAAATGTTCATTATTTCACCAGAGATTTCTCAAATCAACGCTCTATTCGGGTAAATTTTTCATGTTTTTCTCATTGCTGTTTTTTGTTCAGCGATGAGGTGATCATGGTCGCTTCATGCAGAGATTCCTCTTCTCCTCTCCTTCCATGCTTCCCAATTTCCATCCTTGTCTACTTAATTTCTATGACTTTGTGTTTGATGCGCTCTAGAGACCAATATGCGCAATTTGCATTATTTTATTGATATATTAAAGTAACATATTGTTGTGACAATTCAAATGTGCCGAATTAATATCTCTGTGTTTTAAGTTTGCATTGCTGTGACTGTTATTCGTACAACGTCTTTACCTATATAAGTGCTGCGAACGATGTCTCTTCAATTGTACAATTGGTACATTTGGAATTATTTGCGTTGCTCGGATGATAGAGATATGCTACTCAGTATTATACAGATGATAATTCATATATAGGCGATGGAAAAAGAATTTTAATCGCTTTTTATTATTTTAGAATTCCGGGTTGTTGTGTTTCGTTTCTAATGAAACGAACGGGAGTATGAAATTTCAGAGAACAAATTTTAATTGATTTGGAAACATTTTCGAAATATCAACAATGCTCTTCAAGTATTATAAATGATGAAATGAGCGTTTTTTGCAGAATGCTTTTAGAATATATTTTCGAGATATTTTCTTTGTTTTTTTTTCTCTTTTTTTCAGGCAGTTGTCTCAGTAAGTCAACGCGCTCACTGAAATACCGCGCAGGCACTATAGCAGTGCTGGCCACCCACGATGGCTACCTCACATGTCCTACGATTGGTATGAGATAATGCTTCATTAGTCTTTCATCGGTTTTCGTGAAGATTTTGATCGAAATTTTACCTACATACCAAGTTGAGAAACCGATGAGTAATTATTTTATAAACGCTAAGGTGTCTTAGATGTATATATGCGCTTGTCCGATAATACCAAGCCAGGGTTTATAAAAAGTGGACCAGCAAAGCTTGTTACCTGTCAGGTAAGATAAGGTTCGTACCGCTTTTAATTTGCTCTATCCAGTTTTTGATCAGTTTCGATGCACAGTAGATCGAGGAATTTCCCACTTTGAAAGGACAGATTCCAACCAAGCAGTGCCTTTTGCCGCTAACTTAATGAACGTTCTCTGTTGTTTGTGTCGCATTCGATATTTCTCGACTGATATACCTACAATTGTTTTTGTAGAGGTTTTAAATATTTGAATAAACGCGAATATATTTATAGAGTATTTTAAAAAATCTGGTATTAACTAGATTGTTCCATCGTGGATGGGGTTGACAAAACGCGTATCGTGACATTTTGATGCTAATCCGTTTCGTGCCAATTTTGCTTATATTCCCATTGTTACGTTTATTTTGTTATTTGCTATAAATGCCTTTTTTTCTTGCAACATTTAAGCTACGAACAATATTTCAGCGCTAATCGATCCAACTAATACCTCTTTGATAACGTAGTTCTTTAATACACTCTTTTGATCACTATTCAACTCTTTTTCGCATAGAAAATTGTATTGTTTTTAGGCGATCGCTGCAGTGATTGTGGCAAATGCGATCTCACAAATTTCCAAGCGAGGTTTGTTCTTGCTGTCGTGATTTAGAATAAATTTATTACTTTTTCAGTGTAGAGCAATGTGAAAGTAGAGTAATGTATTTGAACATTGAGTACATATGAGCTCTCTCAAATTGGGAAATGTTGTTTTTATCGTGATATGTGAATTAAAATAATCAGTGGGCCACGTCACGGGAAGTTGTGTTGATGCTATTTAACAAGGTGTTCCAAATCTTCTGGATGCGCTTGTGATTGCCGGATGATTAAATAAACAGGCAGCGACGGTTTCTTCGAACATCATTTCCCTGGAATATAGGTGTTACTATGGCATTTTCTGATAATGTTTTCACAAATTAGATGAAATATGCGGTTTAAATTCCTTGTTTTCTTTTGATTTTCTTTTAGCCCGTGAGAAAAGAAGCATTTGTATCATCAGCAAAATCACAACATTTTCTTTTTTCGGTTGTGATTTATTCTGATGAAATTTTTGTCTCAAGTTTTCATAAAAATCTTAAAGTACAAATTCGCACATATTTCTTCACACCTAAATCTTCGATGAAATCTTTTGTGTTTCTTTGCTGTATGCGATAGTTGTGGTGATCGTATTTCAAATATCTGTCCATAACGTAAGTTTAGCAGCTCGTTTTTCAGCATGAACCATAAGAATTTATTTTTTTCAATGAGCACCTGTTGCACATAGGATTGGAGTTAGGAATATGGGAGAATGAAAGGTGGAGGGCTGGGTTCCTCAGACAATCCCCGCCACATCTTCGATTTCAGCCTCACCTGCAACGCATTACTAATTCACTCTTCATCTCTCTCCTCTTCATTCATTGGTGCTGTCTTCAGCTTGGTACTCGTCAGGTATCATCTACTTCATCAGATCTATTCATTGAGTCATCTGTTAGCGTTAAAAAAATTTGCCCACAGCAACATAAATGTATAGGTAAGTTAATTAGGAATCGACATGATATGGTCCACCTTTTTAAAATTAGCATGGTGTAAACAAAACATTCCTTTCATTATGATGATATCGTATGTTTATAAATTCGGCTGCACACCTGTAGATGTTTCGTAAGGTTGAAGTAATTTTCAGCGGAATGTGATAAAAGACCTGTCGATGTATTACTTTTGATCGATATCACAACCGATAACAATGCAGTTTTTGATAGGCAACAACGCAAGATTGTGGAAACAATTAGGTTTGTTCATTTCTTATATGTTTTTCTCACAGCTTTGTCGGCTAAAATTTTTTAAGTTTATGCAAATTTAGCATTCAATGCCATCAGCCCACTCACTAGTGAAGCAGTGCAGAATATGTGAAAGAAGATGGGTGGAGAGGTGGGAAAATCTAGAAAACTACTTTTTTCTCAAAATTCTTTCTTCATGTCGAACATTTCCGCTTTGAACCTAGTGTGCAGCTATAAAAAATGACCGCTTTGCATACTGCTACATTGGATCAGCCAAATCTCACTAGTTGATTTAATCACTCATGATGGTGATATCGCTAACACTTCGATAACCATCGCTAGCACCGATAGACGTTGTATGATACGGCGTTTTGCAATTATGGAAAGCGGAATTTGCAGTCGACTGCATCTTATAAGCGTAGACTGCTCATGAATGGGATCTAAAGAGTCAACGTCATCGCTGATTTCTCGACGAGTATTTTTTGCCTAGAGATTGACAAGGTTCAGCATTGTTCCTCTATTGCATAACTTGTAACTCGACTGGGCGATAAATAAATATCCCTTTCGAAGTGCCTACCCATCGCCGACTTTAATTTTTATTTATTTTATTTTCATTTTTTAATGTTGTTTTGCGTGAAAAATTATAGTGTTTTTCTGCAACATTAAAAAAATTGTAAGATATGTGCCCTCTGTGTACATCGTTTCCCCAAATCTTGCACTCAAACATCTGTCTGATTGGCATCGAATACATTTAGCAAAAATTTTAATCCCTTCTTACCATCATTCGGCCATCCGCTCTTAAGCGCTTTATCGAACATTCTATAACCTTGACTAGAAATTCACATTTGAAAGGGCGCATGTGGCTCGTATGTTCAATTTTTCTTCACTGAAGTGTCAATTTGTGATTTGGATCAGAAGGATAACAATTAACAATAAATTTACGGACATTAAAATATCATCTGAGGTCGCACTAAGGAAGAACACTCGAAATTCCGTTGACTCATAAACATGTTGTTAACTCTTACGTAGTGATTTATTCGTCATCCATCTTTTTATTGTCGAATTATGATATTTAAAAAGGTGGGAACGACCGTGCAAAACTTCAGTAATATATGAACAAAATCCGTACAACGTAGGATTTCAATCATTATTTCTTGATAACGTTGAGTGTATTGTCTGTCTCTTCGGTCCATTGTTTCCTTCTCTTCCTTACTTCCCTTCCCTAACCCGAAGGTTTCGTTGGGTGCGTAACACTATATTGTTAATCATAAATAATTACCTCGAATATAATGATGCAAAATGGCTCATTGTATATTGGGCTGTTATAAGGATCACTGTTTTTTCCTTCAAGAATTTAGAGTGAGTTGCCTTGAGATGAGCTCTTTATTGCGATATAGACAATAGAGGCCTGCTGTTCGGAGTTTTATGTTTTTCGCTTGTTTTTTTGTACGCGTAGGTAATTCATTTTATAATAAGAGTAATGAATCGTTATTGCGATGTTATACAGTGACATTAATACTAGGTTATTTCTTCCCAGATTTTTCACCTCTGCGAGCCATTTAAAGTGGAATTTTTTTGTTGAATGTTCGACATTGATGAAAGGTGCCAAACTATTTCATTAGTCAATATACAGTAGGTGGTCATTCTACTATGCCTACATGACCTTCGGCCTCAATTCTCTTATGTTTATTTTATAGGCATTTGAATGATGCAACATCTTCGCGTGAAGCAAGGTATAGCGTTATTGTTTTCCATCGTCGCCCACTTGTGCTGGTTTCACTGGCATCGCCACGAGCGAGGATTCCTGAAAGAGTGAGTGATAAAGAGTCGTGACTAACTGTAGAAGTTTGAGCCATACCTCATACTTCATCTTCAAGACCCAGATGTCATTGAGCCTCACGAAACCATTCGGTCCTTTCAATACGCAAGAAAGGACACCCACTAAGCAACAACCATTCACTGTTCCGGGTCTATCAATAGAACTGTTAGCCACTGATTGTTTGCATGTTCAGCTCAGATCTTGCACAGAGAGTGAGAGAGAGAGAGGGAGATGAAGAAAAAAGGAGAATCTTTAGTGATTACTTTAAATTTTTCTCGAGATTCTCATAAGAAAACGAAAGATTTACTTGCAAAGCGTTCTGCGAAATTTTTTCTCATTTGTTCACAATATGTTCAGTCAACTTTTCTACAACGAATGCTAAAGAAAGCAGTGTGAAATTTCACTAATATGCAAATTGCAAAAAAAGTGATTTTCTCAACGGTTATGTTCTATGTAATATTTTTTGAAGTTGTTAAGCAGTGAAAATGATTTTTAGTTGCTTTGCAAATGCAAAAAATTCTGCAATTTCTTTTGCAAATAGTTTCAGGTGACAATTTTTAAGCATTGTCTTTCTATATGACATTAATCCAATATTGTCTCATTCACTTTTATGTTCTTGTGAACAAGCAGCATGGGTAACCGATACTGTGACGGTCAAGTTGCATGTTATATTCAGCGAAAATGATTACGTTATTTATTGGTCGATCTTATTTGCAAAGAATTTTCTGGGTTTTTTCTTCTTTTTTTTTGTTTGCTCAGGAGCTGGTACACCAAAGAGGGGAAAATTGGATGAGTCTTCGAAATAATTGGATATCTCGGAGCTTACTTCTTTTGAAGTGTTTAAATGTACGAATTTGCCGGTAAATTCTAATAAGGGCTAATATTTTCAAGATCAATCAACCCAGCAAGAATAAGACGGTAAAAAAGGAAAGACATCAGTTCGCCTGATCGTTAAGTTCAATTAGTTGTGGCTTAAGAAATTTACATTGAATAAATTCTTTCCCACTGAAGAAGATACTTTCTTTTGTTGTCTATTTCTTTGATAGGCTTTCGATTTTCTTAGATAACATTTGGTTTCAAATAAACAAAAGAGTCAGTTTTTTATTGCATTTATAATTTGCTCATGTGCCTAGCCAAGCCCATTACTTCCTATCATAAAAGAGAAACATCCGACTGAAATGCGGGAATTATTGAATGGATAGCAGCTTATCACTGGACTAGTCACTAATGAAATTTAGATTATCAGCGAAGTTGAAAAACTTCGGGCAAGACGTAATCTGGAGACTTCTCCGGCGAGGGCACTTGAGCTAGCGGCCATCCAGCTAAACGTGAATGGAAGGGCGAACGCGAAAAAGTTAATCATATTGGCTCATAATGGTTTTTCGACCGATCTTATCGCCGAAACCATTGATGCGAGGTAATTTTGAGAAAAATTTCTTTAAAAGAGTTTGAAAAATAATTTCAAAAATTTAAAAAGAGATAATTTTCGACTACTTCAAGTAAAATAGAGGAAGCACCAATTTAATTGGGAAAGAATCTTAATGACTGTAAATAAAAAATTGAATTATTATGGAATCTTTATGCAAAATTGTAAACTTATTTGATGCATTGGCACTTTAATTGCGTCCAGTATCGCTGATTAGGCAGTTTGCATCTTTTTTCTTCTGAGAGAAACATGAATGGATAGATTATTTTCTTTCCGCTGAGGTATCAATTTTTCTGCCATCAGAATGTCTCCTTCCTTCCCCAACGTTGACCGTCGGAAGTTCTTGCAGCTATTCTTTACAGAAGGGCAAATAGACAGTTGGGTGAACCTTTCTGTTGCTAAAAGAACAGCACTATTTTACCAACCTTAAATTTTAAATTCTCCACCTTCAGTACTCATCTCGCTGCACAACTGTGTTTTAACTTTCGATTCTTATCGTTGTATACTTGTAGTGTAATACATTTTGATCGCTCGTTTGTTTAACTTGTCATACGCATATTTTTGTTGAATAGCGGAAACAGCAACACAAAAGAAGATGAATTTTAAAAAATCTTGTGAAAAAAAAAATTATATATGCGATACAAATATCGTTCTCAATAATTGGCACAACGTTTTAACGCCTCTATGGGACATTCGTTCTTAGACACTAGCATCCGAAAAAACATCACATCACAAGAGTGTAAAAATATGACACAGTGATACCCATAAGGAATTGTTGCGAGAGCTATATTTCCTGGAACTAATGTTATAGTTGTACTCAATATACTGGTTGCAAGCACCTCATATCTCAAATGTCTCTTAGGAACTTTCGTCATTCCTCACCAGCCTATCTCTCTTTCGCGGATTTCCTTGAACTTCTAGGTGAAGAATTCTTCTCCCCTTCTCCCTCATCTCATCCTAGCGACATAGAGATTCATTTCTTCATGTTGCAAGTCTACTTATATGGATTAGGATGTTTTTAAATGCTCGGAAGCGTTTAATTGATTCCGTAAGCAGCAATAATCGCACTATGGTGTACTATGATGTAATCGAGAAATTACAAAAGTTTCCCTAATTGAGCGCGAGAAATGCTGACTGTCCTTTCGTTGGGGGCAACAGTTGAACAGTAGCATTTGTACCACCACAAAATAAAACCGCATCAGCTGAATTTTCAATGTAACGAATCAAAAAATTGACGTTTTGAATTTCTGAAATTGTTCACAATGTTCTCCTTGACGATACGCGTTTTTATTAAATTGGAAAATTGAACTCAGCAGCATTTTTCCTAGCACCGCACCCATGATGAGATTTAAGCTCATCTATCACGATTAAAATTTTTCCAATGACTAGTTTTCTGATTCATCTATAAATGTTTGCGAAGAGAAAAATTATCTCGTTTTGATTATGCATGCGTTTTCTCTGTTTTTGTCTGTATATGCTTAGGCGTGCTATGTCTGTCGGTCGTCTTGTCTTACCGGTATCCTGAATTCGCCACAAAGCCACAAACACTATAACGACGCAATTCAGTGGTAACGGTATCAGTATAAGAGTTCAATTTCTGTTCACAACTGAGTATCCTTCATTTTGAGTCGTTAACCCTTAAAAGAACCATTTTTAATATGCCAATCAATTTCAAATTGCAAGCAGTCGAGAGCGTCCAAAAAAAGGAAACTCTAATTGAATATAGGAGACCATTGACATAATGGGAATCGTATGCGATATTTCGCTCATTGAGTTTTATTGACGCTAACATAGGTTTGCTAAAGCGCTTATCGTGTCAGCGCAGTTGGTGTTAGGCTAATATGATCCCTGTAAGGGGAGAGGGGAATCTGAAACTATCCACGAAAATTTTTGCTAGATCATTTATAGAAAACGATCGTTTTAGTTTTTGCAAGTTTGAAATATCTGCATCTCAGAGAACGCTTCTGGACTTGGAAAATTTTGTGGCATTTCCCATTCAAGCAAAAGAAGAGGAGCTCTTGGAGGAAAAAGTAGAGGCTCCCGTGGCGGTGAATGATGCAGTTTTATAAATTCTCCTTTGCTTTCTAGCCTATATAGAATTGCTGCAGCTATTGCTTTATATTTCTATAATTTTAAAGGAATAGCATCGATCAACTAGAAGGGTATATCTTCGTTGTAACTGGTGCCTCGAATCCGAATATGGCAGCATTGACTGGGTACACGACGGACCGGGCCCGCGTTTATCACGAGGATGATGACCAAAGCCGGTTCTTGAATGAAGTCGATCGGGTTGGTTTTTTTCCGCTTATCAGTGTGCGTATTGGTCGTACGAACTGTTATGCCGTTATTCCACACCATTATTAAAAAGTCTCAAAAATTACAAATCAATAGAGTTTCATGCTTTTTATATTTCAGCAGACGTATATTAATATTTTCGAAATCATGTAAGCCATTACTTTTATTCTCGTAAATTAGTTGTAAACTCAGATTAGCACTACAAAAGTTGGCAGTGGAGTTTCGCATTGATGCTGGTTTGTTGAATACAATGTGGTAATGTTTCAACTGCTTACACGTAATGGTAGTGATCAGCGACCTTGCCAGATCAGAAACTAAGAAGAGGTCGACGCATTCCGAGTTTCACGAAAATCTCAATGCAGAATTTTCGTGAAAAATTTTTCCATCGAGATTCAAGTGAGAGTAAATTTTTTCGATTGGATTTATAACGAATTCAATTACAGAAAAAGGTGGTATTCGTGAATTGATTTATAAAAGATATGTCACAAAATCGTCGTTGAAAACCTTTTTTTCCAGGCTATCGGTGCAACATGTGCGCGAGTGCATAAACCAAAGGAGGACAATAGGGGATCATTTGCGTTTGGCGTACCAGCCCGACCGGTTGCTGAAGCGGAAAAGAAACCCAAACTGGAGCAATGCAAATCAAATAAGGTTGCTTGGCAAAACCTGCTCTTTAAAAGGCTTGACGCATTTAAATGAGAAAGGTTACGAGGCGTACAATAAATAAACCGAGGACTAGACTCGTTTTTACGAAAAAGTTAAGGAGTGAGGATCAATTCTTTTTAAATCGTTTCAATGAAGTTTTTTGTTATTAATCACTTAGAGTGAAGTATTCTCTCAAGAAACTAACAGAAAATGAAAAAAATTTGGAAAATTTTATCCAAAATTTTCCAACTTTCCATAAATAATTCATTCTTTTCAAAATTATTTGCATTCAATGATATAAAATAACGCATCGCCTTAACGTTAAACAAGTAAGCGATGTATTTTACCTGCAATTCTTTGCTCATTTATTCATTCTTTTAACTCCATCTTTCAGTGACAAAATATCAATCAAAAGAATCGTTTCGATATTGTATAGTTCAAGTGAGACGAATCGGCGCATATCGTCATCATTCCTTTCGTTGCATTTTAAGAGAAATTTTTTCAAGGCAGTAATTAGTGCAAAAACATGAATAAATCATATTCTCAAATAATATTAGTGCATATTTTTAATGAAATTTCCGCACTAAATTCTTTTCATATTTTTCTTTTGAAATTCCACATAGTGCAATTCAAAACTATACCTGCACAATGTTGATTTGCAGTATAAATGAAAAGAATGATTGATACTACCTTTTCAGGAGAAAAAAATGAACTTCCGTTTTTATCATTGTAATAAATATTATTCTCTTGATTTTTGATTTGCATTTTAATCTTTGAACATTTCCTTAATCGAACTCTGTAGAGGATTGTAGCGCTGAGTTGTAATTAGTTTTCCCTGTATCAGATAAGCCGGATCTTTACAAAAAGAAAATCCGCTCCATCGCATAAGAACTCTCACTTTTCGACTACTTCGCCGCAGTGCTATCACATATCGAGAAAATTGCATGCAGTCGGAATTGCGCGATCGTTATTTTTTTCTCTACGTAACTGGGATCGGTTTTCTACGAATACAGATATTTTCAGAGGGATTTCCGAAGTTCGGGGATCTTAGGAACTGCTCAGAAATGAAGAGATTTTATTTCAAGGACCTACGGCAGTTTAGAGGAAATTTCGGAAAAATTTCGAGGGGAACAAATTTCTTCCACTTTTGGCACCCAAATCTCAAAGAATTTCTTGAAAAGTTTTCAAGGATGAAATCCTGAGAATGAAATATATGCCTGCATGGGCAATTTGAGGAAATTTCTTTAGAGGTTGATGCGTATTAGAAGGCTCAATTCGCACAGGAAATTTTGTGTTGATAAGGATGTAAAAAAAAGTCGTATTTCTAGCGGTTTTTGTTCTCTTTATCGCATGAAGAGCAATATTTGAGCTATTTTTGATGTATAACTTCATGTGTGGGAATCTTCAGCAAAAAAACTTAAATGTTCCAGTTGGACCAATTCCTTCCCTGAAAAATATTACTGTTCCCCTGAAACTGGTTTCCTGAACCTATGTGTGGAAAGTTACAAAACTTCTTCCAGCGGATTTGAACTTGTTTCAAAGATAAGAACCAGCGCTTCTCATTGATGGGTAACTGATTGTTTGTATTGTCTCAGGTTGACTTAATGATCGTTCTGGACACGAGCGGTTCAGTTTACAACGCGTTTGCTGAAGAGAGACAATTTGCCAAAGATCTCATTCTATCTATTGAGAACTCCGCATTCGAAGATGGCAGACTTCAGGTTTCTTACACTTTTTTTGGTTTGCTTTATGCTTAAATGCTAGAAAAGAGGGAGGAAAAGATCAGTATATCCATAAGTTATGCAAGTTGCTCGTTGATTTAATAGCTGCCGAATTGCCGAGGACGGACTCATCCTGCTGTCTTGACCTTTTTTAAGGGAGCCATTGAAAAATGATCCCCATCTCCTCCCTTACCTTCCCTCTTCTTGTTTCATTCAGCTTGAGTAGGTTGTCGATTTAGCTCATTCGCACATATTGCTATGCTCGAATCAAATGCGAAATTTGAAATTTCTATTTTGATATGCACGCCATTCACTTCTACAAAGAAGCACAAATCAATTAAGTACCGAACAATCCCACTCGATTTTTTGACCCTATTTCCTTCCTGGTTCCTTCCTTCCATCACTCACACAGAAATTTATTTGCGAAATCATTGCTCGTACAGATTGAAAGTGTGAACTCTACAAATGATGTAGATGACGGGATGTATATGAGTCACGCAGCTAGCATTGGTGTTCTTTACAGAATGTATTTGCAGAAGGTTACAAAAGGTTAGTGAGAGGAAAACGAAAGTAACCGTCTCTTATGATACAAATAATGATATTTGGTTTATTAGTGACGTATTTAATGCTAGCTTTATGTTCTCTATAACGTTCTCTATAACGATAGTTTCTGTATTGTTGTCGGTTACTCAATTCACTAGCGCCATCTCTCATTTCACGACTTTCAGGTGTCGACGGTGCGATTCGCATCAACCCCTACTATCGCAATTCCATTCGCAAAAAATCGTCCTAAGGACGAGATTATTAGAAAAATCGGCGAGATTGAATTCACTGGAACAAATACGCGTATCGCAGATGCGGTCGACTTGGCAATTGCCGAACTAACTAGGTCACGAAGACGGGATGCGACTCAGGTATGTTATACTGCGATTATTGCCTGGGGCATTTGCCTCAGAGATCAAAGAAAGAGGACGTCTCATCTATGATACACTACCCTGGCACATTATCGTTTTGCAGTTAGATGGTTGCATCGAATCGCACCATCCCCTGCAGGGATGTTCCACATAGCAGATATTGCCTTGCACAAGGTATAGAAAAATATTGTCTGTTCATTTCTATGAAAAGCTTTTCTAAGCACATCAGCACTATAATATGTGCCTCGGAACCATTGATTGTCAAATCTATAAGAAGCGCTTCATCGTTTTTCTTTTCATGAGCTTTGTTTAAAGTTTTTGCATATTGCTTATGATAATGCCGTTTCTAAAATGTTAAATGCGTGATCGTGGGCTATGGGCTTTTTATCCAGGACTTCATCAGGGGTTGATGACTAGGCCTATACTTGTCACCTATATATATAGATATAAATATAAATATAAATATAAATATAATATATTTGAGCTATGGAGATTTTTGGAAGATGTAAATAATAGTTTCACAATTTCTTTGTCACCATCAGTTGTTGCGAGTTAATTTTTTGATTAAGGCAGTTTATTTCTTCTTTTTCATAAGACAGTGTCGCATAAAAATTGTTGTATCTTTTAGATTTTGGTATGACACGTTCAATTGATCTGAATAGTTTAATTTTCACGTCTTTTTTCTTAACATTCTTTCTAATGCATTTTCTTATTATTTAAATCCTAGGAATTGTTTGGAGATAAGCTTGCATTTGCTGCGAAAGATAAATATTTCCACACAAATTATTTTCATCTTGTTTCTTCATTAAGATATTCGTATTGATATCCGATGGCCATGGACAAGAGTTCTGGAGTGTCGTACAAGCAACCGGAAAGAAGTTACAAAATTTAGACGCCGAAGTGTTTTCCGTTACCACAAGTCGGGACTATAACTTCGCTGAGTTGATGCTGTATGCGGGCGACGAAAAACGAGTTTTTATTGGGCCAAAACACACCGGGTAAAGATATCTCAAATGTTAATGGAATGAATATGCAGTGCTCCATCGTTTGGTATTCTCAATCTGCACAGGCATATATGGTGAATGCACTGGCGTATTCAAGTGAAGTATATAGGTGATGGAAAAAAGGCATACGAGCGATTTTTGAGCTCCGGCAAAACCGTGGTCTTTCTACACCGGTCGAAGTAACGGCCGGTAGAAACGGTTCCTGACAAAGTCTGGACTACATTCGCAGGCTTTTGAAGGCTCTCCATTGTGGGCTCAAGCGTTCAAGCCGGGAAGAATAACAGTATGGACAGACGAAACTATGTTATCCTTGTCTCCAATTTATGAGAGTATCATTTGTTAGCAGATCTGTTGTTGATGGGAGGCGCTAATTGCTAATAGATGTCACTCTATTCATTTTTTATATCATTCAGTTCATCTTTCGCAGAATAAAAACGCATTGCATCAGTTTTTGGATGAGAGATTACTAGTCTTCTAAGCAAAAAATGTTTTTATATGATAGGGTGCTATCACCATTCTGATTAAGTTCTAGAACTTATTCCATTTGGTATTGTATATTTCAGATTCATTCCAACCATATCTCCGCTCATCAATAAATGTCTCAAAGCTGAATCGAACTCACCTACGCAATCTGTTAAGATTCCTCTACCGGATAAGCCAATATCGATTACTCCAAAATCAGAGGTTGAAAAGGCTGAGCTACCGGAGGAAAATGATTTTAAAGCTGGTGAATTGCATAGTAGCGAGATCGAGCCAACGACCAATAAACCAACTGAGAGTGAAGAGAATCTAGTAATCAGTGAAGCAACTGTTGCTACAGAGAGGCTAACGTCGATGAAAACAACCAGTGCTCAGAATGAAGAGTCCGATGAGCCATTCAGAGCAAATCATAACGCAACAGAGCCGATTATTGAAGACGTGACTGCTGATGACACGTCAGCAAAGGAATTGAGTGCAGAAGAAATTAAGAGGGACGTGTTGGAGGAATCGGCGGAGCCAGTACCAATTCAGGTGCAGCCAGCGGCACTTCAAGTGGAGCCAGCACAAAGAACAATAGAGGAATTAGCCATAATCAAACCTATACCAGAAGAGAAGATGCAACTTCACGGAACGATCATAAAGGTGCCTTTGTTTTTACTTATGAGGTATTACAGATATCCTCTTTAAAATGCATTTTAGAACGAAATAATTATTCAATTTTAAATGAGTTGACTGAGTTCTCTCCATCAAAATTAAACTAGGTAAAATAAGGGAACAAAGGAAAGAGTTCTTGTTCAGCTGGTGGAGCTAATGACTTTTTTAAAATTTAGCTCTTAATTTTATCGCTTCGCGAAAGGTAACGTTCAAAAGCACTTTGAGTATTAGTTTCGTTGTTTTGTTCGTTGATGGTCACACATAATTTTTAGAAAACATTAAATTAAATCAGCGCATTCCTTCAGAGACCGTACACAGTACACCTTTAAATACTACAAAAACACAGGGTAAGAAAATGGGAAATTGGTAACGATTTCAAACAGTTCAAACAAAGCATCGCTCATCTGTAGAAATCATAAATGAACTGTCGGCCAATCTAGCTGGGAGTTAATTTGCTATCATCTGTACTGTCTGATGATGCCCTAAATAATGAAACCTCGGAATGTTGTTCAAGCTAAAATGCAGTGAATACTATAAAGTACAACTGTATTCGTGAACTAGTTTGCACTCCTATTAGAGACTTTTTTCTTTGAAAAACTCGACGTGATGCCTTCGTAAATGGATTCCGATCAGCATAAGAAAAAGTTGATCCCTTTAAAGGCGAATGAGCTTGATGAGCTTAATGTCAATTGTATGAGCTTCTGAATCCACGACTTTTAGGCCATTACAGTCGCAGAAGCGTTGTGGTGTTTCTAAGTGTTTGAATAGCCTGCTATTACATGGACTAAAAATTCCGATGAAATAATGCAGCGCAAACGTTGCAAACTTCAGCAAACATCTCAATGTTCACAAGATTTAAAACATACCAATCAACGGATTCTGAAGTATTACGCGGTGATCTTACCACAACGACTGTTGCATATCTGTGGATATTAGTGGGGTATTACGGTGTTCCAGCGTTGCTAACAGTATCTTTGTGCAAATTATGCAAATGGATATCATTTTCTAAGCGATTGAATAATAGATATGGAATGCTGGTCCTCACGAATATAATCATTACAAAATTTTATTAATTGACGGGATATCAGATAAACTTCTCCACCTTTCTCACGCATTGTTCACAATTTTTTGGCAAAAATCCGACCGTCACAAATTGTATTTTTTCAAACAGCCTATTGGAAGTAGTTTATCTGAGATGAAACCTTACAAGGTAGTTAAATAAACGGATATATGAGGATCTCCACTGAATACCACTCATTAAATACTATTGGATTAACCACTTAAGTTATTTATTGATTGATTTAGTCTCCACTCTTATCACGAATAGAGGATGGACAATGTGAAGTGGATCTTCTGTTCATAATCGATCGATCGATGAGCGTTGAGGCCGACTTCCAACGACAACTCAAATTTGCTACCGAATTGGTTCAAAGATTGATGGATGAAGATCTTAGTGGAAGTAGAATTCGAGTTGCAGCAATCAGCTTTGCACGAGTATGCAACTCAACAGTTCTTTCATTCCAGTTAAAGCATGAGATAATAATAAGATAATAAACTAGTCTTTTTAATAGTGTGAGCTTAATAACGCTTTTTATTGGCTCCGGTGAGTGATATGAGTTGCTTTCGATAGAGAACTTTACCGATAGTATTTCAAAGAAAAAGCGAATTTCCTCAAATGACCAACGATTGGTGTATTTGAGCGAAAAATTGAGTTTCGTCAACTCTGCATTTAGCATTCTAAACAATCAATCATCCTTTTCTGAGCAGTTACAATCCACTAAAGCTTACACATCAGTTTTGATATAGTGATATTCTATAATCATTGCACTCAATAACCCTCAACGAAATGCTTCATGCAAAAAGACTTATGAAGAAGTGTATGTGTAATAATAGTTCAATGCCGTCTGATTACCCGAATTAAATATTTTCTTGTACCTTTTGCCTCCGTAGCATCATTCACTCATAGTCATATATAGAATATGTACATTACGATGTGAATAATCGAAACTCCTGTCGTTTTTTTTTTTTTTTTGTTCTGAATCGATTCGCCAACAAATGAATTATATTGGGTTTTTTTCAGTAATCAAGAAAAAGAATATTTTTACTATAGATGTTAAAACCTAGCTCCACATGTATTCCTGCGATGCAGTACTTCTAAATACAATTAATGATATTGCTAAATATGGTTTTTCTTTCAGTGAAATTATTAAAAATGAATTTTTTAGGAAGCGAAAATTGAATTCGAATTTGGTAAAGTTCTTACCAAAGATGATATTGTTAGCAAATTACTCTCGCTTCAACATACTGGTGGTGAAACATCGGCAGTTTCGGGTGTTTCATTAGCCGTTAAGGTTGGTATTGAATTGCAATGATCTTTTCATATCGTTAACATCCGTTACACTTGGTGATTTAGCGTTGAATTGAAGAAGTGTTTTTGTCAATTCCAGCTACACAAACGAGACTGCAGCTACTATTAAGGTTCTACTACAAAAATAGAGACAAATCCATAAAAGCATAGAATGGAATACTTTATTGTCGAAAATTTGAAGTATATGAGATAAAGAACATATTCGGAAACAGATAGATTTCTGCATAAATTAAGCGATGAGAAAATAGCGCATTTTCACGGTTATTAAATTGCAAATGATGAACTATGAATAAGAAATGTAAAATTTATTCGCGCTGCAGTCAAACCTTCAGTACTTAAAACAACAACACAACGGCTAAATATGCTCACTGATTGTGCGTAAATAACTGCAAGTGGAGCTTTGTTCTAATTCACTTCTGATCAGTTGCTAAGTTCTAAACACTCCAATTCTGATTGATTGATCGGCCCTGATAAATTTGATCAATTTATTTCCAGTCAACTCTGATCAGCAGTGATCATTTCAATTCAGATAAACTCTGATCAATTTTAATCGATACTAAGTTTCATTCACTATTTTGTCAACTGTCGATAATATGAATAAATTTTGTTTTAATATCAGATAGAAGAATAACATTTCAATAATCATGTGTACATAAATTGTTTGTCTATAAGATGTTTTTAGCAAAGTTTACATTTTGTAAAAGAGGCAACGAGATTTCGTGTAAAACATTCTCTCTTATAAAAATATTTCGGCTGGAAATTTTTGGAACTTCTTTGTTGAATTTCAGTTCGCTCAATCATCTCGAAGGCCTAGCGCGAATCTAATGATTGTATTAATTTCTGACGGAAATAGTCAAGATCCTTGGCAACGTGTCGCCGAACAAGCCAGGTAGATTCATCCCAAAGATAAGATTTATCCAAAACATTGGGCTTTCCTGAAACGAGGCCATTAAGGCATGCAGTGAGGAGGGGGGGGGGTAGTTGAGACAGCGACGGGGAGTTCCTCACTACCCCTGTTGCCTATCGTATACCGAGATGGTTTTTTTTCCTTACTACTGCTCGAAAACGTTTACGCCACTTCATGTTAAATGCCATTAAACGCACACCGAACCAAACTGAAAAAGCCTCTTGGTTCACTCTTTTTCATAGTTTTATCGCCTATATTTCTTGGGATAATTATGTTCGTTGAAGCTAATCGGTAATGTTAGCTAGCAAGAAATTTTGTTTGAAGTTTTAGAAAACAGTTTTGACGCTTTTTTTGTTCCCTGGCTTAAGCGATAAAAGTAGTGCGCCATTAATGAGATGAATATCTGCGCCAATGAATTTGCATAGAATTTCTCGATCATCGGGCAAGCCTTCTTGGAGGGCATGAAACATAAGCCCACTGACTGATTGACCAGGCGACTAATCAAATGACCGCTCAATTGAAATAGGCCATATATGAAAGATAGACTTAACCGATGAAGAGCTAGTGAAATATTGAAGTGACTGCATTGAACAGAACATGATAGATGGAGCACCCATTGCAGCGCATAAATATTAGGGAATATTATATGCACTTCAGATGTCCATTAGCTTTTTTTTTTTCAGCATTCTACGAACTCTTCCCAGTACATCCGTTTATGCGGTCACATTCTCTGCTAAATATTCTTTTGAAGAATTGCAAGAATTTGCTGGTGATAAATGGAGAGTATTCGTTGACGCACGTTCGAGAAAATTCATCGAAGATGCTGGTCGGCATGTTCCTCATTTTTTATAGTTGTTAAATTGAACGAGTATTGGACTCACAGCAATTATCACATCTTGCAAATGAAAGAGTTACTGTAGGATGAATATTTTTTCGACCCTGCCAGTGTCACTTGACAGTGAAGAAAAGCATATTATGCACTACTGTAGTGCTGTAGTATACTGTAGGATATTGGAATCCATGTTGTTAGGCTACAGGTTTTCAAAATACTTCATCTATTCTTCGGAAGCTGATCGAATCTTTTAAGCGGTATGTAAACACCGACTTCTAACGGGTGAACCACACGTTGAAGGGAATTTCCAATATTTTCTAGTGGAAATAGAAAGGCCTAGTTTGCGAAAGTGATTTATAACGGAGGTTTCGCAATATTTTATTTTTTTGATATGACAGCTGTGAACTGTTACCGTCGATCTTCAAAACAGTCATCGTTGATCAATAGTACACTAATACAGCATACAACATTTTCTTAAACATAGTGATCTTTGCAATGGCAACCTTACAGCACTGTCCTAAGCGTTCACTGTTTGACATGATTACCAGCTGTTGTTGTTTTTCTTCCTCTTCCTCTCTCTCTCCCCCCTCCATCTCTCTCTCAGCTGATCATCTAATACCGGTGCGATTTTTGTGGAACCGTTTTCCGATTTTCGGCTGTTGATCCTCTTGCTCCACCCCTTATCCTTCATCACTTAAGGAACCGCTCCGATGTTTGTCGCAACGATCCATTCGCTCTACTCAAAGTTGTAATGAACTTTTTTTTTAGCTCACGAGCTCAGCGGCTGTCCAGGTAAAAAACTGCCTGAAAGTTCGTTGAAGACGACCAATCAGGATGCCGTCGCTCGCGAAGCCGATGAAGTATCTTCTTGCAATGGTACTGATGTTAATTTTTTTTTTCATTTTTGCCGATTGTTGGTCAAAAGCAAACCAGCGAAATTACCTCCATCCAAGTATCAACGTTTTGAATATATGGACATGTTTCAAGACACGGTACGGACACGGCTGGTAATAGGACGTGATGATGGACATGATCTTGGCTGGCACATATTTGTAGGAGCTTGGAGGGTCAACGTCAAGAAATATATTGAGTGTCGATCAGGTCATATTTGTCTTGATGCGCCTGAGAGCAAAACTTGTCGGAGATGTGTGTTGAAAAAAGCGAATGTTAGCTTCTCAGTATCAGCGCTGCACAAAGTACTCCTTGATTAAGTACGAGTCTAAGCCTTAAGCTTGGCTCGGATTAACGTCTTAATTTAAGCAACAAACCTACAGAAACAGGCTTTCGATCAGCGTAAGCGTTAGATCAACGTTTTGAATATATGGACATGTTTCAAGACACGGTACGGACACGGCTGGTAATAGGACGTGATGATGGACATGATCTTGGCTGGCACATATTTGTAGGAGCTTGGAGGGTCAACGTCAAGAAATATATTGAGTGTCGATCAGGTCATATTTGTCTTGATGCGCCTGAGAGCAAAACTTGTCGGAGATGTGTGTTGAAAAAAGCGAATGTTAGCTTCTCAGTATCAGCGCTGCACAAAGTACTCCTTGATTAAGTACGAGTCTAAGCCTTAAGCTTGGCTCGGATTAACGTCTTAATTTAAGCAACAAACCTACAGAAACAGGCTTTCGATCAGCGTAAGCGTTAGAGTATCAATTCATTCCGAGAACAGTCATCATATAGACCTCTTTGGCATTCACACCGTTCCTCCTTCCAGGATCACTTCTTTCCTTCTTTGGGAATTGTTTCTTACAGATGCTATCGATCTGATTCTCCTTCTCGATAAATCAACATCGATGGTCGATGATTTCGATTCGGCGAAAAAATTCGCCGAGGAATTAGTAAAAAGTGCACCACCTCGTGACTATGAGTCAAGAATTCGAGTTGCACTCGTTACATTCAACGATAACGCTCATGTTGATTTTGGATTCGAGAAGTACTCCACTCGTGATGATATTAGTTTTGCGTTGGAACGTGCTGAAAATAAAGGTGGTGAAACTTCTGCTGTTTCAGGTAATTTTCATAAACTTTAACCGTTTCCTTTTCGATTTACGTATTATCAAAAATAGAATAATTCTAAGTAATTTCAAATCATTATCACTGAATGTCATACTTCAATTCATCGGTTTTCTTCCTTTCCTCTGCTGAAGGTAGTCGCCTTCATGCGATGCTTATTCAAATTTAAGCAATATTCCTGATACTTCGCGAGCATTAGATTAGAAACCTACAATAGATGAGGTCGTAAGGAGGTATTCTAAAGAGAAGTGGAAACCATAACAAATGGGGAAGCGCGCCAGGATAGGTGACACAATATGCACTTTCGCACTCTGCTCATTCTGCTAGTAGGTTTCATAAGCCATCAGCAAATGACAAAAATACGAGATAATGCACATGTATTTTAATTGTTTCGATCACTCAAATAAATAGATCCTCTCTTACAAGATTGGTTTCCCTTTAATCCATCCGGGGCAAACTGAAAATCTGACAGGTGCGAAATGGATGCAAAATTTTTGGATTGAATTCATTTCCAATTGATGCGCCGCAATATGAAAAATAGTCCCGGAACTCATTTTACAACATAAATAGTGGGCAAGAATACTTCGACATCCTAGCTTCGATGGTTCCCACACAGTGTCGACATTTATACGCATATACCAATGCGCAAGCATGATCTTTTAGTGGTACGCTTAGCGGTTGCAAACATGCAAAAGAGCATTAAAAAATCGAGGTCAAGATCAGTGAGAGGGCTACCAATAAGACTGTGGTCAAGGTCAATAGGTGAGTTATCAGTAAAATTAAGAAAGTGATAACATCTAGTGGGGACATTATCATTTTGAGGTCTCAACGCTGCAATGGCAGAGATAAAACAGAATCGACGTAACGCTTCTCGTCTAATCGTCGTTCTGGTATCGGATGGTGGATCCAAAGATGCGTGGGAGTTGGTGAATACAACAGCAAAACAGTTGCACAGTGAGTTGTCTCTATGAAATCTTTTTAATGTTGTAAAAAAATATATACGTCGAAATTTATTGAATTATATAACTTCATATCAGTGTGAAAAAGGATTTTTGAATATCGGAAAAAATTTTGCATGTTTAATGGTGTCTTGACTGTCATGTACAAAAGAGACCACTCTTCAAGTCTACAGGCAGTAATCTTTAGATTATGAGGTCAATACACAGAAAATTAATAGGCAAAGCAACTAAATTCATATTGCTACTCCTTTGTTAAAAATAATGGGAGCTTCGAAAGTAGGAAATTCCATAAGGAAAAGAATGGAGGAAGAATTGGAAAGAAATTATATCAATTATGCACTAAAAGATATTCCAACGTTATAAGGGGGTATTACGAAATAGGTAAGAATATTTATCTGTGCTGAGAAGCTATTTTTGCTCCCCAACAGTGATGAAGTTGATTTTCTAGATGCAAATGCTGAAGTTTATGCTGTAACGATGACTGATCGTTATTTCAAAGATGAACTTCTAATCTATACGGGTAATGATGATCGCGTATTTGTTCGTATGAAAGGTAAAGAAAAGGTAGGTGTTTCTTGAAACTCGTAGGCATTTTCATTTGTTGATGTGACAGAGGACCTCAACCACATTTGAACGTATGGTTAAGATCCTTTCCTCTCCCCTTTTCCCTTGATCTGGTCAACGAAGATCCCTTTGGCGTGGTCAGGAAGGATGACGTGAGCGGAAGGGGGGAGGGGTGAGAAATGGGTGAAGACCTCACGTCTACAAGCCATTCCTTTTTTGTTTCACTATGTGTCAAAGAAAGAGTCGTTTTGGTCTGAAGTGATTAGTTTCTTGAATTGTTGCGTTGAGCTTGTGAGTTCCAAACATTTATAAAGTGCGTTCTAAGCTTTACTGTTAAAATTGCAACAAAAATATCCTGAAATCTGAGGGAGAATCGAGCATATTCACCTCCATCAGAATTCAGCGAGGATCACATGCAATATGACGTTTATCTCGACTGCGAACATATGTCTAAATTTTTCCCTCCGGGTACTCCAATCAGCTATGGGAAATCCAGAATTTATTTATTGCTGCTTTAAGAAACTATTTGAAGTTAAGAACATCCGCTAAGCTTTGAACTTAGAAATTAGCAAGTTGCGTAAGACAGAAAGGGTGAATACTCAAAAAATCTCTTTATACATCCGAGCTCCCCAAAATACAAAATCGCAGTTTCTTCTTTTGTATGTCTTGAAGGAGGCATAAAGAACGTGAAAATGACTCTCTTTTCATATGCAAAAATTTGGCAAGCTTTTTGATTTCTTCAATACTGTTGACCATTTAGCACATGTAGCACCTACTACTGTGTAAAATACTCACGATTTCTTTATTTATCGATTGTTGACATATAACAACTGACGATTTCCCTTTCAAAAATCTACTTCCAATCGAAAAAAATTAGATAAAAGATTGCACAAAAAAAGATATGCCGACCCTCATGAAGCGTGTCATAATTGCCATGTAAAATATACTCAACACATTTACAATTCACCAGTTGTTTCATTTCGTGGATCGTATATAGCAGATAGTCTGAAACTAAGCCAATGTACTGGAACAGTATTAAGGTCTAATCTAAAAATAACCGATGGTTAAAAATAGAAAAAAAAGCGATATGGTAATATCGGACAGAATGCGGTGATAAGACTTTTTAATGAGCCCAATCTTACAGTAATCCTGACAATCGCTTTAGGATTTCGCCACATTAGTTGATCTAAACAGATGTGGACCAGAAGATGATGCAGGGAAAAGGGCTGAGATTCAGCATCTAAACGTTCGAGATGTGCCAAAGCAATTAAATGAATCAAATTCACATGCTGCCAACGGTAGGTGAAGATATTGTTGAAGGAGTGTAGCTGTATTTCAATATATTTATTATAATATAAAAAGTGTTTTAAATGTAGCTGCATTGCTTTCATTTATTATTTTATTGCTCATTTGCATATTGAAGTTTTTTGTGCACCAAGTTATTTTTAGAAAATCTGATCAAACATTTTTTATTCTCCGACGTACAAGATGCTTTTCAACGCATTTCAGTTGTTAACTCTACTTTTATACATTCACATCAACAGATAAATGAAGACCAAAATAATGTCAAATTTAGAAGTATGCTTTTCTGCTTTTCTGCCGTCCTGTAAAATTCGACTCACCGAACTGGTTCATTCTCTTCCTCTTACAGCTAACCGTTGTTTCGTCCAATGAATGATAGCTAGACAATGATCGTAGACTCAATCACTGGATATCTCGATCATTCATTAATCAATAACTGAAATGAGGGAGGAGGGGGGGAGGAGGAAAGCTGCAAACCTGTTCGACCAGCCGAACTTTACATGACGACGTTCATCTCAAGGCATAATGAAAGGCATTGCGTTCATATGAATATTCTTTATCATGAGATTTATAAACAAGGTAAAAATAATCCAGAAAATTTTGAATCATCTGCTTAAAACGATATTTTCCTTCAGTCGAAACAGTAAACATCGAAAGAAATCAACCAAATGAATTTATTCAAACCCAGTTTTATTATATTTGTTCACGATAAAAGAGTTCGAGTTGTTACTCTTTCTTGAGAGTATTCATTATCAGATTTAAATTTAAACGGATATTATTGTTTTCAGAGGATATCGGGATTGAGCGCAAACCGGACGCTGAAGTGGACAATCTTCCGGACACAAATAATCTTATTGTTGAAACATCTACACCTGAAGAAACCAGCGATAATTTCACACGGGTAAAAATAAATATTTTCTTTGAAAATTTAAAAAAAAATTGCTCGAAATCTATGGATAGAAAAACATCAGCACAATTTTCAGTTTTAGAAAAATGATTATTCCCATTAGATGCCACCTGAATACGTCAAATGCGTTGAAATTGTTACGTATTAAGTGATTGAAAGTCTGATCGATTAGCGCTGTTTCCATAGATTAAACTAGAGATGCAGGTTATTTCTCATATCTGTAACACCATACCTGTAGAAAGGAAAATATTATCCGTTCTTAGATATAGGAGCACTATGAACGATATTAACATTTCCATAGAAAAAAGAACAACGTATTGAGTAAAATTGTATGATTTCATAGCGATGAATTAATCTCAGTAATTAGTTATATAATTCCATACGAAATCGTTACTTTGCATTCTTTAATATATACCTTCATTATTTGAAGATAAATCGAAATAGTCGCATAAAAGTGAGCAAATAAGCGATAATAATTCTTCATCCTTTTCAGTCCGATGTTCTAAACCATTGTCATTTGCGATGCAGTGTCGATTTCTTTAATGAACTAAATTTCTGCTGTTGGATTTCTGGAATGACCATATTTGTGTTGTGTCTTCATGATGAATAGTAAGGATAACGTCAGGATTGAATCCCCATTCAATGCGTAAATGCGTTTGCATTTGCATATTTTAAATGCGTTTGCATTGTGCGTAAATGTGCGTAAATGCGTTTGCATATCCGCTTATTTGTATGTTCAATTATCTTTGTCAATTAAAATTGTTCGTAATTGCGTTGCTAATCGAATTTTCATATTTTAAAAATGTTTCACCGCATTAATCACTGATTTCACCGCTAGTCTATCAGATAGCTCGCACTTATTTCGTTGTGAAATTCGATTCGAATGAGTCATTTACTCAGGTGCTTATCAGTTCTAACAGGTAAACACTAGTCGATATCAAAAACAAGTTAATTTCAGATACCTCTACCGGTCGACTCGAATTGTCAAGTCGATCTTATGTTCATTATCGATCGTTCAGAGAGCGTTGAAAGGGAATTCCCAAAGCAATTGCAATTTGCTGTTGACTTGGTAGGTGTGAGCTGCTTATAATTTAACATGCTTAAAAAATCGTATATGCTTAGTCATACTAATAGTGGAGGCCCTTCGAGAGGTAATCTGTTGCAGATATCTATGTGATTTTATTCTCGACTTGGTTCAACTTGACAAACATTGGAAATCTAGACCTGAAATTGCGGTGAATTTTTGGTCTAGATTCTATTGCTGAACAAGAAACCTAATTTTCACCACTTCTTAAACATTTTTTTTCCAAAAAAAACCAGGGATTGCTCTGAAATCTAGAAGTTTTTAATAGGTAAGTATGATAGCTAAATTTTTCTGTAGGTATTCCTTGGGATTGGCAGCAATTGAGTATTATTTAGTAGGTATTAATGAAAGTTACGCCTAAGGCAACACTGAAAGGCATCGTTGAAAGCTTGTGTAAATTGGGCATCATTAAGATAAAGTTCACGTTCGCAAAGCCTGGGTATAGTCTAAAGAATCAGCCACCATCCGTTTCTTGTCACAGGTGAAGCGAATGTCAAATTTGGATTTCGCGTCGCGTGTGCGTGTTGCAGCCGTATCGTTCTATTCGAAAGCAAAACTCGAATTCTCGTTCGACGAGTTTAAAGAACAATCAAAGGTAAGCTGAAATAACGAATAAACTTCAATTGTTTGCGTTGATTATATTAAAGTTATGGTTACTAGCTGTGCGATCTCAGCTAGAGGATTTAGAGCATTTACACGCCAGACCATGAGACTTGCGTTAAACTATTGGTACTCTAGTTTTTATTTATTAAGATTGAGGGAGGATTGCGAGGCGATGGAAGGCTTTTCCGGCTCCGAGGTTGGGAAGTTGAGAGGTGAAGCAGCTTCTATCTTATGACTGAGAGAGGATGACTGGGAACAGTTGCCCGTTGGCAAAGCAAATTTTGTAAGCCTCTAGGCAGTAGTAAATTTAGCGCGATTCTTGCAACAAGACAGATTTCCGCTCATACGTGGCTAAGTGCGGGCACATTTTGTAATGTGATAGATGTGAAAAGCAGCCAAGTTGATGCAATTCATCGTTAAGAACACCTCCTCACGAGAACATAGATATGGGAACAAAAGCTTTATAGGTCAAAATACTTAGTCACCATTTCAAAGTTAGCGAAATGCTGTAAAAACGAAGAAGAACTAAATGAGCGATATTCAAACAATGAATTCATGTCAAAAGCAGCAGAGTGGGTGCACACATTTCTTTGGAAAACGGTTTTGATGGCATAGAGGCACCAATTTCAAGCAATCTCTATTCTACTTCACGAGCAGAACCAAATGTCATGCTGGTGTCGATTCTGTCTTTCCGTCAGTAGCCGCCGATAGCTGTGATGACCACAGCATTTGTCCTAACAACTAGCCGTCACCTGATTTTTCCGCTTCATTGCAAGTTTACACCACTAATGCGGTTAATTCAGAAACTTTTTATCAAGAGGAGGAATTCGAGTAGTCTTTCCCAATTTCGCTCTTATTCCTACTTTCGCAACAGAAACAATATCACGCCTTTTTCTTGCTCCTTTGAACAACATCAAAAGCATTCGTTTCCTCAGATGGAAAAGTGAGCACAGAAACATCAATGAAATCCTTCCAATTCGAGCGGTGCAAGAACATGATGCTTTCATCCATGAGGAGACCGTATCGTTCATGCTGCCTCGAGGTGTTCTTTGCTCATATATGTCTTGCTTCGAGTATGCACAGGCTTTCTCCACATTGAACAGGAAAATAGTATCACTTCACCTTCACTCACTTTGCAGGGGGGTCATGGTCTATGATTCGCTGCATAAGAGGCTCTCAAGGCAACCAGAGTACTCATTTCGACTTAATAAAAGGCGATTCTCATAGTTGGTTCATTGAATACCTGGAAGGCTCGAAAAGTGTTTGATATTCGTTTCGAACGAATTTTCTTAAATACATTGGTTGTTTTTCAGGTATTGGAGGCACTGCTTCAAATTGAACACATTGGTGGCAGCACATCAGCTGTGAGTGGTGTTAATTTGGCTGTTGACGAGATCAAGAAGGCTGGAAGAAGTAATGCCAGGTGGGTTGCATTGTTGTTTCTAGTGCGCAAAATATGTTCTTTAGACCGCTATTCGTGCTCATTCTTTTAATAAATCAACGTAAATATAGCAGACTGCACGTTTTAGACTTCAGAAGATTTATAAAATCTTGTTCCTTAACCGCCGATAATATATCTGTGACACGCGGTGACGTAAAATATCCTAAATATATGTATACACAAACACAAGTATAAATAGTAACATTTTTATATACTTATATATTGATATTCACATATGTTTGTATTTATTTATGCATACATACATGATATAAGTATGCATATATTCAGAGATGTGTGCAAACACATACACATACAGCAGTATCTGGTTATTTGTTCATTTAAGTGGATCGAGGACAGAAGATAATACTGTACCATTGTTTATTGCTACCAGTATTGTCACAAGAAGCGCACTGAATATAGATGTACAGAATGCACAGGATAACATGCCCTAGAGGAACTTTTTTGGTAGAAAGGAAACTGTTTTCTGACCTAAAATTATGAAGCACTACCGGATAAATGCTAATTGCGATAGTGGCACGTGAGAAGAGCGACAGCGCTGTACAGAAAATACGTGAGCGAGAATGTCGTCGGGGCGCCCATACCTCAACAATAAACCCAACTACACTGTACTATAGTAACAATTACAACGATAACGAATAATTTCTTCTTAAGCAAGTTTGTCATCGCTGCTGCATAGTTCCATTTGGCTTAATAAAAAGGGCATAGGCTTATCAATAATAATGGAGTTGTTCTCGCAATTCAATCAAACAGTTTCTTTGAATTTACTGCTAAATTGACGTAGCCATATCTTTATCATTTTTAGTAATAAAACAAATCTAGTATTTCGTCATTTATCATAATTTATCCATCTTGCGTAGCTTGTTTTTGTGGTACTTTAGAGTGATCAATTCCAGGCATATGGTAGTACTTATATCAGATGGGAATAGCCAAGATATGTGGGATAAAGTACTCGAAGCAGCCGATCGTCTTCGAGCGATTAATGCAGACGTCTATGCAGTTACCGTGAGCCACGACTATTATTTCCAGCAAGTTTTCCATTTTTTTTTAAAATTCGTTAATTTCAGCAAAATATTGCAATCATTTACGATTATTTAGGACGATTTTTTCCATCGATTCGTTTTACGCATAATAAACAAGTAGAAAGCGCATCTTTACTTTTTTGCACCTACGAATATATTGTAAACTGTCAGAAATATCAAAATATATACAATAATGCTCTCGTGTTTCAACCGAAATGACCTCTGGCATAAATTTTCGACGAAAAACAAACGTTTTCTTTTAATCTCTTTGATGTGAGGGATTCGGTTATGGAAAGCAAACCTAAACACGCTTATCAATGAAGAAAAATTCTGTGTTGGTCATTAATGAGACTAGCTGTGTTTTCCGGTACGTGGTTCAGTAGAGCGTTGAATTACAATATTCCATTTCATTAAACATCAGGCAAGGAAGAGGGAATTGAACTTGAATGAATGTTGCGCTCTGCACTATGACATATTGGCAACATAGTGATAGTCGAGTGCCTTATTCATTCCGTTAGTTATGATGTTGATGCAATTCACTGTTATTAAGTAGCAAGTTATAGTGAGCTTGAACTCTACACTGGCAACAAATGGTTGGTTTATATTGATGCCCGCATAAGACAATTCCTCGACGAAGCTGAGAAGTCTGTTGCACAGTGTACTGGACCGATTATTCCAGCTTCAACACCACCACCAAGGGTATTGCCACTTTAATTCGTAACTTCGTTTAGTTTCAATTGTTTTTCACATAACTTGCCTAATTTTCAAGAAATTATTTTTACTCAAGTCTCCTCACTTAACAGTTTTTTTTTTCTGTGGTATCTCTTTTTTTTACTGATCAATATTGATCTATAATGAAACTTCAATGGACTTCAGAAGTATAGTTCATAGCACTATGTTCGTAAGAAATAACTTCCATAACTGAGATTAGTAGGTTTCTTCAACGAAGAAAGAAGGAGTGGGTTTCTTTAACAGCGATTTGAGATTGTCACAGTTTGTTTACTTCACTCCTTTCCATTTTATTCAACGATATATCCACAGAAGTTAATTTCTATATTAGTAAAAGTTCCTTAAAACTTAAAACGCAAGTACGCATGGTGTACCGCAATCAACAGCATTCATTTGATGTGAAGAACGCGATTTCTATATGAAACATCAAACTGTACATCAAGCTGTTTAAAGAATTAGTTTTCAAGTAATAGATTGAGGCAAAGACCACTAATGTATTATATCCAGCAGTTTCAATGAGCTAAAACTTCTCCATGGATTTTAGAAGAGTTTTTTCTTGGGGGGTGGGAAGGGAAGGAGAGGAAAGATTTTGTTGAAAAGGGAGTTATTATTGTTTGTGAAGTTAAGATAAGTTAACGGTACAATTGTAGGGGTTCAGAAATAAAACAATTCAAATTCTGTGAAGAGAAGAGCTATCATTTTTTCCCCGTAAGCATTGAAGAATACTGATTTTCTAATGCTGCCATTATAAATTGGTCATATTTTCGTCAACGCCGTCAGTAATAACAAGGTACTCATTCCTTAGGAGGAAGTTGGTGCAACACTTTTACCTGTTGATGAGAAGATTGTTGAGAGAAAAGCGCCTGAAGAAGCTGTCGAAAGTGTGAGTTTTTCGTCCCCCGAAGAAGCGCAAAGGTAAGCTTTTCGTTTTCTAGTTTATTTCCCCTGTCTAAAAGCGTCCCCTTCATTTGCATGGAGAGTTGCATGATTTTTACTGAATCATTTGTCATTTGAAAATACCAGCGTTGTTTATGTCAACCATTCGTGTGCTACTTCAGAAAACAATGCACCATCTTACAGTATTGATGAGGTCCCCCCTCCTCCTCTATACGGGTTTACTGTACGCATCAATCACCACAAACCTAAAATCAAACACAGTATACATTGCTTATAAATTTATGGCTATGAGCTCCAGAATATAAAAAAATGCACGACTTTTTTTCATTATTTCGTATTCATTAAGTCGTAGTATTTAATATTAACCGTTATTTATTATAATAGAAATGTTTTGTTATCGATGAAGCAAGTGATATAATTAATGATAATATAATCCAGTAGTGGCATTCTATTACTGCATTTTTGCGAACTTTTTATGGAACATATAGGTGATTGTCGCATGGAATATTTTCATACTTATGTGTAAATACGTGAGAATTGGCACTGTCTTTTCTTCGGATACAGCAATTTTCTTTTAATCCTCCCAGATTCAATGCCTATTTTGCAGGTGTCGTGGAGATCCGGTCGACGTAATAATCATACTAGATACGTCAACTAGTGTTGAAAAGGAGTTCTACGCTGAGAAGGAGTTCGCACTCGATCTCATCAAGGTTTTCCCACAAGAACAGTTCACTGTAAGTCAATTAGCACTGCGGTCTTTTTTGCGTTACAGGTGACGTCATTTTTGTGCATATATACGTCTGTCTTCTGTTTGTCTGTCTATTCACATGTTGAGAAAATATCAACCCGGAGGCTGCCAGAGCTAGAGTTACGAAATTTGATCGTGTGCTAATTTGCCACCTAAACTCGAAGGATGTTATAGGAATTTATAGGTGGCAAAAAGGTGTTTTACGCGGTCTAATTTTCGTTCTACGCTACTTCGCAGAAAAATGTTTCTATTGCAGAGTGTTTTTACGGATGACCAGCAAAAATAACAATATACTGCTGTGCATAATTTTGTTGTCATGCAAAAAGGGCGTATTGTGCCAACTCCTTTGATATACCTCTCCGCTTGTTTTGCATTCAAATTGGTGGCGGATATGATGGCTGTTCTCCAAAGACGATTAGGTCGTATGCAGTTTGTTCATTCCGCCGTAATGAAGCTGAATTTGATATTTGAATGAACGGTCCAATTGAAAAATTTGGAAAGAAATAACTTTTTATAACGAAATAGTAATGTTTAATACCCATAAAGGTATTTTATACATACCTGAATTCTATTCTGTTGGCACAAAAATAATCAAGAGTGTCTATAGATTCTGAAACGATGAAGGATACAGTCTTTTTTTAGCCGTACGACAGGTTTGAAAGAATCCATAACAAAATATGTTGAAAACAACTTTAAGGTGGCGTCTAGTGAGGAACTGCATCATTTTTGAACCAGTTCGATGCGTGCATATGTATTTGGATACGAATAGTTGCACGAAATGGCGAAATACATTTGTGTGTTTTCATTTCTTCACATAAAGCACGATACATTCAAGGTTCTCTTCCGTTGGGTTACAATAGCTGGCTACAGAAGATAGGACGATTCTCTTCACTTCAATCTCCTAATGTTTCGACATCTCCGGTTGCAGTTGTAGATCGTTTTCAATAATTCATCTTTTTTTTTACTTCTAAATTTGCGTTAGCAGCTATTTTCATTCATTGGCCAGTTCGCATGCGATCTCTTTAACATTTTTGCAGTTTATATTTGTGTGCACTTGCAGATGGCAGGGTGATTGCTGATAGAATATTATCTGGTACCATCCGACATCCCAAAAAATTCTGGGTTTGTCGTTCACAAAGTAGGTCAAGTTGTGAATGGAATGGTATATTTCAAAGAAAACCGTCCAGATACATGTCTCTTTATTGTTTTTGTCACCGATGGCAAATATGTATGATAGCACCGTCCCTTATAAGTTTAAATTCTTCCTTTATTTACAGGGTCGTATTTCGGTGGCCTTAATTCAATTCGCTGGCACTGCAAAATTACAATTTGGATTCGGTGAACAAAAAACACGTGGTGATGTACTTTATGAACTTGAAAGAGTTGAGCATACAGGTGGGCAAACGTCATTGGTTTCCGCTGCTAATATAGCGATGCAGCAAATCAATCAAAAACATCGTCCAGATGCACGTCTCGTTATTGTTTTTGTCACCGATGGCAATAGTCAAGATCTTTGGCAAGTTGTACAGGTAGGTAATTGTCAGTATAGTTCCACTCTCGATTCGTTTCAAAATTTTCCTTTTTTTGAACTCTTCAATTCTGCTATCTGCTATCGTTCTTTTAATCAGCTCAAATGACTATGGGTGGATGGTTGTTGTCACGGATATTTCGACTCTCTCACTATTTTGCAGCGGGTTTTATCCATAGTCAATGTAGGAAGTAATTTTTGCCAGCCTACTTCAAAGAAGAATAAAGACTAATCGCTTATCTTTAGCAATGATTGTAATGGGTTGTTAGTTTCATTTTCGCAAATAAAATCACTTTTACAATAATTAAAATTCTACTATTTTTTCCCGCCTTACTAGAATATTCTTGAATCAAAGATATAAGAAACTTTTCACTTGCATATTTCTTATTCGAAAACTTCGAACTAATCTACCTGGGCCTCAGTAATCTTCGACTATGGAACTCATTGAGGGTGAATTATTCGATCTCTACAAGCGATTTCACTTTTATAGGCAACCGCAAAGAAGTTACGTTCAACTGGTGGTGAAGTATATGCAGTCACTTTATCGCCTAAATATTACCTCGACGAGTTGAAAGAATATGCGGGCAGTAGAGATCATGTGTATATTGATGATCGCATTCATAAATTTATCGAGGTAATCTAGAATTACTTAAATAATCAAAAAAAAAAATTAATTTGAACGTCACTGGTTTGCATATATCATTCTCGAAAAAAACGACTCATTGATGGCTCATAACAACTAAAAGAATAAAACCTTGCCACAATAAAAAGAAATATAATCGTATTCACAAAAAACTCTTATTAAACTAGAGTCTAATTTCTTATTATTATGATAAGAACTGTGCTGTGACGAAATTTTGGCCATTTTTTCCATTTTTTTTCTTCAGTTGAAGAAGTTCCAACCCATTAAAGAGCGTGTTTGATTCGAGGTTTCTCTTGTTCGTTTTTCATCAACGATCCAAATCACGTAAATATTTATGCTATCCAAGAAATCGTATATTTAAGCTTGCCCCTTTTCCTCACGTGCCACAGACATTAAGCGTTCAATTGAATCGTCCGTCGCTCTGATGTTCCCTTTGGAAACCTTTATCCTTCCACTGGGTAAACGTATTCAATCGATACTTTTGAATTTGTAGCACATTACGAGGTTATCATCCTCGCTTGAAATAGCTTAAAAGAGTGCGTAAAAAGTTGTAAGCAGCAAATTGCGTCTATACAGCCGTGTTTATCGTCTACAGGGCTCGTCGATCTCGCTCGTTTAGAAATTTACCACTGTGACTTCATATCTGATGTGGCATAACACGTTTAATCGGATTCACACCAGTTTTGAAAACGGTTCAGTTTGATCGGAACTCCACTGACGGGTAGGAGAGCGAAAGACAGTCCGCTGGGGTCCGTTCCGAGGTTCGCAGAACGCCATCTTTTGTTGCCGCGCTTAAAGCAACATTTACATGAGCATGCACTCGGGTGAAATCATCTAAGACGGAGATCCTATTTTATAGTGAAACGCTAGATATTGTAAGACTCAGGTCGGCATCCAAAATTTTGACCTTAAGTGTCTGCTGAGTGCGTATTGCTCTTGTACCTACGTAAAGTCGAACTACTGAAAGCGGAGGAGGAAGGAGTGAGGTTTAAACTTGAAAGCTACCAAAATTTGGCCATTCTTTTTAAATGAATTCGTCCCAGTAGTTATCCAGGTTTCGATTATCCATGCGCCTTTAAAATTTGCCAAATTAATCTGCTAGGAGCGTAGAAGTTTCTCTGTGGTCTAAACTCGGTATGAGTTAGGGGTAGAAAATAGAAATTTCACCAAAAGCTGGTCCTCATCTACGAATTTCTCACGTTTTTATGGTCACGTTGTATTAAAGAAAATTTAAACTTCTATATTATTGTGATTAATATTATTATGATTGATGTTATTATTGTTGTTATTACTTTTATTTATTATTTATTGTTTATTATCATTTTTATTTTTATTTTTATTTTTATTTTGTTTTTTTCTTTTTTTTGACTGAATCATTTATACTGATTCGTAGCTGCACTCCAACAGTTGCGGGACATCGTGATTTCCTTTCAGCGTTTCATCATCTGGTGTGTACTTTCACTGAAGAATAGGATTGAGTATGGTTGTATTCGCCGTAAGAAAAAGAGATCCTTTCGGCACATTCACACTTCGGTGATATTGAAGGAAGTAGTGCGATCCTAAGTTTATTTGCGGATCTGTGAAATCTTTTTTCGTTGACGATGTTTGAACCTGCAGTGTGTTTCTATAAGATCGATTTTTTTCAGGAAGTTGGTACTTCCGTTGTGACGTGTGCAGGAGAGAAACCAGTGAAGGTCACACTTCCGCCCACCGAGGAAGTTCATGTGACGCCATGGACTATGTTAGCACTAGTTTATTGAATAAGATTCGAGCACTATTTACGATTCACTAATTGAATCCCAGAATCCTTGATCCGTCGAATTTCACAGACTAACGGATCCTTATTTATCTTAGAGAAAGGAAGATGCATCGTGTTCCACACATAAGAGTAATACGGAAATCACCTGTACGACTGCATGTACTATAAGAAACGCATACGAAAGGTGAAAAAAATGCCTCAAGATTGGTTACGGTATTGGTTCCCCTTGCTTGATGTTTTCATATACGAATAGCTATGGCTAGAGGGAGGAAATATAAGCCCGTTTTGTCAAACGCTTGAGCAATGGATTGCAGGAGTACAACTTGGACATACCAATTATTCATACTAAATTTTTGTTATTCATTGAATATGCATTAAATCGCACTAAAATTTCTATTTAATTTTCCTCGTAAATTAGCATTACTTATATTTAGTAACTGTTGTATTTGTGAACACATATACATGTGAATTTTTAGTCGCATATACATGTATTATATATGTTTGAACACCTATAAATTAGTGCTCGAAAGCAGAGTAATATACTTCAAAATTGTTAACACGAAGAGTATCTCATTTTCAAATTATTTAATAATAGTTCGATGCACTCTAACATAAAATCTAGTTCTCATCTTTACTAATAAGTGAGCATTGCATAGAAATATAGTACTTCTAATAGAAATGATCCCTTTTGAGAGCAACATCTGTACCATCAGTGGCGAAATCGAGCAAAGTATCCAACGAGAAGCCAAAAGAACAATCTGATAGTAAACTGGAAGAAAACTCCGTCGATGCAGTAATTCAATCATTTGATAGAGCAAATTTAGCAAGGGATGATAAGCCGGTGATTGCGCCACATAATCTTACGAGAACAAAGAAGTATGTTCATATATTTCGCTTTATTATCCAATATTCATCTTTATCGTTGTTGATTGAATGGTGCCAATAGTCATTTTGTCCTTCTTCAGCCGTTTGATATGTCTAATCATTTGGTTTGAAGATATACCCGAAAGCTTTTTGGAAAACGAGCAACGTCTCTATCTCTCCAGAGGTTAATACATAAGGACCGAGGTCCAATGAGTTCCCTGCTTCTCTTGCTGCCTCCCTGTAGAGGCCTTTATATCCGTCATGTTTAATATGTGGTTATTTTTTATCCGCTTCACGCCTAGAGCTACTGCAAAAATCATTTCTGAAAGACATCCATGCAGCGATAATTTAGTAAAGACTCTGTTTCCTTTCAGAGCACTTAGTTCACCTTCATCATACGCTAGTTTCATTCACCATATGCAAGTCTTTCTTGCACTATTGGGCTACAGGTTTTGAGACGGAAGATTTTGCTAAGAATCTGGCAATTTGGGGAATGTTTTGGTCGAAATTTTGCAAAAATGTTCTCATATGGAAGTTGTTTTTTTATAATGTCGGAGGGCTATTCTAGCGGTTTACATGCGTCGGTAAGATTTACATAGGCATGCCATTACTGTAGAATATTGTAGCTGCAAATACTCGAAAATGGATTTGGAAATTATTCTGGATGCATCCACCAGCCGTCAGGAAGTTTTCGAACATCAGCGAGAGCTTGCTCTTTCTCTTATCGAGCGTTTGCCTATCGAAGCAGGAGATACTCACGTTGCGGTTGGAGTCAATTCATTCACTGCAGTTCCAACTCTTCGACAGACTCTCGGACTTGGGAGAGACAAACAGGCAAGATTCATACTTAACAACCCCCTAATCCGCCCCATTTATTTATCCATAAGGTTTCTCCCCATAATACTCGTCTTGAGATATCGTTGTGATTTACAAAGGAAATTTTAGAGACCCACAGATGAATGCAATTTCATTTTACAATTGAAGCGAAATTTTCGAACATCATCCATTAATTTTCGTGCATCGGCATCATAATGCATGGAGTTGCAACAGAACATTAAATGGCGTTGAATTAAAAAATACTGTCTAATAATTGAATTTACTGTGTCCTACTGATATGCTTAAAGTATCCTCTTTCAAAAATTCACCGAATTAATTTTCTTAAACTCAAAGGTGGTGACATATTTCTCAGAATCTGCTGCATTCTCTCAAATATGCCACATAATTCTCTTTCATTTCCACCAAAAAGTAGTAGTTTTATCAATGAAATATGACTCAGTACTGCATGGAGTGCTTAAGTGAATCCGGCAGGCAATAAAATGAACTATCGTGGAACGTACTAACTTCGGAAATGCCTCTTTGGACAAAATGCAGATCTTAGTTCCCTTGTGCAGTTGTGTCCCATTTTTCGATTATTTGTAGATGGTTCGACACGCGATCGAAGATATCAAATATAATGGTGGCAGTACACTTACCGCACAAGCAGTGGACCTTTCCGTGCAAGATTTGGAGCGTGGAAGAAGACCTGATGCCATCCAGGTTTACAACTTGAGTCTATTGGGTGCAGTTTTTTGAATGCAACAATCAAACTCACGAGAATTGTTTATTTTACGGACAGCTGTGCCTAACATAATGAATTTGCATTAGAATTGCTGCTTATTTTCTATGATCTTCACTTTTAGTTCGTTCATGTTGAACTTTTTTTTTTTTGATTTACCGTGCGATATTCTCAATGCGAGCCACTTCGGAAATGTTTTATTTCTGTGAAATCTGCTTATTGAAATGACGCTTTGGTTTATTCCTATTGTCTGCTTAAGACTATTTTTGAAACTAAAAAAACTTTTTTTTCTCTTATAACATATAAGCATTAAGTCTCAATTTTTTAGTGATTGGAGTGGAGGATAATTGTTCTAGTTGCTAGCACAGAAAATGAAATGGGTCATATGCTGCTGATTTCATGAAATGGCCTTTAGCTGTAATTTTGTATTGTATTATCTTCCCTGTCAGTATTGATTTCGGCTATTTTCGATTTCCTTAATTAAGCAGATTGCTTGAATATCTTATTAGTATGCAAACATTTCAGGTGGTTGTTCTAATGAACGATGGCATGTCACAAGATCCTTGGGAAGATGTTCTCAAATCAAGTGAAAGGCTACGCGCAACAGGTGCAGAACGATTCGGTGTTGCACTAGGTGATAAAGTCGATCTTCGTGAGCTGATGCACTACATTGGCGATGAGAAACGCATTTATCGTGATGGATCCACCGAAAGGTCCACTTTCAGATATGATTCTCTTATCATTGAGAATATGATTCCCTTATCGCTAAAAGATCAGTTTAATTGTAACACTTCATGACCTAGATGTGCATGCTTTTGAATTTGAAACCCACATTTCTGAGTATATACTTGCGCATGGATGTTTTACTGAAACCTGCAGTTTAAAGGCCTAACAAAGTGGTCTCGAAGTCCCTCAGTTCCGGTGGAGGATGGTGCCCAAACACGATATATTTCTGGGCAACGCTTTAATTGCTCTCGGAGCAGATTGGGGCATTACATCTCCTCTGCGACACCTATCACTCTACTTTTTCGACTTACCAAGCTTTGAGTTCCCCAACTTATCTGCCTAAACTATAGAAGTGCCTATTTTTGGGTTGCTCAAGCGCGACTCTAACCACCTTAACGGCCGAGCGGTGTTGTCACTGTCTTCGATGTCATCCTGTTGTTTGTATTATGGTCACTTGAGGTGACCTAAAACAACGGCCTATTTTTGCAGATTCCTTTCCGATGTTGTTTCTCTTCTTACTGGAGGAGAGGACTGTGAAGCACTATCTGTACCGAAACCATCCGTAGAGATGGCGCCATCTAAAGCGTGTGAACCCTCAAAAGTGGATATTATGGTCGTATTCGACAATTCTGATGGCACCTCAAATCTTACAGATCCGTCGATCAACTCAAACAGATATCTCCTTCTTGACGTTCTGGGTATGTTGATCTTATTGCCTCATACTGATATTGAAAGGTTCATCGTCTTGGAAGGAAATATAACATTAGAGCATTAGAGGCAGCAAAAGGAACAAAAACAATTCACTGAGTTATGCTAGCCGTCCAAACATAAAACACGAACACTGTATGGAAGGAAGGTAGAGATATGCGGTATTGAATGTTACCTTTTGTTCTTTGGAAGATGGCCTCAACGATTCAAAAGCGATACCGACCATATTACTGCAATTTATGTTCCCTTTCCACGCTTTCTTTAGCGGATTTTCCAGGGAACTTTTACCCATTGCATTTGTGCGTTCAGTCTTTGAACAGATAACATGCGGCCTTAAGTAGCGAGGCATACTGAAGCGAGAGGATAAAAGTAGGTTTTTGATATGATGCAGCATTCGTGAAGCTTTTCAAACATGGTACTGCTGCACTTTCTGATCAGATTGCTAGGTTTTCAGGATCGTTACCAGCGACTCCTGATGGTCAGAAGATCCGACTATCGATTATTTCGTTCGCCGATGAGCCGAATCTTTTGGTCGGCTTTAATGATAATCAACAAAAAGAAACGGTTTTCCGCAAAGTGGAGGAAATTGAAGCAGAACATGGAAAGCCCGCATATGCGAAGGCTGTAAACTTCGCTCTTGAGTGAGTTTCGCACTTATCATAGTTACCACAGTGAAATCTTTTCCCAAATGTCAGTCACTAAGAGAGAGAGAGAGAGAGCGTTTTTGTATTTTCCAATTGCATCACTCAAGTTGTGCAAGTTTAATGCTTTCATGTGTCGAAGTTTCTGAATTTCTAAATACGTGCAATACTAGTTGCAGTGTATGATTTTAAAAAAAGTCACTATCATAACAGAGCTTTTTTTTGTTGTTACTCTACACAAAAGGAGCTGAGCGTGCAGTGTGAATGAGGTTGTGCATTGCCTATGGGCAAATACCGCGATCGACACACCGGATAGGGCATAATTAATGCTGTGAAGTAAAAAGTAAGATTCGAATATATTTACGATTTTCAAAGAGTGAGTTATAAAGATCAGAAAATCGATGAAAGTATTTCTTATAGTTCTCGGTTTCTCAAAAGTCAATTTTATTGCATTTTTCGGTAGTTTTCTAGTATTTCTTCTTCATAATTTCCAGTAATTGAGATTTTCAAGAGTTTAAATCCGAGATGAAATTCAGAGAATACGAAAAATCTCATCGTACGGATGCTCGTGGTATTCTATTAATTGTTGGTGATGGCAGATCGAATGACAAACCATATGAACGCAAAATCGTTGCACAAGATCTGCAAAAGGTTTGTGTTTTTGCTTAAATACCTTTTTCGATTTATTGCACCGATAATACTGTTTTCGTATTTAGGAGTATTTTTGAATTCGTCATATTGGATATGTAATTGTCAAGTCTTTGGTGATCTTTTTGGTCGACAGATTTAATCTTATTGATCTTTATTAACTAGTGTTTGGGTTTATCGTGGTTTCTTTCCGGTTATCATTTAAGCTTTTACCTCCTTCCTAGTGGAATGATTCGGATGGAATATTGCTTGCTGATGTTAATAGACTGTGTCGCAAATGAAGCTCCATCAACGACGGTTTAGGCTTTACCTAACAATTTCCACCAGCTTAGTTTCAGGCAATTCACGGAATGGAATTACTGATCAGGCGAACAGACATGCACGTACATACAAACATTCAAAACATCGCATTAGCACACTTTTGAGAAAATATGAACGCTTGCAATATACAGATGAAAATAATTTCCTATTTTTTGTGTCATTGATGTCTGCTTGTTTAAACGGATGAAATTCTTTTCGAGCAGAAGGATCTTTCGCGTTTCGCCGTTGATAGTGGCAAAACAATCGACGAACGTAGTCTTGCTGAATATACAGGATCGGTCGATCGTGTTTTCAACTACGATAGAAACGCGGAATTTGCAAAGAAACTACTGAATGAAGTAACGGGCAGCCACTGTATCCAGGTAAGATACGTTTAGCAAAATCTTCCATTTATTCTTCCGCAACAAGCATCAAACAATATTCATAATGCATCTTTTAGGTAATAGAATCCCATGAAAGACCTGTTTTGCTACCGATGAAATTTCTTTACTCTTCTCATGATCGTGTGTGGTCTCACTTACTCAAAGACCTCTTTTGATTCTCATCGATGAGCATCTATAAGTTGTATGTTTTTATGGATTCACAGCTCAACATAGCTGTTGAATTCGTTGCTTCTAAGGCAATTAAGGCAAACCACGTTCGCACATGTATGCACCATCACTATTTGAAATGATCAATCACAATATGTGCACTCAAAGATCGAGGCATTGTGTTTATCCGTTTTGATGTTGATGTTTGCCTCGACCATTTGTATAATTTCTTGGGCATCTAACTCTTTCAATGGATATGCTTTAGATTTTCAGCATAATAGTATCGCGTTCACAGTTTTCATTTTGAAGGTATTATGACGTTTAGAAAGTAAGCGAAACGAGTCTTCCTACTCAGAAAGAGACCGTTATTTTTTTTTATAGGAACAACCCAAAGAATCAGGAAGTGTTGAGAAAAATGTCGAGAAGCCTTCTTCGCGAAAAGAAATTTTAAGGGATATTGCTAACAAACCTGATAATAGCTTCAAAGAGTTCGAAGGTGAAAAGGTATAAATTTTTCAATGCATCTGTCAAACAGTCATATTTATTATAAATATGCATTTTTGCATCTTTTGCTAGAACTGCTATGGCGAATGGCTGTTGAGCATATTCATATATTTCTGTCCATCTTTGCTTTTCTTTGCTTGCCATTTTTAGTCGGTAGTGACAAATATAAATATTGCTTCCAAATAGACCATCATTTTAGGACATGCTTTGTTTGTTTGTTTCTTTTTTCATTATGAGCTTCGTCTATGTGAAAAAGCAAACTTTTACCATTGAACGAGAAGTATGAGTGAAATGTTGCCTAGCCTTTTGGAGCAGAGAGCGTTATGAAAAAGACACTGTTCCCACTGCTTCGGAACGCTATTATACTCCAGAATGAGTCATATATATATATTATATATATATATATATATATATATATATATGCGCTCTTTTTGTTGAGTAGGCAGCTTAACTTTATGTGCATCACCTTCCCAGCTTCTACTCTCATGTTGAAAGTTAGGAGTTGGTCAACAGTTAATCACGTTCATTATGCCAATATTGAGCTGATTACTTGATGTAGTTGGTAGTGAAGGAGAAGTCAACGGCAAGTACGAAGAAGATCACCCCACGTCCAACGCTGACCACTCGGCGGTTAACAACTCGGCGGCCAACGACCCAGAAGTCGATCCCATCCTCGACGACTACACATCGAACGACAACTCCAAAAACGAGAAGGACAACAAAGAAAGCGACAGGTGCAGCGACAACAACGACTACTACTACTACAAGAACAACAACAACAAAGCGAACTACTCCTCGCTCAACGACGAAACGGCGCACAACAACCACGACTACACCACGAACAACTCGAACTACGACACCTCGCCCGACCACTGCCTCTCGACCACCAACACCAACAAGGCATCCAATCACGCGAGCCACCAGACCGAGTACAACTGAAGCGATTACACAGTTCACTGCCGGTAATTTTCAAGAACGTTTGAAGTACGCTTTACCAAAGGGTTCTTGTGTTTACACCTTAGGGAAATAAATAAAATAAGGGGTTGTAGTAATTTTTTCTTAATCTGAGCTGAGCTCTTATCTGAACGGTTAATCATCAGAGACATGGACATGCTACCCCTCACTGATAAAAGGAATATATCCTCAGCTCTTTTCATCTTTCATCTAAACAAGAATCTCTTTTTAAGGATAAATTCATACAGATCCAGGGTGTACATTGTATACTAATGCATGTGGGAGGTTGTGGACCGAGTGTGTGCATCTGAGGAGCAATTTTTTATGCATCCAGAGCGAAATAAGAAATGGAGCCGAGGTGCGTCACTGTTCTGTCAAAAATGCAAACATTCCTATTCACATTCTTATTCAGTGTTGATAATTGTAATTTCAAAACTTTACGCACCTACATATATATATATATATATATATATATATATTATATATATTCTTTTAGCATCTTAAAGTGTCCCAGAATCATTGAATGTGATATGTTCGTTGAAGAGTTTTTTGCGAATGAGCAAACGGACGTCATAGGGCATAAAATGAAGAGGAGGGGAGTAGTGTTTTGTATAATGTTTGCTATTGTGACCTTCCTGAAAGCAACTTTTCAAGTGCAGTGCAGCCGTTTAAATCTTCTTTCCATATTCTATGTAGATCTTTATCCAAAGAAATGAACTCATTCAGGTTGTCTACTCGATGTAATCATAATAATCGATTCATCCGGTTCCGTTGAGGACACATTCCTTCGTGAAAAAGAACTTGCTGCTGGCATTGTTGAACGTCTACGAGTTGGTCCAAAGAATGCCCGCATCGCGCTTATAAAATTCGCCGCTAAGGAAAAAGTGCGAACAGTATGGTCGTTCGATAGACCACAAAGTCGTGCCCGCGTGCTTCGTGCTTTAGATTCGATCGAATTTAGTAGTGGAACAACCGCGATTCATACCGCACTTTTACAGGTGAACAAATATTTTGTTCTTCATTGATGTTTACGTGAAAAGCTTTAAGGTAGAAATAAATTTGTTTGATACTTCATTAAATTCTCATCTCTTCTGCATTTTTTAAAAAATTTTATCGTCTTAAGTCAAGGTTAGATGAGTTTTTGATACTTCAGAGCATATCCTTTGAATTTAATCACTCAGATTCTTGTGCATAGGATGATGCCTGTTTGAATCACTTAGATCCATATAACAGAGCCTTGCGCGTAAGACTATGATTTTAAGTAAAGTGTGGAGCATACCAAATGGCTGGCGTTGTCGTATACACTTTCGCAACTCGTGCACCAAACCAGCCGCTTTATAAATTATCAGAAGTGAAAAAAAAAACTTGTGACAGAATGCTTTCAAGAAAAGATCGCTTTTTCGAACACCATTCAACAGATATAAGTTCTTTGGAAGTTGAATTATGGCTAGTAAGCTATCATACTGCACGCATTGCACCTTACTTTCCAACTAAGGTAAGCGGCTTCTGAATTTAATTTTCTAGACAGGTGAATGCCAAAATATATGCGCACAGCCAATATCTTGCTAGAATGCGCTTTGCAAATGCAAGCTATGAACGCACGAAGAAACTTTATAAAGCAGTTGAACATGGAATTTAGTTAGTTCAACACCTTAATCCTCCCGCTTGTTAATCTTTTATTTAGTTCTGTCTTAGCAGCAACGAAAAAATTTGCTCACTTTACTTGGTCACTTTTTCATTGTGTACCTGTGTGATGTCAACGTTGAAGAGGAGATCATTTGCACTAACAAAAGTGACAAAAAAAAAATGGACGAAATACATTAGAGGCTAATTTTTGGGTTGTTCAGGCGATAACTGAGTACACAGCAGTGAAAGGTGCTCGTCCAGGCGAAGCAACGCCAATTGGTATTGTCTTTACTGATGGTTTTGGTCAAAAAGATAGCACCGAGGCTGCTACACTTCTAAGGGCGGTTATTCCAAATATGTTTGCTGTTGCAATCAATCATCAGGTATATCTATTTATTTATATTATCTTTGCCTATAAGTTTATTATGCTTACTATGCTTGAGGTAAGAATATTTTCATCGGATTGATAGCTTATTTTCATAGGTCTAGAGACGGATGATAGATAGGTGATACACTAGTACTTAAGGGCGCTAGGAGATGATAATCTGTATTCGTTTGCAGAAAAATCAACTTTCAACTGCTTGAGTAAACCAGCTTTCACTATAAACGTGTTCTCTTCTTCAGTCTGAGAATAGTATTATCAAAATTTTTTTTCCCATTTTTGAAATTTTTTGGGCAATTTATTTGAGTATTTTTAATGGTTCTGGATAACGTACACAATTTTCAGTGTTTATAATTTTGAAACCACTCAAGTGGGAAGAACAGTGTTCTTTGTTTCGTGATATCCTTTGTTCAGGGCTGCAGGCAAGAGGAGAATGATGATTACTCCTCTGTTTATTTTACACTCACAAATATTTGGAAAATTGACAAGTAAAAACATCCACACAGATTATTACAGAGGGTTGAGGGATAAAATATATGCGTAATGATTTCATACTCAAGCATTTATTCATATATTGGCAAACCTTTAAAGGACCGGAAATTACGACACAATTGAGATCGCTGTTGACTTTTTTCGAATTTTTTTCCTGAAAAAAATGGAAGGAAGTAGAAAAAATCGACTTGGCAAATTCTCACTCATGAGCCCTTATCGCCCAATTCCTGCGCTTTTTATATTTCTCTATTTAAACCATTGATCAGTTTTGCTTCTAAATTTATTAATTTCCAAAATCTATTGAAGAGTTCCATTTTCATTTTTCTATCGCCTGGAAATATTTATTTATTTTTACTAAATCAAGTTTTCATTTACAGTACCCAATCAATCGAATGGAACTGGAACGAATTGCTGGTGCTAAAGAACGAGTATTCACTGATTCAAATATTGATGAACTTTACTCGATGCTGCAACGTTTTACCTCAACTTGTTAGGATGGTTTCGTGTTGGGGCGCTTATGCGCTCACAGTTGATTAGATCTGTCCTGCAAAAAAATTGCAGCAAATTGCTATTGCATTTCAACCTTTTACCTTATACCATTTCAACCTTATACCACTTCAAACCTTAGGACTGTGAAATAACCTAAGTAATGAAGTATTAGTAAAAATTGGTTGTAAAAAGGTAGCATTCACGGGGGGCATCAAATCACACCAGTTGAGAGAGTTCATTGTCTTCAAAGTTTCTGAGGAAAGATTTTTGCAAAAGTTTTCGACAGTGGAGGAAAAGAAGAAAGATTAAAAGTTCACTGCTTATCTTCATGACTGGTAATTGGTCTTGTAATCTCTAATGTATTGATTGTAATTTATTTTCCACATAATCATCGACGTAATATGAAACTCAATATCAGCTGATATATCTAGCGTTTAAAGAAAAATGCAAAATTTTTCGTAATTTTCTTATATCATGAAGAAAATTATAAAAGTTTTCGTTCTTATATGAAAATGCGCAAAAAGTGACGGGAAAAAAGCAACTTTTTAACTTTTATTTAATGCAACATATTGTTGCTCTGCATGTCTTTTAATGTGCGAAGAATTATTTACTCATCTTTAGCATCAAAAAGTTCTTTGACTATGATTGCATTTATTTTTGACGAGTGGAGAGCGCCTGCTATATTAAGACATTATATAGAACGCAATTGTAAGCTAATTCGACACCTCCATTCTCGCGGTGATATTTATACGTTTGAATGAACTGTTTACTTTTTGCTTGCTTATAAAAATTTCCTCGCAAAATTGCTTGTGGAAATCAAAATGGCCATATGCATATGGCATAGTCGGCGTTCGGTATTAAAATGTGTTCGTTTCTTTCCTCGATTTTTCTTAACGAAAAAATGCAAAATAATGTTTTTTTTTGTTCCAAACTAAACTATTCGCTAAGTTTTGAGTGCGAAATAAAGCGCATTCTTGTGGAAGGAATGGCACAAAAATTTCTTCAGTTGTGAGCTTTAGAAGTCATAGAATGTTTTTTCTATATATTTCTCAGTGAATGATGTTTAGTTTCATAGATTTATTTGTAAGGAAGAAGGGCTCATATGGGGACGTTAACTGATTCCGAGAGGTTGTTTACGACTTTCAGAGAGGAAAGATAATTGTTGTTTTTTCATGATGGACTACTTAATTATAGGTGTTTTTTCCTTACCCATTTACTAAAATCTAATGGAAACTTCCACAAGTTACTTTAGGCAAAAGATGACTGACTGTGAAATAGGTAGCGTAATTAAAGCAAAAATATCAAGAAGTCCGCATTCGAGAATGTAGAGCGGCTATCAATTTCGTGAAAAAATCGGAAAATTGTTTCGATAACATCACTGTTATATATTTGATACAGTTTTTAATGTCGTTTTCTTATTTGATGTTTACACTACTTAAAACTGCCTTGTTCACTTTGCTTTGTGCTAACGAGTTTGATATATAAATTATTTATTTCAACGAACATTGTGTAACACTGCAGAGATATGCATTGGGAGAGACTATTTGGGAAGATCGACATAGAGAAACTGTAACAATATTGTACTACAGAGCTCACTATTTGAGGAGATGACGTTAAAGTGCTACTTCGAGGATAAGTTTGATTTCCAGAGAGATTGGTTCTTAGAGGCCTCTAGACTCTTGGAAACCTCTGAGTCTCAAGAGTTTCCATGCATCAACAACTTCCTCTCCTCCTCCCCCCTCCATCTGTGTAAGAGAGGAAGAACTAATTATATCGGTGGCCTCGAAGAAACGCGAAATTTTTCTGACGGTAAAATATGATATAATGCCTCTGACGAAAGTTCGGACTCGATAAGCTATATTGTTGCATAATTTATGAAATTTTAATGCCCTATACCACAGTATTAATACAGCTTAGGAAACTTCCGAGACAGCAAAGCATATTATTATATCGCTTTCAAAATTTTGGTTGGAGCAACATAAACCTTAGTGATTCAAAAATCATAGTTGATTACGAGCACCGGCTTGTGTGGTTTTCATCAGTTGCTGTTTCTCTAATGCTGGTAAAACACTTTCCCTGCTGCTGCAAGCTCGTGGAATTAAAAATAAGTCAAACATCGGCGGCATAAGCGACTAATCTCCCTGTAGACGGCACTTTTGCGAGATTGAAAAGATAAAAGGCCAGTAGAGGGGAGGAAGGGCAGAGAGGACGACGACACTTTTTATGACCCGGCATCGAGAGGCTTGCCTTGAAATGCTGTATGGATTATGTGGGTTGCCATTTTGTGCCTCGTTAGTTAACTTGACGAAAATTGGAGGTGTTTTCGTTCATTCGAAACATGTTCTCAATTAGCTGAAGGAGTGTGTATTTTGATGGTGCTGTAAGCACTCTTGACATCAAGTTAAACAACATTTTTCCTTTGCAAGTTCATTTCATGTGTGTTTTCTGTTCAATCAACTCTACCGCGATTAGACGCTTAAAATGTCAGCTGTCTTCAGACGGAGTCAGTTTGTGTTCCCTTCTTATATGCAATCGCCAAATGCTTATCTGGTGCAACTTGCATTCTGCATAAAATAACGTTCATGGAAGTAATTTTTGCACAGATATTGGAGATGCTCGAAGAGAGGTGAACTCCAGATTTGTCTTCTTTTATTGACTGATAATCAATGAAAGCTTTATCCATAATGGATAACGAACCGTCGATCTCTCACTTATCGAGCAACTCCTATAACACTAAGCTACCACGAATGTTGGAAATGTTCATCACTTCGCTTAGATCGCGTCAGTTCTAATGATTACATAATGAGACACGAGCGATGAGCGCATAATCCGGTAATCGGAGTAAAATTAACATTAGCAGGACAGAATACTTTTATAAATACAAGGCTAAGCCAAACATGGATTTCTTCTTTTATTCCTGCGGTTTGAAAGAAAACGAAAGAAGCAGAAGTGAACTAGAAGTAGAACAGCATGAGAAGTGCGAACTTGCTTCGAATGTCTTCTACATTATATTTCAGCTTCATATTTGTTTAGATATTGCGGTTTTTGTCACTTGGCTGTTTACAAATGGATCTTACTGCTTGCTGTATTTTTGATATTCACTCTTACACCATCGTAGATTGGAATGAAACAGTGAAGAGAACAGTACGTCAAAAACTTAGCTGAGTGACATAGAATGGAGGTTGGGAGGGGAGGGGGGGGGGAAGGGGGATTGGCCAAATGAAAGAAGGATATGAAACCAAAGAATGAGCGGTAATGGTCCACCACACCTGCTTAACACAACAATATCGCACCAGAAATATGTTATGAGCGTACATGCGTTACGTCACCCCGCACGTCCACTCCTTCCCGTATTATTGCCCCAATGCACCGTGGCAACTCCGGCACCCTCCCAATTTACCACAAATACCACAACACTCGTTGCACTCGTTGGAAGTACCACTTTGGCGATGCTTGTTTATACTAGCCAATGCAGTCAATACTGTCATCGGTAGGCTGCTTTCTCATGTTTCGTGATATTCGAGGGGCGCCGCTTAAATAAATGATAAAACTAGTGATGAAAAGTGATGCTTCTGTGGGTAAATAAACAGATGGCGGCAATTATAACATCGATTTTTCTCACGTATTTTTTGTGACTTAATCTTTGATGCCTACAAGTGACCCGTCGTTGCTCATTTTTTCCTGTTGCACGATTCTGCAGTTTAAAGCTTGCTATCATTAATAGGTCGCGAGTTTATAGGTCTTGTCATAGTTAATAACAATTCGTTGCTTTATCAATTACCAGTGATTGCTGTAATCATTAAAGATGTTGACACTTCTTTCTCGAGTTCCACATCCACATATACCTCCTAGAGAAGTATGAATGGTACGTACCGAGAGCTCTACAACGTTCACTTACTATATGTGGGAAATCCACAATTTGTACACTTTGTTGGTGATGACAGATGCAGATAAGGGAGGCCGAAGATAAAGAACAAAAGCCAAATTTTGATACTGAGGGTTAGCTCGTGAGAAAAAGAAATGTTTTAATGCCTCCTCTTGGTGTCCCACTGTGAATCAATCGGTCCTAACGATAGCTAAAGTGGAATATGTAAATTGCTATGGAAGAAGTAAGTGGATCAGCGCAGAAAAGATGAAGAATGCACGAAATATTTTCTCAATATGTTCGACAGGTGTGACACTTTCCCCCCTCCCCTCCCCCCTCCCAAAAAAGTGAAATTTCTCGCCGCCGTCATTACATTCCTCGATCATCGAACTCATCATATCCCATCTGGACAGTAGTCGAGATTGTTACATAAAATATCAATCACCGGCAACCAACGTGAAAACATTAAAACGTAGGCGACCATAAGCTCTATGAAAAAAACTAATGTGTTACAGCTACTGTGATATGAGCGTTGTCCCACATTTTGAAACACAATTGCGGCTGTTTTTTGAGTTGCTGCAGCAATCCGTCGATGAAAAAGTCGGAGCAGAAATCTAATACAGACAAGTTGAGCAAACTACCCGTAATGAATTAAACCACCTGCAGACATGCTTATATTTACCGTGGTAATACACCAGAACTGTTGAACGTCACAAGCCGACGGACACAGATGAAGGCGGCACTTTGCGACTAGGGTGCATGGCAGACAGCTGTTGCCACAAAGAATCAATTCTGAGATATGAAAACTTGGTGCCCGAGGTGAGGTTCGAACTCACGACCTTCAGATTATGAGACTGACGCGCTAACCTACTGCGCTACTCAGGCACGTGCTAGTCCCGCTCCCCATTCTGCCCACAAATCGACTCTGCGTTTGTTGATAAATCATGGCACACCATTGTTACCGTGTTTGTGGAAGCTGTATAGGCTTCATTTATAGAAGCCAATCAAAGAAATTATAATCGGTCATACCAAGAACCATAAAAATAGTAACTAAAATTACAATAAAGGAAAATACTTTAGCGATTAATGATAGAGTTGCGTTATTGTAGAAGTCGTTGAGTGGTTTCGGTGAATCAAAAATGGCCGATTTGCTGTCAGTGCTCGGTGCACCAAACGCAAGCTGCCTTGTCGATGACTGTTGATATCTTACTGCTTTCTAAAGTAAAGTAAAACATTAGCAAAAGCAAGCAGAACCTCTCCTCTCATCGAAAAAAAATTTAAAAAATCAATTACTCTGCAAAGGCTCTCAAAATGTCCCTTATCGCACAATCTTCTTCTTCTAGAAAACAGCGATCACAAAAAATGGCAGACAGAAATGCGAATGTTGAAAGGGAGATTGAAGGAAACTAGCAAGTTGGTTACATATATAAGAAATCAGAAAAAGCATTCAAACATTTGGACTTCTGCTGAATAAAAAAGTTGAGTAAACCTAAAGAAATTTAAATGCAATTGATGCACACTTGTTGTCATGAGGATCACTCCATTTCCCGATACTTTGTGGGTGATGGAAAACATTTGAAGACGGTGTGTTTATGAAACAAGTATGATTCATGTTTTATTTTCTTACAGTTATCCCACAACCTTTATTGTTCTCCGCCAATAAAAACTATGCATAACTGCAATTGGATTTCAAACTTACAGTAGGCTCGAATTTGTCGATTTCTTTTGCTGCTTCAACATCTTTCTCTATCCGGCGGTGACATTTATCGAAACAAATATGAGAGAATGCGCATGCAAATTTACTGAAATAGTGCCTACAGATATTCATCTTTTCGGATGAGGTACTGCATGAGATCTCCGTTGAAACGAAAGTGCACGGAGAAGGTCGCACACGAGCCAGCATCACTGAAATAATCACAATTGCGAGCACTGCAACATATATAAATACGAGAGTACAGTTCGATGAGTACGTCCTCATTCTTTTCCTCCTTCAATAAGTACAACGCCAATGACTAATGTGAAACGACCAGCCAACTAACTGTACCACATTCAACAGAAAGTAGGTACTACGCCGTGCAAACAATGGCATATCTCTGCAAAGATACCGAAACAATAAATTTATATGTAGGTGGTATGTACGTATTTGTGTGAATGGAGAAGTGATTTTTCCTCCCACTTTTACAATTGAAATGAAAAAATATTGCCGACAGTGGAGCGTTGAGAAACATCCGTAAGAGACAAGTGATATCACCACAAGCTAATCGGGTAGCTGGTCTAAATATGAAACCAAGGTTGGAACTCAAAAATACTTCGAAGCTGGAACCAGAATTTTAGTGCAACGCCAGCACAGAGTTCATCGAAATAGTACATACCAGTCAATGAAGTCCATATAACTATCTCAGTATATACAATAAAATAAACATGTGTTTCCTTAATGAGAACATCTAGTTCTAGTTTCTTAACTTTCGAGAATATGGTCTTCCATTTAAAAAATTTGATGAACAAAAATTGGAGTCGCCGATTGAAAACACATGTTGAAATTGAAACTGGGAAAGAGGAGAAAATACCGAAGAGGTGGTAACAAGAAGTTTAGACTAATATCGTATCCTACCACCGACTTTAAAAAGTAAACAGACTACTAATTTTACTGATGATGGGACCAAAATTTTATTCCACATTTTTGCTACGTTTACAAAGTGTATATAGCATAAGCAGTCACCGAAGGAGGAGCAAATGCAAATGCAATCAATGAAATTTGAAGTGCTCATTTCCGGCAAGAATATCGAGCAATTTGACCACTCTCTGAAAATTGGCGCGCAGAGTGACATGTGCTAAACAAATCAAGCAAAACAAAAACTGTTTTCTTCTTTTATCCAAATATTTGAAAGCAATTGTAGCAATTCACTTTTTTCAACACATTTTCTTTTTCACTTTAGGACAAACTTTTGTCAACATAGGGAGACATTCAAATCAATTGAGGTATCACTGCTGCAGATTACAATTGCTTTCAAATATTTGGATAAAAGAAAAAAACAGTGTTTTTGTTTTGCTTGATTTGTTTAGCACATGTCACTCTGCACGTCAATTTTGTTGGATATTCTTGCCGGAAATGAGCACTTCAGATTTCATTGATTGCATTTGCATTTGCTCCTCGTTCGGTGACTGCTTATGCTATATACACTTTGTAAGCGTAGCAAAAACGTGGAGTCGCCGATTGGAAACACATGTTGATTTTTTGCTATACTGAGACAGTTATATGGACTTCATTGACTGGTATGTACTATTTCGATGAACTCTGTGCTGGCGTTGCACTAAAATTCTGGTTCCAGCTTCGAAGTATTTTTGAGTTCCAACCTTGGTTTCATATTTAGACCAGCTACCCGATTAGCTTGTGGTGATATCACTTGTCTCTTACGGATGTTTCTCAACGCTCCACTGTCGGCAATATTTTTTCATTTCAATTGTAAAAGTGGGAGGAAAAATCACTTCTCCATTCACACAAATACGTACATACCACCTACATATAAATTTATTGTTTCGGTATCTTTGCAGAGATATGCCATTGTTTGCACGGCGTAGTACCTACTTTCTGTTGAATGTGGTACAGTTAGTTGGCTGGTCGTTTCACATTAGTCATTGGCGTTGTACTTATTGAAGGAGGAAAAGAATGAGGACGTACTCATCGAACTGTACTCTCGTATTTATATATGTTGCAGTGCTCGCAATTGTGATTATTTCAGTGATGCTGGCTCGTGTGCGACCTTCTCCGTGCACTTTCGTTTCAACGGAGATCTCATGCAGTACCTCATCCGAAAAGATGAATATCTGTAGGCACTATTTCAGTAAATTTGCATGCGCATTCTCTCATATTTGTTTCGATAAATGTCACCGCCGGATAGAGAAAGATGTTGAAGCAGCAAAAGAAATCGACAAATTCGAGCCTACTGTAAGTTTGAAATCCAATTGCAGTTATGCATAGTTTTTATTGGCGGAGAACAATAAAGGTTGTGGGATAACTGTAAGAAAATAAAACATGAATCATACTTGTTTCATAAACACACCGTCTTCAAATGTTTTCCATCACCCACAAAGTATCGGGAAATGGAGTGATCCTCATGACAACAAGTGTGCATCAATTGCATTTAAATTTCTTTAGGTTTACTCAACTTTTTTATTCAGCAGAAGTCCAAATGTTTGAATGCTTTTTCTGATTTCTTATATATGTAACCAACTTGCTAGTTTCCTTCAATCTCCCTTTCAACATTCGCATTTCTGTCTGCCATTTTTTGTGATCGCTGTTTTCTAGAAGAAGAAGATTGTGCGATAAGGGACATTTTGAGAGCCTTTGCAGAGTAATTGATTTTTTAAATTTTTTTTCGATGAGAGGAGAGGTTCTGCTTGCTTTTGCTAATGTTTTACTTTACTTTAGAAAGCAGTAAGATATCAACAGTCATCGACAAGGCAGCTTGCGTTTGGTGCACCGAGCACTGACAGCAAATCGGCCATTTTTGATTCACCGAAACCACTCAACGACTTCTACAATAACGCAACTCTATCATTAATCGCTAAAGTATTTTCCTTTATTGTAATTTTAGTTACTATTTTTATGGTTCTTGGTATGACCGATTATAATTTCTTTGATTGGCTTCTATAAATGAAGCCTATACAGCTTCCACAAACACGGTAACAATGGTGTGCCATGATTTATCAACAAACGCAGAGTCGATTTGTGGGCAGAATGGGGTCAAGTTTTCATATCTCAGAATTGATTCTTTGTGGCAACAGCTGTCTGCCATGCACCCTAGTCGCAAAGTGCCGCCTTCATCTGTGTCCGTCGGCTTGTGACGTTCAACAGTTCTGGTGTATTACCACGGTAAATATAAGCATGTCTGCAGGTGGTTTAATTCATTACGGGTAGTTTGCTCAACTTGTCTGTATTAGATTTCTGCTCCGACTTTTTCATCGACGGATTGCTGCAGCAACTCAAAAAACAGCCGCAATTGTGTTTCAAAATGTGGGACAACGCTCATATCACAGTAGCTGTAACACATTAGTTTTTTTCATAGAGCTTATGGTCGCCTACGTTTTAATGTTTTCACGTTGGTTGCCGGTGATTGATATTTTATGTAACAATCTCGACTACTGTCCAGATGGGATATGATGAGTTCGATGATCGAGGAATGTAATGACGGCGGCGAGAAATTTCACTTTTTTGGGAGGGGGGAGGGGAGGGGGGAAAGTGTCACACCTGTCGAACATATTGAGAAAATATTTCGTGCATTCTTCATCTTTTCTGCGCTGATCCACTTACTTCTTCCATAGCAATTTACATATTCCACTTTAGCTATCGTTAGGACCGATTGATTCACAGTGGGACACCAAGAGGAGGCATTAAAACATTTCTTTTTCTCACGAGCTAACCCTCAGTATCAAAATTTGGCTTTTGTTCTTTATCTTCGGCCTCCCTTATCTGCATCTGTCATCACCAACAAAGTGTACAAATTGTGGATTTCCCACATATAGTAAGTGAACGTTGTAGAGCTCTCGGTACGTACCATTCATACTTCTCTAGGAGGTATATGTGGATGTGGAACTCGAGAAAGAAGTGTCAACATCTTTAATGATTACAGCAATCACTGGTAATTGATAAAGCAACGAATTGTTATTAACTATGACAAGACCTATAAACTCGCGACCTATTAATGATAGCAAGCTTTAGACTGCAGAATCGTGCAACAGGAAACACCATCAAAAATGAGCAACAAAACGACGGATCTGATACTGCTGTTTGGAAGTATTACTGTTCAATAGTACCCGCTAACTTAAATAATCGAAACTGTACGCCACCGTCTGCGGCGATTATTTAGCAATAAAACGCCATTAGGTTTACATCGTAAAATCTGCATATCAGGCGATCACTCGTAGACATCAAAGATTAAATCATAAAAAATACGTGAGAAAAATCGATGTTATAATTGACGCCATCTGTTTATTTACCCACAGAAGCATCACTTTTTATCACTAGTTTTATCATTTATTTAAGAGGCGCCCTAGAATATCTATGCACTTATTATTGCGATTATCAGTACTTATTTATTCGGGTTGTTCTTACTCGCAATGAAAGCTGAATACGCATTTTCAGCAAAACTCCTTCCATCCATCGCTCAATCAGTAAAGCAACTTGCATATTTATCAGGATGCTAACGAAGCACTAAGGATACGTTAGAACGAAACACATCAAAAGAATGCAACGTCGGCGGCAAAATAGCGGTTGGAAAATTGTTTGTGGCATATCGAGGAAGACTATTTGCAAACTAGGCTTGAGCTATGAAAATATGGCTGGAGTTGATGCAATGCAAAATTCGATGCTAGTGTTTGCATATATTGGTAACATACCAATCTCAAATCTCATGCCACCAATTTGATGCAACGGTTATGCTCAAGCGAACCGTTCTCGCTCCTTTGCCTCCAATACTATACTTTAATTTCCTTGTTGGATGATAACTTAAAAACTTGTGCATGTTAGTGGGCCAATTTGCACAACTTTGTGACGATGACGATTTAAACAGATTAATTTGTCTGACTTTACATTAAACCTTGCAAACGCAATCATCGTCTTTTCATACATGCCATATAAATATTCATTCTCAAATAAAATGAAGTCTGAGTCCGCGTATAAACGATGAAATGTACTCTATTCAACAATAAGTAAATAAATCAAATTCAAAAAATTCACAGTAACAAGTTCCATTTATATACAAACAACTATTCAATAATAATATGCATTTTAGGGCAAAGCAGTTTCGTATTCGAGACCAAATCTTTCCAGTAACTGTGTGTCGATTCGAAAAACACCTGAATATCAATCATCATGAACATTCAAATTTCCTTGATTACTAATTAATTACCACCACTAGCTTTATTAAACAAACAATGAATGAACTGTTAGGTATATGCAGTGAACAAGCATATATATAAATATATATGATTGCTATGTATGATTGGAACAAAATTATTACTTCTATTCTAAGAGACACCAGTTTTGACTAAGAGAGTGATGCAAGAATTTACGAACTTCATTGAGGCTTACTTTATAATTCTATGCATTAATGGGTTCATTAAGAAAATCGAAGTTATTTTTAATCGGTTTGTACATTTTGAGCAACGAAATCATAAGAATCGAAAGCTCCGTAAAACAATATATGGACCCTTCATAGCATTAAATTATCGGAAAAGTTCTGAATAAGTTTTATCGTCTAGAATGTATTCAACTAATCAATTCTGGCATTTCAAAGCACTGGACACTTGAGAGCGGGTCTGTAACAATGAAATGAGTGATTATTGATTTGGCCAAAATGGATCGAAATTGAACTCAAATAACGAGAGCCGACTGGAACCGAATACCGCTAAGGCCGTAACTCAATAAAGTAAATTTCCACCCATGTAGAAAATATATGAATTTTGATTCTTTATTTCTTGTTTACTCTAATGGAATATTCTCATATTTCAATAGGAAATTAATATATGTATTTATCAATGAGCATAATATATAGCATATTCATAAGACCTCTTCATTTCTACTATAATCTGATGCTGCTATTGAAATGTTCAGATGCAATAAGGAAAGAAAAGGCAAAAAATTCGTCAAAATCAAATTCGATGAGTGCAAAGAGGCTCACCGTCGTCGCCCCAATGTCGTCCAAAGCTGTTCACCGCTAACCAGTAATGACTGCCTCCATTATACTTGCCCCAACCAATGAGCCTTGCAACATGCCAATAAACGATACGATCCGAGAAATTCGCTACAGGAAACGGTGAGAAAACGCCTGAAATGGAACTGCAAAATATCGCAATGCTTCACAACTTGACCTTCGAAAGCAATAAAGTTAGCGAAATCAACATGAAAGAATATCAAGTTCGATGGGTGTGTATGAGCATTCACGGATGTCGAACGGCAGGTTGGCAAAAAAAAGAAGAAAATGGCGAAGGTGACGATGCAAACTTTCAAAAGTAGGAGGGTGGACAAAGAATTTGTCAAGTTCGACAACGCTAAAACATAATTTCTTCGAAAATGTTAAGCACAGAAATCCGAAGGAATGTTTGGGACAAAGTGGAAGGGGGAAGAGACAAGGAGAATTTGCAATCCGGTAGAGAGAAAGACTGAAGAGGTTCCCCCTGATGAGGTTATTACCGTTTGCATTCACTCGAAAAGCAAATATCAACAAAACTGCAAACTGTGGCTATTATTAACGATGATGAAACACATTGCAGGCACGTTAGCACTCATTCATTTTCCTTACAGCTTATAGACACTTAAATATAGCGAGGAAACTTAACTGATGATGTAAGAAATGTAATTTATGAGTGTTCCCTCAATGATGAATATATGTTTATCAATCATTTAAGAAGAGGGAAAACACAGTTTAATGCTGCCTAAATTCCGATTGTATGCAATAAGAATATGCCAGATGTGTTAGAATAAACCTTTTCTTAGACTTTCATGTGGAAGGGGAATTGGTTTACTAAGGGGATGTTATCTATGGAGAAGGAGAGAGGGATTCGTTAGAATTTATATACTTGGTTCTATTATAAAATTTCATGTCGTCAAAGAATTTTTGCGAAAAGACCACAAAGTTTGATAAGTTAAAAAAGAAATCATTTTTGAATAGCGCATATTGATTATGCATCGGTGTTTTAATTACGTTGAAAAATCTAACGAAAACGAAGAATATTGCTTATGAAGGAAAGTGAAAAAATATCCATAGAATCGAATCAGAAAAACTCTAATATTCTGATCATGCATTTCAAACAATCTAAACTGATGAGAACGGAAAAATTAATGCAATCGAACCGCTCGAATAATGAAGGAATTCTTCGGTTACTGGAAACGCCATTGTCGTTGGACCCCATAGATAAAGTTCCTTCATTATTATTTGTCGCATCTGCAAATTTATTCAACATTCAAGCAGTCTTCTCTTATAGGGCGCCTTCCTTCCCAAGTGAAGCTAGAAGGAAACAAGAAAGGGGAGTGGGAGGTGGAAGAAGCAGGTAAAATGGTTGAAGAGTGCATTTCGAAACAAGTTGCATCAATTCCAGGAGACATAAGCAAATTGATTCAACGATACCAATTAATTAGTATCACTTCTTTTTGCTCAGTATGTGATTTAGCTATTTGTCAGCGCAAACAATTCATCAACAGCATATCGGTTCTTAAGCGGAGACATTAAAACTTCCACTGACGTTGCAGTAAATAATATATTTTTGTGCATCACGCTATACTTTTCCATGTCCCTGCTCTGTTCTAACAAGTTTGTTTTCCGACAATGGTTATTTGCTGCCTCATTCTAAAACATCCTTTAAGAAAAAATAAAAAATAGAAAAGAATTTCGGTAATAAGAGCAAATTCAGTAGTAATAATTCCGGATGCAGTATCCTTTACTAAGTTCGCCTAAACGCAACAGCACCACACTTACTTCTTTATCGGTCAACGGCACATCTGAGGTCTCGTTGAAATAGCCGATTATTGTTGGTACTTTGACGCGCTCTGATCCCTTGTTATCCAAACTCATCGTTCGAGGGAACATCGAATATGCCATTGATCCTTGAAACATTATTCACATAGCACGCAATCAATACTGCTCTACTATGCAAGATACTATCACTTGAGTGGATCACTGCCGAAAACACCTCTCTCAAAATATTGCACGCAAAAAAAAAACTAAAGTCCATTAAAATGAGAATAATAAAATTTGCTCAGAGGAAGTCCAGCCCCGGAAATATTTCTGACTCGAAAAACTGCATTACGGAGATAATGCATCTGCGCACATGTATGTGTCTGTCCAGTAGTTTCAACTGAAGAGGTACTGAAACTAAAGTCAAGAAATTTGGTTGAAGTGATGCACGTTATGGCATCATTTCTTAAACCAAATGCCGTATTGATTCATCAAATTCGAGGAGGCTGTAGACATTCAAAGGGGCCAAGAAGTTTGCATCCATTTCAAATTTAGCCTCGAACCGAGGGGGCAATAAAAGGATGTAGTGGTATATACGGATGATTCAAATGTGAAGGTTTTGTCTTTTTTGTTGGTGACATAAAGTTAATGTTCAAGTGAGAAAGATAGAAAAAAAAAGTATATCATTTCCTCGCCAGTTGCTCTCTTCTCGATTTGTTTTCTAATTAGGATAAGAGGGAATAAATACTCTATGACATGTAAAGAACAAATAAACGATTTACGCCGTACAAAATTTGCCGCTATAAATCGAAACGGAAACCTACAGCTAAAAGAAAAATTCAAACGATATAAAATCATATAAATAGCCGTCATTATTTCTAACGTGCACGTGCGTATGCGCTCGTGTATTCGTTTGTGCGTATGTGCGCATGCGTACTTCCGTGGTTCTCTCTATGGGGTGCATCTGGCCCTTACTCAAACGGTTAAAACACGTAGAGAAGTGTGCTAAGTAGGTTATGCGATACATGCCTCAACAGGTCACTCAGCTGCTCAAGTAGGCTCAGATGATGCCAACAAAAAGTAAGATATGCTCCCTTATTTTAACTGATTCGAGCACCTGTAAAAATGTTCCGTTAAAAAGATTCGTTGTTCTAGGACCCGACCGACGTAGAATGAAACACAAACCAGTACATACGCTTGTAGCAATTCCCATCTTTGGATATTTATAATTTCTCTCAAGGATGACGAATCAAAGTGGATTCAAGTACACTTCATAGCTCTAGCTTCATGAGTTGAAGTAGAAAGATGAGCAGACGGGTAAATGGGGCATCGCCATGATTTGTTTCTGAAAATTTGGTTTCTATAAAACGATACTCCAAAGACGCATAATAAAAAAGGTATGTTCGCTAACCAAAATGTTTGTCAGTTTCATAGTTGTATTGGAAATAAATATCTTGGCATTGCCGATAGCACGTTCTCTTATACTCAGCGAGTGGATATACGGCTGGAGAGCAAGGCACACCACATGAGAGATCCGCTGAGTATGGACGACAACCATCACGACCTCCTAAACGCAGATGATGCAATTCGACATCAACATCTCGGACTTTGCTTCAGAAATTTTTAATTTCAGTGAATCGATCAATCAATTGCAGAATCCACAGTTCTCGTGGAAGCAAGTCTCTTGAATCGGAACTTATGCTCTGCCATGACAGGCATCGATTACAGCAAGACTGAGAAAGGAGGCCATGGAGAGGGAGAAGGGAAAAGCATATGCTTACGCTCCAACTACAAACTTCAAATAACCAGATCAGATTTCATTGAATTCTACTTCAGCGGTCACAGGAAGGCTACAAGCTCTATAAGCGACAGTCATCCTCTTTACCATTTGAGCGCAGTCTTCGTATTATGGGAATTCGATGACAAACTCACCGGTAACAAGACCCTCATCAACCCAATAGACGAGTGCTTTCAGCGGATCGCCACCGTAGCAATTACCACACACCGCGCAACAACCGAGCACATCTTCTTCACTGAACATCGACTGTAGGGTACCATTTGAAGCGATACAAACTCTGTCCGAAGCCACTCCTACGGCAGCCACTGCCTGCAAGGAGGCATATCGAAATTACTATTGTAATGATTAAAACTGATATATGTGCACGGATTAAAGTGGTAGCTTATGCCGAATAACATTTCACTAATCCAGCACAAAGCTTTCAGATTCGAATTGCGCCCCTATAGGCAAGTTTTCCACTTGCTGTTGTATTTCCAACGGCGCGGACAGATATTTTTTGGAGCGGCAAAGAGAAGAAAGACCACAATGTAAGAAATGATTAAAAATCTAGTAATGTTGGCTAAATATTTTGGATGGTGCCCTTAACGCAAAAATTTATGAAGGATAACTCCCCTTCACCATCCCTTTCATCAAATGATGCAATGGAAGTTTTATAAATAACTAATGATCAGGCCAGTGAAATGTGGTGTGAAAATTGGTAATCGCGTTCGATCGATTCAGAAGGTTTTGTGTCAATATATTTGTCATCTTAAATAAATGCGCAACTGTGAGTATATAAGCAATAATGTCAGCCATGAGTGCTTCATTCTTCATTGTGCACTTTTATCAGCGACAATTTTAACAACATATCAACCCTTGCAAACCTCACTTCCCACACAGAAAAAACGGGAATTCAATGTTTGAGAAGGTCGTGAAAGAAAGAAGATAGATAAACAGTGAGGAAATGAGAGAGCACATGGGCTAATATCGTTTCATTACTGAAGGTGGATTATTTTTACTTGGTTAGCCTCAACGCTAAAGCTTTAATCAAAATTGTTTGCACGCGCAGGCAGCCGGTATTTGGCAACGCCGAAAAAAGAGATGAAGAAGGGCGGGTGTCGGCAGGCATCTGGCGAATTTCAGCCATGGGTTTGCACAGCCAGTCGAGGATTTATTCGAAATTCCCACTGGAAATAAACTATGGAGTTGTAAGTTTATCCAAACTGTAGTTTAAAAACTGCAACTCACGTAACAAGCACCGCAGCCGCCTTGATTAGGCACATTATGAAGCGATGAACAATAGGACCATTTCTTACGCGCATCGAACTCCGATGGTAGAGAATCGGCTGGAAATTCGGCTAATTCTCTGCAATTAGAGCTTTCGCGATTTTTTTTTTTGACAGTGAGGCCAAAAACAGCGTTGTTGCTTAAATATGAGTTTGCATATTAGCTCTTGAAAGGATAACACAGAAACTATAAAATTGAACCTGGAAAAAAATGTGAGCGAATTAATCCATCATTGATAAACCAAGGAAAATACACAGTCCAAGTTTTTTAGTTATATTTTCAAAAAAAGAATCTCTTTTATTCCATCAGGAAATTGGAACTTAAATAAGAAACCAAGTTCACTTTCAAGTTTATATTTTTTAACGTCCCCATTTAGCCTCATTTTTCTGGATTATTCCATAAGCGGGTACATCATCTCACAGCAGCGACCATCACATCTCATCATCGTTCAAACAGTTCATACATTTAATATAATCCCACAGTGCTTTGAATTCGCTATGATTACGTAATGAGTTCTTCTGATGCACGAATTATTCATACCTGTGAAAGCTTACCCTCCTGCAAATTCTACTGATGACAACAAGATTTAATATAATACGGATACCGTAAACCTCTTCCAATTTTGCATTCTTTAGCCGATTTAGGCAACTACAGTACAAAAGAAGCAACCCCAGAAACGAACTGCTGCTACGCCCACTCTCAACTACCGTATCCTTAATCACCGTTTCTCCGTTGTTTAAGATTGAAAGAAGATGAAATACCGCTTTTTCAACAATATTGGTATTTATCAGGCGGAACGTAAGTGAGACGTCAAGTGCAGGTTTTCACTCCGTAACATGAGGTAAAGCGCCAACGGGTCCAGTGCAAGTAAAAATCTTACTTGAGGTGCTGCTTCATTTTCTCGGAATTAAAGAATTCAGAGAGTCGATTTAAATACTCTCGGATGGCCGTCGAGTTCTTATCAAATGGGAAGTTGTGATCCTTCTTACGAGTTCCGAAAGGATTGTACTTCGCCTGTAGTTTTCAACACTTTCTCAGTCAGCTATACAGCTTCTTATCCTCTCATCAGATCACTGATATGCCACTCACAGGATCAGTAAATACTCCCTACTACTAACATTTTTATTACTGAAATGTGACAATCATAGAAGTGGTAAGTGAAAATATGTGAGCGGAAAAACTTAATTGGTCATTCTAAACGGATAGTTGGATTTATTATTTGCCCACGCACTATAATGGTAACAGCAACAACGGACAGCGAACGATGAAGATGTGCAGAAACCCGCCAGGCGGCTGCTATCAACAAAACCAATCCACTCTTATTTCTTATTCACATCCTCATCTGCACCAAAATCATTTCAAAACGCAAAACTCATAACAGTTCATAATTCTTCCAATGAGAGAAATTTGTTCTACACACAACTTGGTAATAGTTTGTCAGTGCAATAAAGACTGCAACAATATACCTTCCACTTAAGTTCAGATGCTTGATTCACCTGCTGAACGAGACCCATTAGATAAGCTTTCGCTTCTTGAACTTCCTCAACATACTTTTGTGACCTCAAATAAAGTCCGATTGCAGCCGCGATCAATGAAATACCTGAAAAGCAAAACGCATATAAATTTACGCCACATATTGCCAATCAGTTTTGAAGGTAAGCATTTTATTCAATTAAGTGTTCTATTCAAATACAAATTACCTGTTGCGTTCATGAGGCATGGTAGTTGATGACCTCTTGAAAGGGTAACGACGATGCCAACTGGCCTTATTAGGCCAATGTGTTCATTCACTATGCTAATTTATGCATTTCCATGGCAACTGTGGCGAAAAGGCTATTCAACGCTCTTTGACTACACCACCCATTTATTACATGTCGAGGGTAGTGGAACATTTTTCGAATTCTTGACACCTTTAAAATTCCATTTTTGTTGAAAATTTACAGCGGGAAATCGCAGCAAGCAGAGGTCTCCCCGATGAACACCGAATAGATTTCATAATCAATGCGATTCCGCATGCATCTTCGAACATCTAAAACTTCAACTTTTAGATTCCGAATTCTTCAATGTTAATTGCAAAATCTGAAAAACATATAGCAACATTTTGTGCGGAAGTAGAAAAAAAACAACAAACTAAAACGTAGAAATTTGAAAGTTACCACGTTCTATATATTTTTCATAAAAAAATTCAACGTCATATCATAATAAGAAGCAGTAGTGATGTATAGGTGGCATTGTATTCCAATTGAATGCAAAATGAGAAAACCACATTCAATATTAGCAGAAATGTCACTCGACGCTATTTGTCATAATTGACACCCGCTAACGAAATATACAATGTGCATAAATTCTCATATCTATATAACAACTTCTTTCCTTCTTATAAATAGTATTTTCTATATGTTGACAGATGAATACAAACATATCGTACCACTATCGAAGTAAAACATCAATGAATATTTGAAAATAGTGTCTATATAGGCAATATTGCCACCTCAAAGCAACGTTCAGCTCTATACTAAAATCAAGCGCATATTGCTTCTAAGACTCTCTCATTGTATAAGCTGTCAGTGAGTTTGAGTTATAACGTCATATTAGAATAATTTCTCATATTTAAGTCATTGATTTCAAATTGTACTGCACATTAATGCAATATTACAGCAATAGTATACTGTAAAGTATTCGAAAAGTAATGCAAATCAAAGCAAAGTATACCTAACAGAATTAGAATAGCAACAATGCCGCATAGACACTTTATTTTTGTTCGATGTGAGATGAATGCTGCTCGTCCAGAACGGTCCTCCTTCTCCTTCATTATTTGTTTCTTTGAGGATACAGTCGGTACTAAAATAACGCTCAACGTTACTCCAAATCTATAAAAAACACAATTGTAAATTTAATGAATTTTCGTCAAAGGACAGCATATGAAAGAGGATTATAGCCAAAAAAAGAAGGAGCCAGTAAAAGCCCCTTATTTCTTTCTCGAAAATCCCACTTCCCCTCCCCAAAAGAAGAACCTAAAATGAATTTTTGCATAACTCCGGTGATAAAAGATTTTTTTTTTTTACGTCGGCAAGTCGTATATTTGAAGGCACTCTTCTTCAAGCTGCGGACTCTCTATGAAACTACACAAGCGAGGAGTGGTAAAGCGTCAGCACACAACGACTGCCGGAAACAGACCCTTCGAAGTCAGCTGTCGAACGCAGCCGCATGTCCGTACAAGAAATAAGGCCACATCAAAGGAACACGAACGGGTGCATAGAGATTAGCTGGCAATACGCTGTGCATAAATCGCACAAAAACAATGCAATTTGAGGCGACGTTGGCACTAACAATGAGGGATGCCCTCAAAGAAACGTCGTAGAGGAATACTGTTCCGCTTACTCTTTCAGTTCTGTTACATCTTCACTTTACTAGAAAATACGGCATGTAGTTTTCCTTCGAACTAACAGTTGGTTCTTTCTCTCTTCTGAGGTTTTGAGAGAGCAACTTCAATTTGAAGGGCAATGAAAAATCATTGGGCCACTTGTAAACGAATGATATGTAAATATCTTCAAAAATAATGTTGAATTAATACAGAAAAGCGACGTTTCTCAGGATATCAATGTGATCATAAGTGAGGTACAATGATAAGTGATAATGCGACTCATAGGTGGATGTGGATAAATGAATGAACGTCGATAAGGAAACGAACGGATCATATTTTTAAGTCTATATGAATGAAGTAATGCCTCTGATGATAAATGAAAGGAGAATAACTTGAACGATTAAAAGATTACAGCTACAAAACAATACCCACTCACTGTAACGAAAGACAAATTATTTAAGAAGATTTCTTATGTGGTCTGCAAATATGATAATAACACATTAAACACCTCTAAAAATCTAAACTCATAGCGAAGGGAAAGGAAATTGACATAAACCTTCCAAACAACTCTTGCAAAAATAAGGAAAAATGTGATCCAATATAAATTGAAAAAGACTCGAAAAATATTTCAAAAGGCGAAACAAACAAGGATGGCTAAACTGCAGTAAAATGAGGAAAACTGGCTCAAGTTTCAGTGATTATACTTGTCGGTGACCACCAAAGCACGTGCTCAAATTGAGCAGAGGGGATCGCCGATGTATCATAGGTGCAATCGGCCATCTACGATAATAACAACTCCATGAGATTAATATTAATACATTTGCATCGATATCTGTTTTTAAATGGCGCTAAAATCCCATCACACGTTATTTTCCAATGTTTTCTAAACAACAACAAAAAAAAAACCGTAAAGCTTATCCGCCTAACAGCGATTAACATTTGCCGCAGAATGAAAAATTCAACGATGAGAGTAAAATAAATTCAGTACAAAAATATCATAAAACTTTCTGCAAATAAGTGGATGAATATTTTCCAGACAAAAAAAAAATCTCTGTTGGAATATTAGGTATCCATAAAATATTTTATTGAAAAGGATGAATGTTTGTGGATTTTATAACACCCTAGTATGAGTTTAAAACCTGCCTTAGCAATCAGATAATCTTAGCCTAGTGAAAACAGCTCCTGATAGAACAGTAAAATTGTACATCACATTTCTAAGCGCTGCGATTCATCAACAACCGTTCATAGCTCAAAGCTGTTATGGCAATGCACATCCTCTATTGCCCATATGGTCCAACACATTCCTATCTGTGTCTTTGAAATGCAGCAAAGAACAAAATGATCAAAATATGGCAAGTTGAACTTGACAGCCGTGTTCCGGAATCGAATTGCTAGAGAAAAGTTAAAAAATTTTTGTCGCTTTCTTCAAGTTGCAAAATACAAAAGCTGCGTTTGAATATGTTTGATTGGCAAAACTGTAAACGATGTATCAGACTGAATGTTGTATGAAATTTTGATAACAGAAAAAAAAGAAAGAAAAAAGCCATGCAGTCGCAAGCAAAAAAACGTCCCGTTTCATACCTAAATAAGCTATTGCTATGAAATCCCTGTACGGTCCGAATCAGGTGATACCTACTTCGTATAAAACCCTATTTTATAGATTTTTCGACTAATTTGCCTATGTTAATAGCTTTGTCCACAGCGATGATAACACCGAACTTAAGAATTCTCTTCTTAATGGCTAGTTTCAGTGATGCAGATAATCTTTTCAAAGTCGTCTGATAAGGAGCCTAGTCGTCCATCACCTTTAGAGTAATTACCAACAGTTTTTCGTATTGTGTGCCAAAATAATGCACCGGTATGAAGCCATAAACGACGAAATATTTCACATTTATGTCAATCTATTTAGAACAGCATATGGCGAGGAATGCTGAAGAGACTTACGAGGCCATTTCGGAGACCTAATTCAGCACATCACCATTCTCCCTTTCCCTTTCCCCCAACTCATTATTTATTTTTGGTTTTTGGCCACAGATTTACTGCATTTGTGGCTAACTGTTTAATGTTTAAAAATGGCGATTTCACGTAGGTGAAGAAAGGACACATTACCATAACCAAATTGCACGTTCGGAACGACGGTTTCAAAGCTGATAGAATTCAGCGAGAATTTCTCTCCTCCTCAACTATCGCTTCCTCCTTCCACCCTTCCTCCCATTTTTTCGGAGAAACAAGTAGTTATAATATTTGACGAATTATTCGCGCCTAAAAGTGATTTTCGAAAGATGAATGGTATGTTGAAATCGCACATCAAGTTTGCTGCATATAACACTGGAAAAAGCTTGTTCCATTTGGTAACATTTTAAAGACGAATGTCGTGGAAAATTTCAATAACCACCCTCCCCCCTTATAGTCTAACAAATTTCCGGTCAACAAAATCATCAAACAGATATTGCTGAAATGTATAACAAATCTGAATGATAAAAAGGTACATGTTGAATTCTTGACAACCAAAAATGATAAACGAACCATCACAAATAATACACAAAGGGACTGTAAACAAACCAATAAAACAATACATACCAACCATGATAATAGGAAGTGATGAAATGCTAATCAATGCATACTATCACCACAAGAGCATCTCAGAGCGACGTTTAAATCGCCTAAGGGCTTAAGAGTACCGGTTTACATCGATGGTCTTCTCGTTCAATGAGACTCAAATTAGAGAAGAATACATCACGGAACCCGACTTAACTGACTCTCATCACTGGTTCTTTGGTTTCTCAAAGCTTAATCTCGTTCTCCTCTCACTCTCATTCTATTTCTAAAATATTTTCAGTAGCCATCCATTCACTATTTGACAGAATAGCATCGTGAACGAAAATCTCGATACGAAATTTCGCATCGAATGCGCACTATAGAAGTTCAATGGTGCTATTTGTATTGGAGATATCGCGAGGACCCAGAGTGTTTTGGATAAACTCAATGCTTTTATTCATATCGTTACTCACATTTCATCTTTTCATCATCGCTCTCCCTCTCCTCCATACTGAATCGACACCTTTTCGATCGGTATTTTATTCATTCAGAAGGTTTCCCCTCTAAAATGGACCAACTATTCAACTACAGGTAGGTAGGTGCAGATACACTTACTTATCGCACAGTTATTTCAAATGAGAATCGAAACCTCAAAATGCAGACGATAAAGTATTAAGAAAAACGATAAAAAATATGCTTATTTTTCAACCTCTTTATTGATTTATACAACCGAAAAGGCATGAGTGTTCATATATGACTGCTTGAGCAGAAAAAAAATTGAGAAGAAAGCGGTGTGACCCCACCCATCGCCCGTCAAAAGCAGCAGTTGTCGATTCCAACTTCTTGCTAGTACTAGAAGTTCAGCATCAATGCACACAATACTAAGCACGGAATATAAGCTTACACAAAGGACGACGTATGAGCAATGAATCGCAATCAGCGTTCACTGGATGCTGAAGATGCTCTTCATGACCTGCTGAAATATCGGATGGGTGGGCGGCGCCATCCTCAACTCGATACCGCCTCCTCGTCATCGCCAACTCATCTAGACCCATAGCTAGATTTCTAAACAAACAATGATTTTTTAGCCGACATTGAAATTCTAGAAACTTAAACGTATCGTGGTACAACTTCAATTAACCACAAGAAATGAGAACGAAAGCAAGCACGAATCTGAGACACCCCTCTGTGCGACAATCGCTGGGAACAATTTAACATTGTAGAAGAGGGTATCAGAACTATTTTTAGACGCCTTCAAGAAATGAAAGGTTGAAGACACCCTTATCACGCCAGATGACAACTTCCGGAGGCTTTTAGATGAGTCGATATAGGCAAACCAATTGGATGAAACTAGGGTATTACTGAAAAATTCAAATCAACGTTTGAAAGACATTTGGAATATGCACTGCTTAAAAGTCAAATCGTTGAAGGATCGTCGATAGACAATAAAAATTTAAATATTGGTGACGGAATAGCTGCCCTCCAATCCAGGATGTGGAACGTTTTTTTATAACGAAAATCAACCATAAATGTGCATCAGGTATATTTATAGGCTTTAAACCATTCCAACCTATGAAACATTGACGATGAAAATTTTCGGAAAACATTTCGATCCCGACCATATCTCCATCACCACCGTCCCCCATGGAAACTCGCATAAATACAGCCGTTGTATATGTCATCCGATCAATCCTGCAGAGCACTGTAATATTAAAGAGTACCCCCTTTCCAACTATACCATTGGATTGGCCGAACTTTTTGTTCATTTGCATGCAAATCCGAATGCATTTTTTTTTTAGATATTTCTCTTTTCCTCTGGCATTCATTACTGCCGTAGAACAAACAAGTTTTCCCGACTCGTTCCGCCCAGCCAGACCTGAACAGTAATGCGGTGTGCAGATGAAGTGCTTCCATTTTTTTTACCTGAAGTGTGTCCATGTTTCGGTCAGCATCTGGTCACTCCTCATTGACTGGACAAACCGGATCGTTAAATAGCAAATATGGACAGTAAATATTGACATTTGGATGGACTGCACAACAAAAAAGTGCGAATGCTGGAGCACAACGGACAGAGCAAACGTTGCTCGGTCGATCGTTTCAATTGGAAACTCTAAAAGCCCGCTCTGAGCCAAATATTAGAAGAAAAAGCGGTAAGAGCTGGTCACTTTTTGCAAAGAGGAGCATGGATCACCTCAGCCGTTGTTCACCGTTGTTTCAACAAATCTGACGCTTCTTATATTAGAAATACGAGTAGAAATGAAAGATGATCAATATGTTAACAAACGCTTGTTTGCTATTAACTGATAATGGAAAAAAGTGAAATATTATCCCTTCAACATTAAATGAATATGAATTTATTTAAATGTCGGTTCACAGCCTTCTTGAGGTCCTCTATAGAACTATAACGATTTAATGATTGCAATGATTTGATACTTGCAATAACGTAACGATTGTAATTATTGCAATGATTCCATAAATGCAATGACTTAATGAACGCAATGGTTTAATAATTGCGATGATGTAAGGATTGAAGTGATAGCAATATCTGCTGAATGAGATGACTAAATGCTAAATAAAGCAATTTCTTAATATAAATTCGAACCAACAGGATAGTTGTGTTTTGTTGTATAAGCATATCATTCCCAGCGATCACTCATTTGTGGGCAACACATATTTTCTGCTGCAGAACCAATTCATTTCAATTCAGAAGATTTTCTTTTTAATGTCTCAGAAAGTTCAACTTTGAGAACAATGTTTGATGCATAAAATCAACGCAACAATAAAGAGAGAGAAAGAGAAAGAAAGAAGGAGGGAAAGAGAGGTACGATTTAATTTTCGTAATGAGCAGAAGATCATTGAAGAAGTTTATGCAAAGGCAATAGGCATTGCACCCATTAATATTGGCAGAAAGTTGCGTTGAATTTCACGTGAACAAATCTCATTGGAGTGATGAAGATTGATGCTAAAATAGTCTCCTCTAATACAACTCACCGAATAAACAACTGCAAATAAATGATTCAATTGTGGATAAAGACGATCATCAACACTATTATGGCCGATGTTCACCACAACGGATATCGACTCTTATTCCCTTCCATAATATTTTAGACTCCTTCACAGCTAGCGTAAAGCATTAGGTGGAGCCAACGGTGGCATCAGAATGCCTAAAAGATCAGATGAGAAAGGAATATGCAAAATGGGAATCTCCAGCCGAATGTCTTCGGAATCAAGTAACATTTTTGCACTATTACGCTACAAAATGCCAAATAGAGAAGTTAAATCTACGATGATATTAATATTGAAGAACAGAGAGCAAGATCAACGGCTCGATTTTCAGTCGACAATTATTGTTCAACCTTGGTCGACTTCTGCACTAGTTTTCAATTTCTACGTCGCAATCTATTAGAAACTGACAGCGAATAGAACAACGTGGAACAGTGAAAAAGCTGAAGCAGAAGACTAGCTCTTTTCCATCCTAAACTTTAAAAAAAGCTTCTGTTTGATTGATCTAAAAAATATCCGATTCTATATCGGTAATACAAGTCGACTTCTCGTCTGTGATAACAGCAACAGAATGAGTGATGTTGCCTTGTAAACAAAATCTACAATATTTCTTACAGCCTTTTCATAGAAGAGATAATTTTCACAAAGAGATTTTCAATACATGAAGAGAGCTAATCAGAAGCACTGAGTACACTTAGAACATTTGAAGGAAGCGGTAAAAACAAAAAGAAAAAAAACATATTTTAAGGCAATGAAATCATAGAAGGGTGGGAGATTTACAGTGTCGAAGGTACTTACAATAGAATTTAAAAAAAAAAAAACAAGATCTACAATGAAAATATTTCAGCCATAGAAGCCATTTCCAAAAATGTCTTTTTTCGAAATGATTGCTACAAACTAGCGACAAACGATAGAAATCAGAATCCTCCCAAATAACCACAATTTTTTGGATTCCCTTACCCCTTTAGCACTTTGCCAGGATATGACACTTTGAAATTTGAGAAAAAAAAGGCATCAAAGAAGGCTGAAACGAAAGATCACGTTACTGATAATGAGGAAAAAGTGGCAGGAAAAGATGGAAGAGTGACCACGTTATTGATAAGCAGCCAGTGGTTACTGATAAGATCACCAAAGTAACAGGGTGAGCGAAAAATTCTGATTCATATTTGCGTCCAACCAAGAAACTAAAGAAAGCAGATTTCAACTTGGATTTTTCAATTGTTGCCGTCAGGGCGGATACACTCTCTCATTTGTTTTCTATCCGCTTTGAAGCGATTCTGCAGTTAATCGGAATTGCTGTCAACTGGCTGCATCCCGGAAAGGGTCATCTGCAATACTCGCAATCTGTTAGTTACGACCGACAACATAAAAAGCTATCAACCTTGAGGATTTTAAGATATGAAACACCGCGAACGGTAGCTGCTCAGGAGGAATATGTAGTCACGACGATCGTTGGACCAAATTTTCAAAACCGACTCTCGGTACCGATAAGCTAATTTCGGCATTCAGTTGGCAAAATGCATTCGGTTATAGGCAAGGAATTTTAGTCGCTTAACACTATTCGATGGAGATATATGATACATTCTTACTTCAAAGATATTTCAGTCATAAACGCATTATGGTAAGCATAGTGATAGCAAAGTGAAATCGTTTAACAAAACACTATCATGAGATATTCGGCGTGTGTTCTGGATAATCGTTATGAAAGGCAACTAAGGAAGCAACTCCATCACGACCAAATAAAGACGTCTAAGAACTTTGAGCCTATGCTGTACGTGTGGAGCATCGTCGTGAAGACTGTAATATCGCAATGATACGGAAATAAGGAAGTAACGATCGAAAGGAACTTGAGGTTTACTGATGGTGAGCAGTGAAGATAAAGATGGATAAGAATGTGAAATGATTTCTAAACGAAAAAGGAAAAAGAAAACATAAGAACTGGAGGTGATGCGAGCACAAACTGCAGCAATAACCTTTGTCGAATACATAAAACTTAGATCTAAGCAACTGATCAACTTGAAGATAATTGCGATTCAAGAAATACTCTCAATAAAACAACTGTAGATAGTCGTCAAATAAGGGCGGCCAAGATGTTGTTCGCGGATTCGAGTCAATTCTAACTGGTTTGAATGAAACACGCCGAATAATGTTAACCGATTCAGCTGTTCATAGAAACCTAGACATCGTTTACCTTCCTCTATCTCAGGTGAAACTCGATCAGTGCAAACAGCGATCATATTTTTCAACATTTTCGAACGTCTACAGCTCATCTCAGAGTGATGTATAAATACAATAGGTGGTCATGCGCAGCGTACATTACAGCAGCTAAATTTCGCAGCTCAACTTGCAGTGGCTTTCGAATCGAATTACAACCTCTGCGAAGCAATTTCCGACCCGACCTAAATTATGAACTCGGGCATTCATTCGTTGCCACCACATCTACAATGCTTGGTAGTTGACGGCCCTTGAATTCTGCTATGTTGATTAGAAGCCAATCTCTTTCCCACAGATCAACTTTTTTTTGGAAAACCGATAACTTAAAATTTTCTGCTCTGATCTGAAACATTTAAAATATTCGACCGTTTCACAAGACTCGATTGTCAGGTCGAACGGTTGACGGTTAGAAAAGGAAATCTTGTCTTAGAGAAGGAAACTATTTATTAACTATTTCTTCACCGGTGCTGAATTTTGAAGCGTTTTTAGTTTCATAAGATATGGGATTTCGATAAATCATTTTGCATACATGTGAAAATATTCTTATAAACTGCAATCGTTGTGCATAAAACATGGGAAATTGTTTGCGATTAAATGCCGAATTATTGGCTTTCATGATGTCACCAGTCGTATTGATAGTAAATTCCCAAACCAATCCGCTCCCAGGTAGCGCAACGCTTAAGACGGTTGCTTATGGTGGTTAGGGCCGGGTTTCGATGCCGCCTAACGTCCCGTTTGTGCCGATGACGAGAACTCATGCACCACTCTGAAGGATAGTGTGGAAATGTCAACCTCTTAACCATTTCCGAGGCTTTTACCTACTAAACTACCGGCTGCAGGATCGAGACCTCAGGACGGGATTCGTTCTCTGATCCTGATTATCTGCCTGTTACTGGTGAACCATCAACCGATGTAAGTAACATCTGAGCACCAACAACCCGCTGATAAATGGGGAATTGGTCGGTGAAATCTTGCTGGATACCTTCCTTCTAACGCCGCATTTCTTGACGTTCGCTTGGATGTGCGTTCCAAGCTCACTCTATATAGGGCCTTTTTCCCTCATGAGAAATGAAACATTTGACTAAATGAAAGTAATTTCTACCCCCTACCCCTTCCCTAAAGTTGTATCGCATCAAGTCTACACCGCCATTTTAGGCATCAAACTTCTTAGAGGAATACCACTCGATCGCCACCTGATTTACTGCTTATAAAAGAAAAGCATTTTTGCATATATAACATTCCTCATACGAAAACAAATAGGAAATCTCTCCGAATGAAAGCTTGAGAACAGTAACTGCTGATGGAAAACTCGAAAGGGTGATTATGTTGTTGATCGATAAGGTGACAATAAGCAATGCTCGAGCAATGAACTGATTAACAGAACGGAGATTAAAGTTCGAATAAGTACAAACAAACGTTTATCGGTACATAAATTGAATATCACAGCTCAAACAAACATGTATAAAACCAGCATTCACATCGCTTTATAAGTAATTTCATAAAATTGACCACTCATCAAAGCGAACAGCAAAGTAATATCACATAATATAAGAAATAGAAAGAATAGACATGCAACTTGGCATTTAATTATATCCACATCCTTAACTTTCGAATAAGGAGCGCCTAGTGATCCTAAGCAGTTGTCATAATTCAGGTTAGGGCGGGGGGGAAGGCAGAGGGAGGGAGGGGGGAGGAGAGGGATGACAGAGGAACTGAAAACTCCACATCAATTATTCAAATAGAGAGAGTGGAATGCAGCGTATTTCGATAGAAGGCACTTGGACGTGGTATATTCCAAATTCTAACAAAAAGCCACATGCAGAATCTTTATTTAAAAAGATGAGGGAGGGAAAGGGAGGGTTATTTTAGGAAAGAGCACGTTCGAATGGAAAATATTACGCAATATACTCACACCATAAAATTTTCGCTTTCTCCTCTTCCCCCACCTATCCCCTCCTCCCTCTCCCTCCTCGGGACGTATTGATAATCGAATAAAAATAAGGCACAACCATTCAGGACGAAAATAACGCTGGAAATATGGAACACAACCAATTTTCTCTTCGATACACCTTATGAATTAATTTCATCTACGATTCATATTCCTGGAAGTTTTTTTTTTTTCAAACTTAAACTCAGAGTGATATCAAATAGATTCGCTTACAAACAAAACATGGCTTTGGTTTCAAACAGCCTCAATTACAGCTGGTAAGGGCCCTTCCACCGTCCCTCTTTTAACAATTAGACCATCTCTCCTTCCCTCCTGATGTCAGATCGCCCCTCTTCCCCTTTATCATCAAAACAATTTGCACCCCCCCTGCCTCCACCCACTGTCCTTTTATTGTCTGCACATATCAGTGATAAAAAAGTACAATTGAAAACACCCAAATGACAACGCCTTGATAGTTTTACAGGTTTAAAACATACCCCACGGCATTTTGCACAAAACATATGCTACAGTTCTTAATAAATAGAAAATATAGGCTGAATTTGGCAGACAAAATCGAAGCTTTCATCCGCCTTCACAAGGAATATTTTGGTGGGGAAAATACCCCCCTCTATTAATGCTCAAAAATGTAGAGCTGATGGAAGGAGGTGGATCTTCCCTCCCCATATCAGCTCCTTCTCTCATATCTTACTCACTTTGCCATTCGCAGTCCTCATAGTTTTTCTCGTATTTTCTCTTCTGTCTTTTGGCCAGTTGAAAGCAGTATCCAATTTAAAATAAATTAAGCATCATCATGCAATGTGTTACTTAAGATAATAACTTGCTTAAAAATAGCGAAAATAAGAAGCGTCTATGATACATTTGAAATATTTATGTAAATAAAATGCAATTGAAAAACATTGAGGAACGTTAAACTAACGCTGTATAACATTTTTGCATTGTAGGAATATAATCCCCCTAATTTAAATAATCCAGAAAAAAGAGAAAAATCATTGGCAAACTTTCACATGGATCTTCTAATAGTCTACTAATACAAGATAACTTCAAATCGTCAAACGCTATTCCATCCTCTTTCAGCGCCATTGCAGTGTTCAACAAAAAAAAAAAAAAAACAAAAAAAAAACAAAACACAAAAAAAAAACGGATTTCCGCTCACCCATCAATCTAAAAACATTTTTCCACTGCAATGTTCATCATCATGAAAATCACGCACATATCACTATAAGCCTTTTAGGTCCTCTGTGTGTAGTAAACACATGACCAGACGATACGTGATGGTGTTACTGACTTAGTGTATAAATGGGTATCATAAAGTCGGTGACGTACTCTTATGTCGCCTCGAGTGCCACTCGCTGCTTTGTATTTCGCACTTGCTCTCGTTCTGCAATACAAACAGCTTTACCAACAAAAACTACACTCACAGACATTGCCAGCAAATCTAATTTAGATACACTAATAAAACCTGTATATATCGTCAAACAGTTGTCATATTGCAACAAAAAATGAATACCCCAATGTGGAATATTCCCTTTGAGGCTTAGTAACAATACTGCAGATTTGTAGGCCTTGGTTTTACGAGGTCAAGCGACTATGGTGAAGGATATGCAAATAAGACAGAGAAAGACAGATGTGATCAAGCAGAAAGCAACGACCAGTGCCATCGCCCATACTTACCATGGGATCATCTATCAAAATACTTCGAGCGTGTTCGTGATTCATTACAGCTTTAATCATCATTGTGTTATATCGCGACGATCAATTAGAAATGAGATGCAAACGACTGTTCAAATCAGCGCTTGACGCCGCTAACAACGAATAACCACCCCACGCAAACCTGATGTGACCAACACGAATGCTTAGGTGGAAAGTGTTATCTAAAGCCGAAATCTGAAACTACGACCACTTCCCCTGCACTCCATCCTTTGTGCTCAGCCTGAAAACCCGGGTTTCCAGTTTGCAATCCAACCAGTTATGCAACGCGAATAACACAATAATCGGTGACCATAGACATCACTCAACTTTAAATAGAAGTCCAGTTACTGAATAATAAAGAGCCTACAATTCATTTCTAAACTTTATCCACACATTCAATGTGAAAAAAAAAAAAAAAAACAAAAAAAAAACAAAACACAAAAAAAAAACGGATTTCCGCTCACCCATCAATCTAAAAACATTTTTCCACTGCAATGTTCATCATCATGAAAATCACGCACATATCACTATAAGCCTTTTAGGTCCTCTGTGTGTAGTAAACACATGACCAGACGATACGTGATGGTGTTACTGACTTAGTGTATAAATGGGTATCATAAAGTCGGTGACGTACTCTTATGTCGCCTCGAGTGCCACTCGCTGCTTTGTATTTCGCACTTGCTCTCGTTCTGCAATACAAACAGCTTTACCAACAAAAACTACACTCACAGACATTGCCAGCAAATCTAATTTAGATACACTAATAAAACCTGTATATATCGTCAAACAGTTGTCATATTGCAACAAAAAATGAATACCCCAATGTGGAATATTCCCTTTGAGGCTTAGTAACAATACTGCAGATTTGTAGGCCTTGGTTTTACGAGGTCAAGCGACTATGGTGAAGGATATGCAAATAAGACAGAGAAAGACAGATGTGATCAAGCAGAAGGCAATGACTGATGCCATCACCTATACTTACCATGGGATCATCTATCAAAATGCTTCGAGCGTGTGCGTGATTCATTACAGCTTTAATCATCATTGTGTTATATCGCGACGATCAATTAGAAATGAGATGCAAACGACTGTTCAAATCAGCGCTTGACGCCGCTAACAACGAATAACCACCCCACGCAAACCTGATGTGACCAACACGAATGCTTAGGTGGAAAGTGTTATCTAAAGCCGAAATCTGAAACTACGACCACTTCCCCTGCACTCCATCCTTTGTGCTCAGCCTGAAAACCCGGGTTTCCAGTTTGCAATCCAACCAGTTATGCAACGCGAATAACACAATAATCGGTGACCATAGACATCACTCAACTTTAAATAGAAGTCCAGTTACTGAATAATAAAGAGCCTACAATTCATTTCTAAACTTTATCCACACATTCAATGTGCAAATGAATGAAAGGAAAGGGCATCAAATAAATAAATCAATAATATCATAGAACATACGATTGCTATTTTATTCTTGCGAATAGTGAGGAGATGGAATCTATTTGCGTGTTTAGCCAGAGAGAGTTATAATACACATCAATGCCTTTTTCACCTTCCTCCTTCCCTCCCCCCACCCCAAACGCAGAGAAAATCAAAAAAGTGCTATACCACTGAACGCAGCTTTGTGAATGAGCTGTAAAAATGAATACCGATACAAAAGCCTGCTTCGAGGGGAAAATTTCCTCCATATTTTTAAAATAATAAAAATTAAACAGCGCATACCACATCAGTCTGAGCGAGTTCAGTAGATAGGCTCTTCGTTTCAACATGCAATATCAAATGCTTTAACTCATTCTGATTGATGCATATACACATTCTGTTTTTTCTATAGGGTGTATCGCTCATTGAAAATCCCCCCCCCCCCCCTCCCCCACCTTGCAGTGTATTTCTGAGCAGTGCCGTTTAATTGAACGAATTTAATGCAAGTAATACACTTTCCAGCATAAGCAGTAAAATTCTGTGCGAAGAACAATTTGCATCTACAACAGTAACATTTGTATGGTATCGCGAAAGGCAATTGGAAAAGTGTCGGTGGATTTGTGAACGAACTGTCTGTGTTTGAAGAAAGAAGTCCCTATCTTATAGGACAACGCTGTAGTTAGTCAGATACTGCCCAGCAATATTTTCAAACATTTCCCTGCTGCAAATGCAACTCATCACTTCAACCTTCTTGACTGTCACCATCCATACTAATACTAATCTAATAGATTGCTGTTACGATCAAGTTATTTTCATACCACCTAACAAGAGAGGAAAGGAACAAGTAGAGCAAACCCAGCCGAAACGGTAGTCAAAGAATGGATGGGAGGAATAATGAAAATCAGTCTAAGCATGATATGACGACATGCCAGTAATGGCATCATTTAGATATATGGATAGGCAAAAGAATCTTTCTTTTTTTTTTGAAAAAACAAGTCACCTTTTTTCTCCTTGACTGGCTCGGGCAACGGTTCCGTTGGAACCTCTGGGAGTTTGAGTGGTTTCTCGCCATCAATCAGAGCCTGAAGTTCCGATTCCACCTCTTCAAGGTCTGTTTCGCTCAGTTTTCCACTAAGCAAGTTGGATATTTCCTGAAAGCATAAGTGTTGAAATATCTCTAGACTTTCATGCTGTACCTCTCGAGAAGACATCATCATTGTGTAAACGTAAATCAACCATCCAGTTAACCCGAAACTACGCGTAAGTTTACTTATGGTGAGAATATTCTACAGTTATGCCTCGATGCCATATCCACTCTCATAAGCGAACAGACAACAGATTCCCTCATAGAAATCCTCAAATACTTGAATACTTGAAAGACGTTGGAAGCAATCATAAGGAATCTTCTGAATAAAGGACACTACAACTTCCAACGCCAAGAATGCTAAATGCCAAAAATATGAAATCCAGAGACAAAAATTTCCATTGATGGCTTCCTAGATCATTTCTTGTTAATTAACTCTGAGATATTTTCATTTTCCTGTGGGCTGAATTACTTTACTGAAACAAACACTGCAAACCCTCCCCTCTCCTAGCTCCTTCACACGAACAATTCGAACCCTTTATGGCGCATTCAGTGTCATCAAAACAAATAGACCAATTACTTCCTGATAATCTGCCGCTTCTTGTGTTTCCTCCATAATCTTCTCAACTTCTTCAATCGAGAACATCTGAAATAATAAAACAGTTGTAGAGAGAGAAAGAGAGAAACAGAAAAGCGGGAATACACAGCTGAAGAGAACAGTGAATTAAACTACTTGAAATATGAAAATATTAGTCAATGATTTTTTTCTTCAATATCGAACTGTATTTTCACTAAGAAAAAGAACCCAATCGTCATAATAGCAGATGAATAGCTGACTGCATTTCCACACGAAAACGAGTTTACGAAAACCCCCAGCAATGCGAATCAAATCAATGCTTATTTTTTAACAAGAAGTGTATGCGGTAGAAGAATAAAGCCCCTGAAAGCTACGAAGCAATATTCGCTTCTGCTTTCGCTTTCCGAACTGTCCCCTTTTCTTTTCGTCATATGTCGGCAGCAACATAACATAAATCTCTATTTTCGATGGAGTTCCCCAAATCATTTCCATCCTTCATAAATAGAGTGAATGAACACTACAACGAATCCATCAAAGCGAAGAAGGAATGAACGAGAAGAATGCGAGTCGAATTATCAAGCGATACCTGGTTCATTTGTTTGAGTGCTTCATTGCCGCTTTTCAATCCTTCAACGACTCTCCTCTCGATTTCAGCAAATTCCAAATCATGCACCTATGATTGATAACATAACTGATAAGCTATCATATTTTCCTTGGTAAGAACGAGCAAAACCACTTTTCTGATGTAAACCACACAGTAAAGACGGAGACCTCGATGAGCACAGCTGGGTGCCCTTAAATCTTTACAGCTTAATTCTACTATTTAGCTGTAGGAATGCTCTACTCTTCACGAACCTCTAGTACAATTAATCACTACGGCGCCCAAGTTCAATTCCAAATCGATCATGATGAAAGTTAGTATACTGAGTAGACGGCCAGTTCCAACGATACCAGAAACATCGACTTCTTCAAAAGGGAAGGCAATCCCAAAAAGACGAAAAATGAGGCGTGCAACGAGAATTGGAATTTCGATCAGTCGCTCTCCGAATTCATATGAGGAAACATTAGGGTTTTAAGTTGTCACTACTCACTACTTTTCTTTCCTTTATAAGAACGATTTTATATGATCGCCTTAAACAGTTCATATTAACCATCTTCCAATTACCGACTTATTTCGAGATAATAATACTTGTTTATTTTTATGGGATCCTTTTGAACCCTCATTCCACATCGGTCGACTCAGAAAAAGTTGATATTTTATACAAGATTTGCAAATGCATATAAATCATCAATCTTTATCACTTTAAGAATTTTGACGTTTACAAGTTAAGCAGATTTGTGGCATATATTATTTCAATAATTATGGGACATATCTTCGGAAATGAACATACAAATATCTCAAATATATTCACAGAGGATATCAATATAAAGAATGTTCCCTTCATAGGGCATTAAACATACCATTCTATCGATCTGATCCAATTGCTTGAGTGTACGTTCAATAATCGTCTCTTGATACCGTTTCTTCTTCAGCAATAAAAGTGCTCGACTATAAAGTGCTCGAGTGATACATGTAGTCATTAGTATATCAATGATTTTCAAAATGAAATAAAGTATTATTCGGTAGTGGGATGGAGGCGAGAGAAGTAAAGGAAGAAGAGGTGGCGAAGAGCTAAAGAGAAGGGTGGAAAGACGATGAGAAAAGTTTTGAGATTCTAAGGGAATTTTATTGAACACAATGCAATATTTAATTTTCTGAGCGATGAAGGTTTTAAGGAGAAGCCCAAAATTCGATAAAAACTTAATATTAATGCAATTCGGTTTAATGAAATCGTTACGATGGTCGAGTGTAATTTGTTCATGAGAACGATAGAAGCTAATGATGCTTGATATGCTTCACCACAACTGATATACTTCCCTTTCTTCTCCCTCTCCCATCACAGTTCGTAATAAGAAACGATGCGATATCACAAAAATCAGGTCCAATCAACAACAAGTAATCCCCACTCAAAATCAGTTCTCACCACTACCCTCCCCCTCCCATTTCAGTTTTCTAAGAGCACAGTGTACTGTAATGATCTCATCAACTCTTACAGAATGCCGTTTCTAAGCAGATCATGGATCAGTCAGCTATGGCAAGCAGTTTTCATAAGTGGTACAAATATTCGAGATCTCAACGATTGTGCAATACCGCCGATTCTCACTCAATAGATTCCTTTCTAGCAAAAGTATTATTCAGTGTCGACTGCGTGGCCACCTTCTCTATCTTTCAACATATGGAGGAGAGCGAGAGTTCAGCGACCAACCCTCTCCAATCGATGGAATTTCACCCTCTGTGAGTCGAAATTTTTGCATAATTTGTGTCAACGTAGAAAGGGAAAATGAAATCTGAGGGAAGAAAAAAACATTTCTAAATTATACGAGAGCAGTAATGTGGCAACGATGTCAAAATTTTCCTAATAACGAATTTATATTTTCACAAAGAGCCAATAAAAGAACTAAAAATAAAAAATAAAAACAAAAACATACTCTTTTTTGCCATTTCTAATAAGTTGTTTCGCCATTTCCCTCTCACGATCCATTTGCTTCTCATTTCGCCTCACATATTGTTTTATTTTATCACGTTGAGTTTTCAATTGCTGAAAACCGAAGAATAAAAATTCATGAAAATTTTTCAATTGAAAGTAATATTCGAATGACATATTCGTATTTATAAAAAAAAAAAAAAAAAAAAAAAAAACAGAAAACCGTTACGATGAATCGGAATGAATCAGTGAAACAATCGATCGCTAACCAATAATGTCACCGCAATAATTTCCTTCCTATAAAAATATACCGCAGGTTTTTTCCAAAAATGTCAACAAATATTTCCCCACTTTAATATATTGTATTTTAAAAATATTTGACCTTAAAAACATGCTTCTGGCATACTGCTAATACTAATTTGTATTTAATTCAGAAAAAAACGAAGTTTAGAAGTCGTTATATATCATCAAATATCACTCTAATATATTTTATTCTATCCCTATAATGTAAAAAAAAAAAGCAAGCCTTTTTGGAAACAACACTGGATATATTCGATGGAAAACAAGATAATTTTTGATACAACGACATAACTGGTGTTATGCTATTAAAACTGCTGTGATGAGCAGTTCGGTAATACTAATAAATGTGGTAAACATGCTGCTTTCACTAAGTGAAGGTGAAAAAGAATGGCCTAAATCTCTCAGATTCAGACAAGAGTATAGTTCACTTTCAAAAACCCAAAGAATTAAGGAGATATTAAACGGATGCGAATGTATCGATCGATGCAACAACAAATTAACACCAATTACTCGTATTGTCTCCGTTTTGCAACAAAAGAAATTACCGCTAAATCATTTAATATCAATCCCGCTCTCGACTATCGAAACAACTATTGGAGTGAGTAGAAAATTACCATTCGGATTTAGGAACATTAGGAGAGGGAGATTTTTCACTGCAATAAAATTCCACAACAAAATTAGGTTTGTCCTGGTTATCTGCACAACGACCGTTTCTGATGAAATACCCACTTAGTGCAAATATTAAACCATGGTACGATAAGTGTCGACTGAAGTGAGGATGGAATTCAGTGGAACTCTCTAGAAGAGATCACCTGTTTCAGCATCTGAATGAACTAAACGATGTTGAAGATCCCCGAGTTTCCTCAAATGAATCAACACTGCAGAGATGAATGCACTAAAAAAAACTAAGCCCTCTTTTGCATAGAGAATACAGAATATGAATAGAAAAGAACTCACCAAAATCGCTTGGTCCTGTTGGGAGATAGGGGGTGGTGATCGATGACGCTTTCCGAATAGGTTACCCATTACCACCTTAATAATACCTTATGTTTAGTGACGAATGAAAATAAGCGCATAAAGGGAAGATTAGAAGCTACGAATTCCTATGCACCATTCTGAAAAACCGCGTTAAAAAGAAGAAAGCGACACTAATACATGTCTCTATGTTCATCAGGGTTGCGCCGGAATCCCGGCTTTGGAATCTCAGAAGCTTTTTAATTTTAGTTCCACTTTCATCGGTTAGATAGCGTTAGGGGTAAGCCTAGTCCTGCTCTTGAGTGATAGAGAGCCTAACTCATCAACATACGGAGATGTGTCAGACTTGGTACGATGTTCTATTCCGATTAAGTGAATACCCGTTGCATAATAGGGATCGGTTTTAACTCATACCTGTAACCTTACGAGCTAAGCTCGCTGTCGAACCCAATTCCACCCGGCAGCCCGATCGGAAGCGACACCGGGAATTGGTACAACAAAGACGTGTCAGATATGTGTGATTTATGAACTGCCCTGAGAACTCTTTAAGCTAGAACTGTTCAAAGAGGCACGAACGCGTTTCCGAAAAACTTCTTGTGTGGTCTTAACGTTCCTCCCTCAAAGCTGTCAGGCTAATGCGAAACATCGTGGCTATAAATAAGCGCGAAGAATTGCTGACTACAAGATAGTAATGCAAAAAAAAAATTTTTTTTCGTATTTCAACGAAAATAAAACAGCTCAAAAGTAAATATAAAACACCACGTCGAAATATGCAAATTTCTAAACGCCACAGTTATTTCCTCATTTCGAATGAAACGATAAAGTTGGCGAAGTGCCAGAACAAGCTGTCGCATAGATGCCCATGGCGCATTGAATCACTAAGATACCACACCACCCCCATATTGAGCGTGGAATAGGTAGCAGTATTTTCTGCAATGTGGGTAGGGCAGGACAGATGGACAACGTGTTGTGAGATGATTCGGATCACAGAAAAACATTTTGACGAGTTTTTCATGCCTTAATTGGATGTATGCGATTGGACTGTCATAAGAAACGAAATACCCCTTCTAAGGAATCTGTTGTTATCGCTAGAACATCCTTCAGGAGTTTTATACTCTAACAACACTCCATCCAACCATCTGTTTACCATCTACACCGTCATCGATTGAGAGTGTATTAAACATATTCTGCAATCACTGTAGACAATCGATTTCCCGTTGCATTTCGACCCTGAACTTAATATACAACCTGTAAACATACGTCTTCGACAGGTAAACACTATTGACTATGAAAATGAATCGTTGTATATTAACGTTTTCATCCGAACTGATTACACTGATAACACGTGGATGATCACGTATAGGAAAATAGATTGTCTGTAGTGACTGATAGAAGGAAAACATCTTCGAACATTGACCTCCTTTCGATTCGAGAGGAACATCCAAGTATACAGTGATAAAACATCTTGATCTTATCACTGAATATGATGCATTCTAATTAGCACAACTTTATGTTTATTTCGATGACAAATATTCGAGAATAACAAATAATTTGCACCCTATAAACATTAAATGCGATATTATCTCTATTAGAAATGTGGAGTGCTGTTGAGATTTCACATGAGTTGCTTAATCAGTGTGTTATTATTGCATCGCATATTGATATCGCTCCGATCAGTTACTATCGATGTGTTTTTTTACTAATATGTTGAAAGATTCAGGATAAGATGAAACGTCGCATCTCCGATGAAGACACTCAGGAAGCAGCAATCGTAGGTGGGAATTGGGAGAGGATTGCAAGGGGATGAAACCCCACATAAGATATTAACAAGTTGATGTTGGCTACATCAGTGACATTAAAGAGACTCCCATAAGAAGACCATTACACAATTTCTTCCAGTCTTTAATAAGGTTCCTATATCCTATTCTCTGTGAAAAGAAAAAAAAAGCTAGTTTACATAAACAGCTCAATCTTTGATGAAGGTGATTCGAAAATTAACCTTCACTTGAGAACTTCGAGTTTGTTTTTATTTTATTTTAAATATCTGGTACCAAGCCACCACTGGAGATTGAACCACCTACACATTGTCCCCGTCGTCTTTGAAGAAAGCGTTTTATAACTATACTGAGCTGTAATAGTTGAGTTTATATAGTACATGTGTTTTGCTTTTCATGATGGTCAATGTGTACCGTATATCATTAGATACGGCTGATCTCAACTCAATGCTTTAGACCACTTTTGAAAGTGATAACTTCAATTGTTGATAGATTTGACTAGACACGGATTTATATATTAACCAGCCGCTCTCATAAATTCGGCTGTCGAGTTCATTGACCGCATTAAAGATATTCAAAAAAAAAAAAAGAAAAGGGAGATGCTCTTTTTTGTAAATGGCAAAAATTTACAGGGTTTTTCTGTTACAAATGCTGTAAAAGTAGGTTTTTTTGTATAGGCACATACTGCAGCAAATACTGTCTCGCATATGTTCTGTGCTTTTACAACTGAGGGAAAGAAAAAAGGGGTGGAGGGGTAAGCAGGTGGAATGTTATCAACATTCTTTCCTCACAAACGACAAAGAAGAGTTTCGAAGCAATGCCGCAAACTCCTTCAATCCTTCCCTCTCTATCACCATAATTTGGTGCGCACACTAAACGATACCATCATGTAGTAAGTAACACCACTATGGCTCGTTTCCTTCTAAATTTAAATCTCAGAATTTAATATGACCTGATTCGTCTAAACCTATACCTGTACTATTCTTAAATTCGAACCCTTATTTGTTAGAAGGTGGTACATATAACTTGTAGTCTATTTTCGCTTACTTTCACGATGAGTGAAGAAAAGTATGGAGCTGCAATGATGTGCTAGAGCAGAACATATTTCAAGCATCTCGATGGGAATTGTCAAATCCAAACAGAACTTGAGCTTAACTGCTCGATGTTGAAGGACAACACATTATGCACAGGTCTGCTAAATTCTTCATTGGAATCGTCAGCCCTATCCCTCACTCCCACCCACATATCTATTGAAGAAAGGGTCACGGCCTGAAAAATTGTCTACATCATCTTATGGGATAGGTAACCTTCATTTCTCATCCCCCTCCCAACCCGCTCTCCCCCTCAACCCCCTCCCACCGCGCTCTCCCCCTCACCCCCTCACACCCTGCTCCCCCCCTCAACCCCCCCCTCCCCCACTTTCATCTTTGTGTTTCCTTTTGGGCTCACCCTGCTACGTAGCTATTACTAGGTTTGATTTTCAGTTGGCAATAACTCGTTTATTGCGCATAATTAAAATTGACTTTAATTTCATTAAGTAGTATTTTCGATGCTTATAGGTTTATGGTGTTGTAGAAGTCGACTTGTGATAGTACTACTGCCTGGTTAATGCAGTGATTTTTTGTGTGGTTGTATTGTAAGTGAGTGTTCGCTACTCTTGCGATACCTCAATAGCGTATTTTTTACGCTGTTCAGTTTATTTGCCATCTTTTTTTATCCCTTCAGAAGAACTTTCGGGTGGCAAACGGTGTGTCGACTATGCCGTGCTTCACTATCAACACGAATGTACCATCGGATAAGGTTCCTCAGGACTTCCTCAAGAAGACTTCTGCACTTGTTGCGAAGTCCCTCAGCAAGCCTGAGAGTGTAAGAACACTTCAGTCGTTTTTAATATGTTTACTTTGCAAGGAGTGTTCGCTTGGAAGGATAGGGAAAGGCTGTCTAAGGGGAAGGGGGGGGGGGGGGCTGATATTCATTTTCAATATTGCAGCCGGGATTGTAAGAGAACAAGGATATTCCAGCAATAATTTCTCACGAAGAAAAATCGCTTGAAAACGACAGCTGCATTTTTGGGCTATAAGTCCAACCGTAATCAAATTAGTTACGAACTTAAATAAAAGCGCTTTTCCATGTGAGGTATCCAAAAATAGCTTGGTGGTTTATAATGGGTGTAACGGCACCTCGTCTTTCCTTTCTCAATATCTTTATCTGCACCTACTGTAGTTCCGGTTTTACAAATGATTGCTGTCGTGCATTCTGTGTACGAACCGTATCACAAAAAATATTTGTTCGGAAGAAGGTTGAAAACAAATGTGGTGGCGAGCAATTGGGGCAGGGAAGGTGTACCTGTGACAGGCAAACCAAAGCAGGAGGAATTCGAGGCTCCCTGAGCCAACAAGTCCGTCAGGGCTGTTGGGCATCGATGTGCGAAAACTTTCCTATCTAAAAAATCAGAAATCGTAGCTCCGATTAAAGCATAAGATTCACAAAGCATTCCTAGTATCCCGATGCCAGAGACCCCTTAGTGGTGAAGTTTGGAGTATGCTAGGCATTTTCACGTTCCCAATATATGTGCGCATTTCAGTATGTGGCCGTACGCGTGAACCCCGACCAGCAAATGACCTTCGGAGGAAGTGCAGATCCATGCGCGGTGTGCACACTGGAATCGATTGGTGCTGTGGGAGGCAGCCGCAACAACGCTCATGCCGAGAAGCTCTATAAACACCTCAACGAAACGCTTGGCATCCCCAAGAACAGGTGGGACAGTTACTGATGTAATCTGTATTTGAATTCTTTGCGTAGGACACGTATGAGGTAAGGTGTGTGTGTGTGTAATAGTGGATTTATGGTCCGGTCGTCAGATGTAGTATTATTGGTAGCTTTTGATCACGCAAGATGTTAAGGGTGGGGCCCTGTCCTCATACCTATTTGCCCCATTTCCCTGCTACTGTCCTTCTCGCTATCCCCTCCACCCCATCTTCGACTGCACTCGGAAGATGGTTCCGATTGTCCTGTATGTGGTCATCACCCGTGAATGTTAACTGCGTTCATAGATGTCTTCTTTTTCGGCATCACATATGCACATTTATAAGGAACATGTTTACATATTTGCGTCGATCTTTTTATTCCACAATATGATTCGTCTTTGAGGACTAAAGGTGGTATTGTTTGCAGAATGTACATCAGCTTCGTCGACATTGATCCCACAACGATGGCGTATAATGGATCGACTTTCGCCTGAGAAGGGAGTTGACTGCTTCGTTACGCTGACTCTGTTTATCCACCACATCCCGCTTCACGTTCCCCTCGTTGATTTAATTTCGGTTTTTCATTAAACATCACTTCCGTTGTTATCTTATGTCTCCTCCATCGTTGCTTTTTATGTCTCTTCTTTTCAGCTGGAGAAGTGAGCGTTGTTTATATAGTATGTCTAAGCATCGGAAAAGGTTTCGATTGTTGATGTTTTAAGATCTTACGGATGAATCGCATCTTTGGACGGATGTTGGAAATGTTACGCTTAATTATTATCGGTTAATTGTTCACAGCAGTGACTTTCTACATTGTTTTTTAACGTTATTATAAATGAAGCGGTGATGTTGTTCCCCCGGTTGCAGCAAGTGGTGTTGTTTGAATTCAACTCTAGTATTTGAATAAATGCGTTTTTTCTTCTTTTTTGAGTTTTGTGAATAGAGAGCACTGTATACGCAGTAAGCTTGAGTAATGTGGTAGATGTCGCCGCTACAGACAGCTATTTGCACGAGTTTAACCACTCAACGATGCGTCTTCTTCGTGAATGTTTATGCAAACGGGTTGATGGATCTGGTCGAATGCCACGAAGCTTTCGATTGCGCGGACGGAGGCAGGAGGTGCAAACCTCCATTGAGTTTGATGTTGTATATGCCGGGTGGCGGTAGTGAAGTCAGCTGGAAGTTCTGGGTGAAAGCGGAAGGTTTTCAAAGAGCAGCACAACTGTACACGATCAAAGTGAGCATAGAGGCTTGCGAGTGGTAAACAGTAATGGGTCGGGGGAAAAGGGGGGGTGGGGGGAGTTGTACACCTTCGCTTTGTTTGTTGTAGTAAAAGCTGTAAGCTCACCCCCTAGAGGATCACTTCCACTTGCATTTAATGTCCTGTTGCATAAGAGACAGATAAAAAAGTTCGCGAACGAGCAGGGTGGCGGATGTTGTCATCTTCGATTGCTCCATGCTTGCGCACTTCTGACGCGGGGACGTTCAGTGGTTGGGCTGGAGTGGGGTGTGTTTTTTTTTCGTTTTGATTGTCTAGACCAGAGAGCCCAGAAAGAAAGTGGGCCGAGCCAACTCTTTCGCACTGATGTAGAGGGAAGGGGGCAGACCATGGTCACAAACATTAGGTTAGCATATATGGGGGCGGTGATTAGACAAATGCCATGCGCGCACGTGTTGTATGATGGGTCACTCACTATCTGACATGCGCCGTTTTTGATAGGGGTCTTGCGTGAGCCGATTATTCCATCGAATTTTTTCTATTTTAATGGATTACCTCAGCGATCAACAGTTGGAATTTGAAGCTTAATGTAATGGATGGAAGGCTTGCAAATTTCAGATTGCTTTGTTGCATTCGGTGGAATCCAGCAACGCGGCATATGGTCTGTTGAAGCTGCAAGGGACGGGCGGGGGGAAGGGGAAAGAGGAAGGAGCATGGGAACAAAATGTGCCAAGAAAATTACTACTTCGGTCACAAATAAGATCCCATTTCTTACCTACCCAGTTCGGAGGACGTTCTCCTCAACTTAGCTGAAATAGAGGTCTACTGCTGATTCTTTATTTTTTTCCACAGTCACCTTATTACACACAAAGCAAAAGATAAATGAGCAAATTCCGTGTTTAGAAAAATCACTCAAAAACAATACTCTTGGCTTGGTTGACATCTTTTTAGTTGAATTCAGTGGACTGGAATTACCATTCGGTGGGGGAAGAATTGCATAACCTTCTGGGAATACGTATCTGCTATTTCAGTGACGGTTTATGTCACTCAGATGGGTGTTTAAACCCGAACCCACAATAGTAGCTAGGGGTGTTTCTTGATCAGAGGTGTCTCCAGAACAACGAGGTGTTTCTTGAGGGTTTTCCGCGTCATTTGCCTTGTTTTGAAATGTGGTGGTGTATTTGTGAAAGCAATGAGATGCGATTTTGAAGGATGGGAGAGAGGAATACTCACAGAGCGTCAGGGAATAATCAAGTACAACCGGGCGGAGGGAAAATCTCAAAGATCCGTTGGCTGAACCCGGAAAGTCGGCAGAAGATTTTTGTAAGCGGCACCTACGAGCACGCTCAGAACAAGATCTCATTATGGTCGATACGACCAGGTTGGTTTTAATTTTTTATCAGTTGACATGACCTTAATTCTAAGGCTCGCAGTTTCCGCATTACTGATGTACTTCCAAATGTGGGATGCTTCTTTCCGGTCCCACCGGGAAGGATTTGCATAGTTTGACTAGGTGAACCCCTCCGTCCCTTAGGTGGAACAGTAGAAGCGGGGGGGGGCAAGAGATAGCGATCATTGCGCAGAACAATGACTACCATGGAGTGAGCTTTGCTTCATAGTAGACGAACAGCGTTTTCTGCTGCATTGATAAAGCCGATTTCATCACAGTGAACAATAGAAATAAAATGAGGCACATAAATCGAGTGACTAGTTCTCCGGTATCGATTGCTATGGCATCTTAGCGGAATGAAGGACTAGAACAAATATGACCCCGCTCGATCCTTGATGCATTCCTTATATCGGTTCGTTCATCTCATCGAATATTTCGATGGAGGGGAATGCCGTTTATTTAATTTAGTGTTCAATAGATAATATAGTTCCATGTGTAAATAAAAGCAAATTAGAAGGTCGTGAGACCGATGGTAACGGCGAACCGTCGTCCTTTCTATTTTCGCAATGATTGATAATCATAAAAGCTTTTTGTTAGTTAGTTAAGCATTCAGTTTAGGTTGTTTTTGCAATGTTCAATTTTGCAGTTCCATTGGAAGGTGAACCTTTCAAACTCGATTATCAACTAGAGGTCGACGACGACGTTAATGACATGAAGTAAGTAATCACATTTTTTTGCAGCTATTATTTGCATCCAGTTGAGCTTGGTCTATAAGGTTATAGGCACGAGTTAATACCGATCCAGCTTACGCAACGGGCATTCACTTAATCGGGATAGAACACCTTACCAAGTCCACCTCATCTCTATGTGGTCATGAATAAGGCCCTCTATCAATCGAGAGCAGGACTAGGCTTAGCCTTGATATTATCTAATCAAATTGTTTGCATCCACTTGACTAAGATGTTTGCTGTGCTTAGTTTGCGTTTATGGGAATATCTGGCTTGATGCAATAATAGTTTTTAATTTTCTGATATTTTTGAGTTTCTTACGAAGGTAAATAATTAGTTAAAAGAGGGGTTCACTTCTTTGCAAAAAGGGGTCATATACCTTAGAGGTGCCAATTTGTTTGAAATTTGCAGAAGTTGTGGTGACAATTATTTTGCTGTGGCGTTGAACAATGGTGATTTGTTGGTGGTGGATGGTGGTGATGGTAAATTGCTAACATGTTGTACATACTACGACGTCCATCAAGGATATGCTGCCCATGCCATCAGCTCATTTGACAGTCTCATTGTATCAGGAGGTGGTGATGGATCAATCGTTATTCAAGACCTCAATTCCAGCGCACAACCGTTTCTTGTTACCTCGGTTTGTTTTACTTGAAATTTTGATCGGAACACCTCTTGAATCCTCTCAATGGCAAAGGAACATCTGATTTGGCACTGCAAAGAGCAGTTGTTTACCACTGAGAGGAAGGCTGATTGGAAACGATAAAGGTATTGTTGTGTTTAAATGAAGTGTTTATCATTCATATGCTGACTCCTGATTTTGTCAGCAAATTTTGACTCTCTTCCTTCTTCACATTGAATTGGCACTTCTGTTTTATTTTCGGCTATTAAAGGTTCAACATTTTCACATTGAATGATAGAACAATACTCACATTATTCAAAAAACCACTTCTACCATCTATCAGTGTTTAGTGATGAGCATCGTCCGTTTATGCCTCACTGCATTTCAATGACGACTGAAAACGTTTTATTGTATGGTATTCAAGCACATCGATATTGAGGAATCATATTTTGATGAAATATAAGCAGGTGTGGTTCGCAACTTGGTGGGCAGCTGTTGTCTAGTAGCAGATAATGGATCAGAGTTCTGCTCTTTATTGCCTCTTCAGAATCCATCTTCTCATTCTGTTCGTTTTATATAACGGTGAGCATGAGATTTGCTGTCAATTAAACTCGGCCTTGATTTGCGCCTCGATCGGCTAAGGAAGCTAATATAGCTCAAGTCCTTAGGGCCATCACTCCTTTAGAGAGATATCATAAAAATTATTGCAGCAAATGCCAAGTGTGCGTTCACTCTCGATGCTCACTCAGAATGTGCTAGTATCGGCGCATCTATGTGGTCGAATTTACATGTGGGATACACGTGAAAAGTCATCTAGTTGGCCGTGGTTGAAGCCGGCATTAGTCTATTACCCCAGAAATACAACCGCAGCAGTTATGAGTGTTGCCGCACATCCTGCTGATTATCATCTGGTTTGTTTTTACGTACCGTTTTATTACTATTTTAAAGGAGAGGATGTTGCGAAGGGCTGTTATTTTATTGCTGAGGTGAAAGGAGAGAGGGATATAGAAGAGCATGAACTGTGGATCGGATATTGATGATCTATGGAATCGCCATCTGGTATAAAAATATTGACATCTTTGGAAGAAAGTTCTTTGCACTGTTACTCGACTACAAAGAGTTCTAAAGGACGAGCGCACTGTTACCAATAAAAATCTAATTGATCACTTGATAGGCCGGATTATCGAACGTTAAAAAAAAATCTAATTACTAAAGTTTTTTTCTTCAAATTTGCGAAGTAGCGCAGTTATTTAGTGTATAGTTGCAACGTCGCTCATGAACTGTAGCGGGATCAAGCTCGCAAAAGAAGAATATTTATTTCTTTACGAGGTAACAATTTCAGATAAGTTTCGGTACGGAAGACGGTATAGTTGGATTCTTGGATGCACGAGCATCAGCTGAATGTGTTAATCCAACCACAATACCATTTTCAGTTGGATGCATCAATGAGGTTTTTATTTATCATTGATCAATGAGTGGAAGTGCAGATATACTTTCAAACACGAGAAAGATTGATAGCCATTTAAAATCGTCTATAAATTCGAATCTGTAAGCATTAGATTGTGAACTCGATTCATTACCATTTGAGCTTGTTGAAGTTTTTCGCTCAGTTTTTCTTGATGTTCAAAAAGTGCAGAAGGCTGGATCGATGAATCATTGCAATGAGAGGGTGGGGGGGAGGGAATTGTTGCCTCGGTTGAACTCAGTAGATGAGAGTTGGCACGACTTTATCAAAATTGACCAATTAGGTTCAAAAGCTTTCTCCCAAGAGGGCATATTCGTAACATGGAGAATTGTTCCGCTTTGCTGCATATGCATATTTCAGGTAACATTCCATCCAACTTATCCAGAGAATGTGTATTGTGTTTCGAGTGGGGGTACACTTCTTCATCTCGATGCAACAAAACAAGGACTTCTCCAGTAAGCTCCTCTTTTGCAAAACCACAGCATGACTATAGAGCGAGATTTTTCGTCTTTGCTGCCACCATTCCACCCCCATCCAAGCAAAAATTTGAGGACAAAAGTTTTTTCGCCTTCAGGATGCTCTGACTTCTTTTCAGAAGATGACCCAGAAATATTATTTGATAGAGGTGGGAAATAGTGGTGGATGTCTTTGCCAGTTTTTAAAGGATCGACCAACATTTTCACACTGCTCTTGAAATCAGCACCAAAAAGGATCCAAAGTGACAGATGGCTCAAGAGAATGCTTAATGAATGGCCCTTATCTCTGCTTCAGAAAAGAAAAAGAAGACATAGGGCAGCTCATTTAAACGGAATCCTGTGCAACGCAAACATTTGCGTAATTTTAATTGCTAATGAAAAACGGAGATGAGAAACCATTATGTAAATGAAAAGCAGAAAAGAGCCAATTTTCCCAGTGTTTACACAAAGTTAGAAATTTCGACTATTTTCAAGAATTCGACAAATTTATCTGGAGGAAATTGTTGATGAGCGGTCTTATTCCATTTCTAATAAGTTTATGTTTAGACGTGTCACTGGAAGAGAGATGACTCGTTCGGATGCGTCGCTGAGACGGCCATCATCATTCCGCAATGCAAAAGTAACAGTGCTTATGGAAGCGGCATTGTCGACGAACAGCGTGGATGTATGTGCGGATGGCGTTATTTTGGGCAGTGATTCACATATGATTACATTCATCGAAAAGGATTTCTTTGTGTAGTATTGCTGTGTTCGAAGTGATCTCTTGAACGGCAAAGAGGTGATAGAAAAGGTCAAAAGTCCACAGGAGGGGGGCATCAAAACTGAGGCATGTTAGGTTGAACATCATTCCAGATATCTCAATTCAGGCTGAATGCGAACGGTTGGTTGTTACGCAGTGGGAATTGCTGTATCGTAACGGTAGTTAACCTTTATGATTATTCAAGGGATGGGTAAAATGGTAATGCGGATCCTCAACGATTTCTGGAATGTTGAGTTATAATTTAGGTTGTGAGTTGCCTTGTTGTGCTTGTTGCCGAATATTGTAAGAATAGCTGGGCAGTGTTCATTTGGCCAGTTCTTTATTATCTTTATTATCAGGGAGTCGTCGGGGATATCGAGTTGCAGCCCTTATTTTGTTTCTTTCTCTATACTAAGAGGTAAACCGTTCGAAAAATGCTTGACTATCGCTTCAAAGGTACCTCGATGGAATAACTTCCGGCATGAAGGTCACTGGGCAGTGGTAGAGTACGATTGCATCTGAGATGAATTTGTCGTTATGAATACACATTTTAATGGACATTAACTGAGAACTGGTTGGGGGGAAAGGTGAGAACGGCATGAAATATGGATTGAGTATAACATTTGGTGGTTTGGAAGGTGATGTTAGTTTGTGGCCAGAAAACATGACTTGACTCAAGATCAGCCTCAGTATTCGAGGGAGTTGCGGGTTGGTGGTGCATGCTTTCAAGGCAAAAAGAACATGTGGCGTCGAGTGTTTGTAGGGCATCCTTTACGGAAGGAGGTAACATCTGCAACTTGGCTCGTAGTAGAATTCAGTGTGACCAGTGGCAGTAGGTGGAATTTAAATTCACTGCACACTCTCATTTTGTGCTTCGTTTAAAAGACTTCTTATCTACACTTCCCTTTCTGGCTGCACATAATCGACGTAGACAAAACCTGTCCTGAACCACTGTTTTATTTTACTTAATGGTTCAGGGAATCAGTGATGCCAGTGACGAGATAGGCGGGTATACTGCTTAGGTTCTGTGTGTTGGTTGTCCTAGGCAGAAGACATCTCTTGCTACTGCAAAGGAATAGAAAAACCTTATTACAAAATCTCGTTGACTCGAAAACATCTAATATATCGCAACTGCCGAAAGTGAGGAGCTGCGGAGGGAAGCTTGGCGTTTCCCAACATGAAGTAGTGAGTTTAGTAACAGACACCGTTTGGGAGAAAAGCTCGTTTAGCTGTCATCCGACTGTTGAGGTTTTCGGCCACATTAAATGCCAATAGTGCACTCCGAAATTAAGGAATCAATGGTGTAGGGACCACCCTACATCGTCGCCAAATTTCATATCTATCTTCGGTGGATTTCGAATTGAAACCACGCACAAGCAGACAAGTACATACACACTCGCAAGCAGGCCGCTGCCATAGCTCGTTTCCGCATGCCAGTATGCGAGAATGTGTGGTGCTTTTTTTGGCTATAGGAAGAAAGGATTTCTAGTTCCACATATGTCTCTAGCTCCCAGTAGGTTTAAGCATAAAAACAAGAAAGAAATCAACCGAAATTTTACTGTTTTTCGGCATGAAGAAGTGAACAGTTCGTATATGTATAAACGATTACAGAAAAATAAACACATAATTAAAGATGGATAATAATAAATAAAAATAAACGTTGACAATCGGTTCTTGGAACAAAAGGCCAAACTGAACCACATATATATGTGCAAAATTGACATCAAATAACGAAGCAAATAGCAAAACGCGATATAAAAAACCACAGCTGAAGCCGATTATCTCGAAACATACAACGTTTACCAAATCGTTGTAAAATCACATATCACTGATAAAAATTTCACAACACAATATACTCTTCGCTCTTCTGTACAACGATAAACCAATCAACAATTGATCAATCACTGCGAATACAATCGTTAAAGGGAAGATTAAAAAACGAAATATTCAAGGCTTTAGCTTCTTGAGCTTGAACTTAAAATAAAGCTCCACTAGAAGAAAACCCAAATGAGTCCTATAACAGTAACATTTCAAACAGATCCCATTTTGATATGCGAGAATAGCTGAAACAGATCTGTGCGATACCCTCTGTGATTATGAGATAAAACTACGTCATAGCAGATACCTTTTTAGTTCAGCACTTCTCATACGAACATCACAGAAATTCGCCGAAGTGCCGTATAATTGGGATGGTGATGCAATTATCGAAGCCGTTAGGTTACACTTTGGAACTTCAAACTACATTCCTAGAACTCTCTGAACTTCCATTTATCCAAGTGTATTGTTTCCGAGTTCAAAGCTAAGGAAATGAAGGAAACGCTGAAATGGGAGGAAAAGGCCTCAGCCTATATGAACACACTACTAAAAACAAAGGTGTCCTAAAGAACAACAGTACTGAACAGTGAAAACAATAACTGAAGAGAGCAAAGAGTGGAAGAACGATTACAACAGCACCTCGTTCGCTTGTTTAGTGAAACCGAAGTGCGAAACAACATGCTGCGATATTGCAGCAACTAGCAGCACAGAAGAAGAAATGAGGTGAGAAGTGTGAGAGTTCAAATAATATGGGAGAACGAGATGGGGAAGTGAATGCACAAAGTCCTACAGCTTTTGTAACGAACTTTCATATAAGGCAAATAACGAAGTCATGAGAGTGCTCTTCGGCATTTGTCCAACCCAATTCCTCGAGCGAGTTGAAGAGAACTTACCCATTTTACTTATTTACTTCGGCAACCAACGACCAGCAAATCCACAGACGAAGGCAAATATAACTGTAAAACTTCACATTTCATTCCCAACCTTTACCATGCCTTCCAATGAGATAACGGCTGCAGGAAACCGTTGCTTTGATAATAAACGACTGAAAATCGAACCCTCTCGGAATTGCATCATAAAAGCATTTAGCCACTAACAATCGACTATTAGATGTCATGGAATAAGGGGTCAACCAGAAAAAGTTTACTACCCACATGAATGAACTCTAGGATGATTATGCGCTTGGTAAACGCTCCAAGAGGTAAAAATATTTCGTGTATGATATGAATTCGATGTTTTCATATCTCTAAAATTTTTTCGAAAAAAAAATATTTTTCGAAAAAATTTCTCGAGGGTTATTTGTTTTTCAATACTTTTGTGTATTAATAAAAGGAGACAGAGGATTTATTTCCAACATTTTCATGAAAAGCAAGTTTTTTTTTTGAGTATCACGACAGACGACACGAGTGGTTTAATTCCCCATCCAAAAGTTTGAAGGAGAATCATTCAATATTAAGATGTGAAAGTGAATTCTTTTGGATGGTTGTCAATAACGTCAGATATCACTCGAATTCATCGAAATTTCTCCCGGTTGCATCACAGCAGTAATAGCTATTCACATTAGGAATAGGCGTTGAATGATAAAATCATCTAAAACATTGCTAAAAGTTTATGTATCCAACGGATTGAATTCGATGTTTTCATATCTCTAAAATGCGGAGTATTGAAAATATCATGTAAAAAAGCATAAAACTAGTTTCGTCTGATTGCACTTAGAATTATAATTGAGTATTTTATATTTTAAAATAAGCACACAACTATTTCTCGTGACAACTCCTTCATTGTACACCATAAAAAGCGAATCGATTTGACATGCTTAGCCTTTCATAGCGCATCTCTGAATTTTTGCAAATATCAAATTGAGGAATAAAAGAATAGACAAAAAAAATAATTCAGCTTTTTTAAAGTGTATTTTCGAAGTGGAATAAAGGATTAACCCTCCAAGGAGTGAAAAACTGACGTTGGAGCATCTAAAAATATAACAACAACGTCATTGAATATTGAAACGAAAGAGGCAGTAGAAGACAATAAACACAGGAAATTGACACACCTTCAGATTGTTTAATTAAATCGAATTCATAGAGCGCTCTCTTTCGCAGCCTTAACGCAAAGATGTTCGCCACTCGGGAACTCCTCTTCGCAAAGAACGAAAACTACTGAGAAAAACTGATTGAGAGATAGCAGCTATCCATGGCTATGTAAATTACTGCTTACAGTCCTGAGGAACGGAACTTCTTAGATGGTAGATGAGCATGCCGATGAGCGTGCGAATCTATGCAGTGAGGCAGCAAAAAAGTGTTGCGTGCATAATCGGATCGTTGAAATCATTCACATATAGAGGAAAATACAATCGTTGAATATCAAATATGCAAATTTTTGAGAGAAAAATAAACGCACAATCGTTGAGGAATTCAGCAGGAAATGAATTGACGAGATAAGCTTACGCTTCGACTGCAATTGTAAAACAGCAAGAAATATCATTCGAAATGCCGAGGAAAACAACTGCAATTGCAAAAACCTCAAACCTAAAAGTTGAGCACAATACACACCCACCAACGATGATGGCCATCTGCATGCCACGGATCAAAGATCTCTCAAATTACCTTCTAGCTTGCTGAAAATTCTCTCCGATTTTTGATCAGGTGTTAGGGAGACGGGTTATTATTTCTATAATGACTTCAAATTAGTGAGTTATCTGAGAAAATACCATAATAGTTTTGTGGCCAGGTAGCAAAATAATAGTGACACCACCTAAATGAACTTCGACCGCCAAGTCACTCATGGAAGTTCTTCAAAAAATCCGCAAAAAAGCGATCATCATCATCGCAATGTGGGCTTGGAAAGGAAAAAGCTGCACATTGAGAACCCGAACGAATAATATCCATCAACTATTCGATGCAACTCTCTCTTTTCTACTAATAACGTAAGAGAGAGATAGAGATGAATGCGTACCGTGAAATGACTGTAGATACCGAAACGATGAGACGCTACTGTATGCTGCAACAACAAGTATTCTTATCGCGTCGTCTCGATGCTGCTGGCATATCAGCGCGCATTTCCATATTCCTTCGTGGATTCTGCACTGAGCCAGATGCACCATTCGTATCGCCACCATTTTGCAAAATTGTTAACTCTGTTGCACCACTACCACCTGGAATTGTTTCATTAGAAGGATCTGAGCAAACGCTATCATTATTTCCCTATAAACAAAGAACACTCTACCTAGTCTGACGTACTGCAAGGCAAATCAAAATTCACGACGAGTTGAATCAACGAAATTCATCATCAAATCCCACAGGATGAGTAGAATCCACAAGCACTGCTCAGAAAGATGTTTTCTGTTCACAAGCAGGAGCAATACAAGCCGTGAGGTAGACATTGTGGTGCTAACTGAATTGGCGTCTCCACTTGCTCTTTTCTACGGTGTTGTCCGCATTCGGTTTTGATATTTTGTGCTGTAAAAATATTACAAAACCGATTAAGTGAATGATATTCCAGTCTATCGCAGGTCGGACGATTCATTTCACAGTTATCGGGACAACCGAATTTGAAATTCACGTAACGCTTTTCGTTAGACTCAATAACTAAGCATTAGCCGCCGGATGTTCACCTACGCTTCTATCAATAATCTGGGATCAATCGAGACTTCATCTCGAACATACGGAAGTAGACAACTTTCAAAGTTGAACGTTTTCTTTAGAAGCAATTCCGAAAATCGAGGAGAATCAAATTCGGGGGAATTTCCCCGAAATTTTTAAATGCTGGCAAGGCATACGGCATAGTGAATGCGCTGTGCATCGATGGATGGCAGAAAAGAAATAAGACTGGTAAAGTGTTACTGTAATAATATTGCAGTCATTTTGCATCTGCTCTTCACTATATACTACTGGAAGCATACAGCTTCGACACATCTACAAATAGTTTAGTCACATAATTTTTCGACATATACAAACACGTTAACTCCGTAAAATGTTGAAGATTATCTCCTTTTCCCTCTCCCACTAGTATTTCCTTCAAGAAACGGGCTGAAATTTATGAGTTTTACTCTCAAAAGCTGCGTTTTTTTTTCCACAATCATACCTATAATGAGCCCAAAATCGACCGAAAAAGCGCAACAGTAAGTCTCTTCTGGTAAAGAGCGAAATCGTAAACCACCAACAATAAGAACTTCCCCTTTAGGGATTGTTTTCATACTCTAAAGCAACCGTGTTTGCTCGATTCTGTTGTTGATTGGCATCGCGATTATTCCCTTCCTACTCCAGATGACTGTGAAATGAAGTAAGAAAATGAGAGCGCACTGTCCTTTACGAATGCATGAATCGCATTGCTTTTGGCATTATTTTATTAACCAAAATTTTATTGGTGACTGATGAATTGCCAGTTTCGGTTTATTTCGAGTTTCTAATTCTGCATATGAATATTTCATGCAAATTCTGTTCAAAGGTGCTCGAAAGAGAAAGTTCTCAACGATGAATGCGACATCTCTTAAACCATAAGATTACTTTTTTAGATAAAAAACTTCAGAAGACAACAGCAAAAGTCCCTTTATTATCGGAAAACGAATAACGACTGAAGTTCAAAATTAGCGATTTCAAGTAGTTTAATCCTTCAAAAGATTTAGCTCAAATTTTTAGATTTTAGAAAATAATCATTTCATCCTTACTCTTTTTCTTCTTTTTTTGCGAACTGCGTGCCCGACCTCCCCTCTGTAACTGTCCACCTGGCTCATCATCGTCTTCGATAGCGCCGTTCTCTTTGTCCAACTTTCGCAACCATTCATCCGGTGACATTGGCTTCGTCTTTTGTGACGATTTTATCACCTGAAATGCAATCCTTTATTATTCTCATAAAGATGAACGGAACTTAATAAAAACAAAGCTAGAAATAAGTCAAAAACGGTTACGCACGCTTTGTGATTGTTCCATCCATGTTGGACCTTATTGTTTCACTGATACTGGCAACAATATATAAATGATTGGCTTTTCTAAGTAGCAAATTGAAGACATTCGATAATCAGCGAGAAAAACAACATGAAGCAGAAGCGACTCTCTCATAATTCATCCTCGAAAATTATGCAGAAATATTCGAATAGGAGGATTTCTTTACATGTTGACTTGAACAATTGCAGTGTGCAAGTCGAAACATTTGAGACAGCTTAATATACGAACCTTTTTATTTGGACTATCTCGACGGTGATTAGCGAACTGTCCAGTACCGTGCACCACAGCGTCCGGTTGACTACCCGACGATGGACCACATATCGATGGAGTTGCATCATCCTAGATAACGTTTTTCAGAAGAAAATAGAAAAATCAATGACATAAGATGCTCGAAACTTTGCAGTGCAGCTAACCCCCTTTGCAACACTTTCTGATTTCGTAATGCGAAATTATGCAAAAAGACGAGAAGCATAAGCTGAATGTGGCTAGTTATGAGGCGATGCTTCCAATTCAGAATTATTGCCACTTACCCAATCCCGCATCCAATTACTCGTAGCATTCCTTAGGGAGTGCTCTGAGTGCCATTTTGTTTCTCATGTGCATTAATTTTTCCGATAGTATTTTTAGCAACGAACTCTTCGTCGAGCACTTCAAAATTTATCGCCCATAGTATCGTTCACAATTTGCAGAAGAAATTCCGTCAACTGCTCGGAATTGTGGCAGATGTTTTCCATAGAAAAGAGCGATGGAGTTCATAGCGAATTTAAAGATGAATGTGACACCAGACACATCACACGATTAGGTTAAGCGAAGATCATTGGAATGTGGTAGATTCACATCGTTGGAACATCTCTGACTGAACTTTCACTTGATTTTTTTAAATTACAGAATTACGTGCGTATTCTCCAATATTCCATTCTCAGAAATGCTTCACTCTGCCTCCCTCTCGGATGTCATAACCTTACCTCCAGCTAGGCAAAAGTATTTCAGCAGAAATGATTCTCTGCACCCTTCCAAATTCGTGTTCTAAGAATGGGGGATCCACTCTCTGCCAGTGTCTCACTCCGTCTAAAATGTGTTTGAACCGTTTTGATGTCCACATTATTGCTGCTTCTCGCTAATTAACCCTAAGGTGCCTGATGCCCCTTCGTTTGGATGACTTGCTTTTTCCGTTTGTTGTTGTTTCCGTTCTACAATGTCTTTGTGTTCTTATTCACATACTTCTTGAATGCTTTCTCATTTCAGGACGGTGCAATGAATGATTGAAACGCCTGGCTACCAAACATCGGGGACGAGCAATTAAAGGAGCGGGGAGGAGTGCAATGATGGTATAGTCTGCTCTCCGCTTGAGTGAAAGAGCTTTGGAGCCTGCTGAGATGAAAATTAATGAAATTTTTGGATCTGAACTTGGACGTAGAATCTGCTGAAGAGATCAAACTATGAAACGATCTTACAGGATTGCCAGAGACGTCCTCCTTACTCCATGACCTTAGAAGGTCGGTCTGCTCCTTCTGCGCCTCTAGCCTTGCCAACGTCATTCCGGATCTGTCTCGCAAAGAAAGACGTCGAATGGCACCACGTGCCGAAAATGGATTGTCACTATTCGCTGTTGGCTGTTGGGGAGATTCGAATTTCTTTCGTCTGTAACAATAAATTCATAACTGCTTCTAAAATATACTTCGATGCACATAGCTCCTTGAACAAAAGCACTAATATGCTTCAACTAGATTATCACCATGTTCATAGAAGGATACTATTTCCATCAAATACGGTACTTGTGGGACATAATTCGCATCCCATCCAGTTAACATCAGAAAAGATGAAAGTCAATGAAAAAATAGCAGCATCCTAAGGGTGGAAAGCCTGAACGAACAATTTATGTCTTGTATAAACGAACAGTGCTTCCAAGAAGATATGTTGCTACTAAAAAACATTTAGTTGTTGATTCGCTCGGTGGACTTTCCCGAGAAGAGAATCCTAAAGAGATATATGAAAATAAACACGAACTTCCTTGACTGCCTTCGACTATCTCGAACACCAAAAGCGAGTCTCTTCTTTCGTGCCTCTTGTTGTTGGACGGTTACAATAACTGCCCGTGTTGTTGAGTCCTCACAGAGATCTGAACATGTAATCACTATAACCGAACAAAATAATCTCTTTTTATTCTTGTCAAAAATGGAACAGCACAAGAAATTTACTTAGATTTCATTGCTATCACTCTTTATTATTCCAGCTCCATTTTGATTACAAACAAAGAACTGAAAATTAGATTCATTCGATCACATTTAGCTTCACTGTTAAGCTTAAGCGCATTCTCAACGCATTTCAAAAAGCCTTGTCCAACCACATCTAATGGTTGCTAACGTTCGCCTATGTTTACGTTAATTCGGCACACTAAGGTAGCATCCAGCTGGTCCGGTTATCCTTTGCTATTATGCTAGTGAAGCTTCTCATTGCAAATTTGCCAAACCCTGGCGACCACAGATTTAATAGTTCGACCATAGATTGCGTTTGTTCATTCCATATGATTCTGGTCTTGCGGGTGATCATTCACTTAGCGGGCCAATACTTCGATGAATCTTCGATCAGCGGACAGAAAACATGGTAAAGTACCTACACAAGTAAATGTGAAGCAAACATAAAAATGTCAATCATACCTAAAGGGGTTTCACCATTATTCGTTTTTGCGTTAATATCGCCACCATATTCGCATAGCAATTCGATGAGGTCTGGCTGAGCCCAACAAGCAGCAGCATGTACTGGCATCCAGAGATCATTGTCGCGTACGCACGGAGATACTCCACATCGAAGAAGAAATGCTGCCACATCGTAGTATCCATTCGCTGCCGCCACATGCAACTGAACAATCACCCATCAAGAAACCTGCTATATTGTTTTACATTCGCATCAACTACGACCGAATGGGTAACATGTGAAACTTCAACAAGCGTGATTTACACCTCATTTTTAATCATTTGATGGTAAAGATGACTGACAGGACACGGTATCACCCGCTCTATATACAAACGTTTGGTGAGAAAGTGTGTTTCAAAATATTTATAAAAGATAAAAATTAGCATATCAAACGCAAACGTGCTTGCTGTTGTACAACCAGTATTTCTAGTCGTCATATCCCTTCAGGGTAAGAACAAACATTTTGTATGAGGGGATCTAAGTTAAATCTGCGCCTGGCCGTAGTGGGAGCGAGATTAGACTTAACTCAGACCTCGCACTTTGTGAAATCTTACATTGCTAAAATTTTATGATTTTAGTGCCAACTTCATGTCGTGGAGAGAATAACATTGTTGTTGACGGGAGACAAAGCAAGTTTCAAATCCCTTTCCCTTCCACTCCTTCACCTATGTCGCTAACTGTCCAGTAATGATTCCCTACACAAATGATCCAATAAATCTTTATTGTGGACGGACATATTCAAATGGGATTAGATCTTGTGTCTACAACTGTGTAAAATGAATATTAACAACATCCCTTCGATTACACTCCAAAAAAAAAACTATTTAATGGAAGTCAGAAATACTGTCACGATGGCTACGAGACCATTCCACTAATTAAGAAGTTTCCATCTATAAATTAAACAAAAGCACAATTCGAACAATTCATTGTTCTTTCTCATCTCCACCCCTTTATCAATCATAAAAAGAACATTTCTTACATATGTACTTCCATCTGGTTGCCTTGCATCAAGTGGTTCTCCCTCTTGTCGTAGCAATTTCATTTCATCCAACATTTGCTTTTCGGCTGCTCCTCGCTGTTCATCTTAACAGATCGATATTACTTAATTATATAAGAAGAATACAATTAACAGTAGTGAAAATTTAACTTGCATCAATTCATCGATGTATGCGGAATGAAGAAGTTTTCGTTGTTTTTCAATTTTTATTCACTAATGCAAACAATCGTATCGATCGAAATCGAATTCAACGAATATATTGTAATGAGTAGCTATGATATTGTGACATCTGTGTTAATAGTATGTTCTAATAATGGAAAATCTTTTTATAAATATGTTGATGAAAAGATAAAGATGAAACGAGATATTCGATATGTTAAAAATAGTAATGGCATTATTGTCAGTGGCGACTTTGCAAGAGGAGAATTGTGCAGAAAAAATGCTTTCAGAGACGACAATAATGTGATGGCTTTTTTGAATAGCGAACACTGGTGACTCCTGAAGAACTTCCATTAACGATGGAATCGTTGCTAACGCTATCACAATTCTTGATGAAGAAATATCTGCATATGATGTCCTCTTTCTTTTGTCTTGAAGCGGATCTCTGATGATGTTTGTGACCCTCTGCCTATCACTTTTCGATGATATTTTAAAACTCCCTTGATTGCTCCCACTTAGAAAAGTGCAACAATCACTCCATCACCTTTAAAGCTGTCTTTAAATGAAATTCCAATTATTCGCTTATTGAAATCATTAGTGTGCAAAGTCACCGAGGTTCGGAATCCGGTTTACGGTAGTTTCATTCGAAACGATTTCGATTTGACCTTTTAAAGAGAAAGTTAACAGTTGATCAGCTACTAAGCTGTTGTAACAAATAGGTTTTGGAGCTGAATAATCGAACTCACACTGGTGTTTTATGTGTCGATCAAGCCAAGGCACTGATTTTGATGCGTCTTATTTCAACCGATGTAGCTTACCACGAGCTCATAGTTTTCAATCGCTTCCGCGAATCTCAACCCCGAACTCGACTTATAATTCCTTCCCTTAGGAGAATGAGATCGATGAATGTGCATGGAAACTAACCGATATATGCCTGTGTGATACCCCTCGACGCCATTTCTGTTTCAATCACATCGAGCGTTGCCTCATCATCGCAAATATCATAAGGCATATTCCCATCCGCATTCACTGCCAATAAATTTGCACCACTGAAAATTTTGATGATTGTTGAGATCTGAGGTGAATTTTCACTGCAGATGAAAACATTATCTCATTGACTGGATGGGACTTCAACTACAAGAATCTAAGGTAAAGAGATTCAAAAGAACCACTGAATATTCCAGATTCCACAACAATACATCACTGTTCCGATCTACGTTCAACCTGCAATCCGAAACGTCAGTGATGTCTCTCTAACGTCGATGTCGCTCCCCAACCAGCACCATTTCCTCATTTCACCACCCTCGTTAACTTATGACTGACCGAACATTTCCACGAACTCTAATAGCACGTAATGAATATAAAATTCTGCACAAGTGTCTTTAACAACTGACTTGTCGATGAGCAGACGCACAATATCGATATGCGCACAACATGCGGCTGCATGCAACGGTGTCCATTGCTCCGTATCCTGGGCATTTACGTCCGCACCGTGCCTCAGCAATAACCGTAATATTTGCTCGTTATTATCGATCGCACACTTCAACACAATACCGTATCACTTCGAATACAACCCTCTGCTTTGATAATATATCCCTCTTTCAAATTTATTAACGCCACATGTGTTTGGTACTTGTTTGATATCCAAACCATAACGCAAGTGGACAGATTTTCTAGTAGAAGATCAGGTTGCTGGAGAAACAGAACAACGGCCAAGAAATAAGAGCAAATTCGTAGCAAGAAATAAGAGCAAATTGTGCGCAGAACTGCACACTTATAACTTCGTAGAATCCAGGTGAAGTAATTATGAACCCAGAGTTGTATTCTTGATTTTATTGGAGAATTGTTCAACAGAAAAAAAAAACGGACCTGGTGCAGAGGAGTCAACCCGTCTTCATTATGTGAATTGGGATTTGCACCTTCCAATAACAATCGTTCAACTGAAAATAAACTTTTAAATGATACAAAATGAAACGAAAAAAATTAGTGAAATAATTTCAGATGTACAATTGCCTCTTGATTAATGTAAATAGACTATTTCTTGTCACATAAATTGCATAAGTTTTTTTTTTTTTTAAATTAATATAATACTTACCACAGAGAAATTGCAACGATAAGAGTTAGAGTGATGATTTTCTTAGGTTCCGACAATTTAAGCGATACCGTAAGAAGGTCGATCAAATCAAAATTTCAAAGAGTCAACCAGTGAATCGGCTCACGTGTGCAACAAATGGCATAAACGGCGTTCAGAAAGAAAGAGACGGCATGCGCTACCTTCGGTGGCATCTGCTCGACCAGTAGCCTCAAGAAGTGCCACCTCAGCACTGAACTTCAAACGGGGCCGACGGGGTGGCGGGGGAGCAAGTTGTTTTTCCCGTTCATCACACTTTTTCAGCTGTAGCCGTCGCCGTTCCCTGAAAATGTGGCTTGCTTAACAAAACTCATCCGACCTACAATTAAGCAAAGTGGTAAGTGATAATACAGCTATAGAAACTCCCATCAACACCACAGCTAGCAGAGCCACTCCTCTTTAACAGAGGAGGATAAGGTGATTTGCTTTGCATCCCACAAGCTCTGGATCTTCTTTCCCTCCTCTCTAATGCAATAAAAGCAATGTGTCAAAAAATCATGAACACTAAAAAAACAGCCACTTTTTGTTTGGAAACGGATTTTATTAGGAAGTAATAGGGGTGAAATTTGTTAGAAAACGCGTCATTGCGAATAGCGGATAAATACCGGTGCTCTCTGAATTGATGAATTCGCTGGAAAACATCAACACCGTTTAAGGAACCTAATAAAAACATGAGCAAATGGTTGCCCACTTAAGTCCTATCATGATGCTCGATCGCTTTGCTCAGGCAAGTCTCAAATGGTCGGTCCAACGCTGAAAGGTTGTGACAAAAACTCTTTTCGGCAAAGACCCTTGAAAGATAATTTTTGCACGTCACGACAGAAGAACAAACGGGAATAACTGCAAAGGTAGAATCTCAAGACTTCAATGGAACAGATGCTTGTTGTTAGTATAAGCAGTAAAGGTAACGGCAGTAGTAAGCCTTTACCCGTTATCCCCCCCCCCCTTCCCCCGACATCTGCATGAGTTTCGGTATTGCAATCTTGCTGCCCCTCTCGGTGTGTCTGTCTGTATATGACAGGTTCCCTGATTCTACTCACTGCTCCACCAAGAGAAGCGAAAATGCAATGAATCCAGGGAAGTGCCCTTCTAAAAGTTCTTATTAGACCAGCTTCGCAGAAAATCAAAGTTCCATTGTTATAAACAAAACAACACTCGGAATGCCTCATAACAAACTGGAGATAAAAAGCAAGTTGCTGAGAACGTTTAATCGAATACCTTAATTACCCATAGTCCATGTGAAATTATTATTTATGTGATAGAACATTAAACCCTTAACCAACGAGTAAAATTAATTAACATTTAAAAGCGATGATTTGACAAAGATAGGAGACAACCTTCATGGAAGTCGATGCATGTCTTGGCACCCTATTAGAATGAATAATGAGCTAGATCAAATATTCACCGTGAACGATGCGTGAGGGAATCAAGTTCCCGAAACCCTCTCACAGAGCTTAAAAAAAGTGTCAATCGATAACGGTTAGAAATCCCCTTCTTCTGGTTACCCTTCATGTAAACACACATGACTATGTATCAAATTTGCATTTGTCTTCATAACCAAATCATTTTATGCGAGAGGTTATGTTGTGGTCTGCCAGTGCTTTTGAAACATGTATTGCAAAGGTGGTCGTACTCTTACACAGAGAAATTCGGTGGATGATCAGACTCTTATGCATACAGGACGGCATGTTCATGTTAACCCCAGTTTTCATCTCCTACTGTTTTTTACGACTTTCGATTTAGAATGAAATTATAAAAAATAATACCAGCAAAGATCTAGCAGAAACAATAACAAGCAACAAACGCTCCACTTCACTTTTCAAATATGCAAAGTTGATTGAAACAACTGGACGATTTCGTTGGGTAAATGAAGAATCAGCGGTTCGACTGAAGTCTCAATACTACAAGTATGCAAGTTTGATTAAAGTAGCAAAAAGATGAGCGAATCGGTGGCTTGAAAGCTCTTTCCGTAAACGGGTTGTTGGTCGGTATAACACAGGTAGACACATACAATGCGGAAGCAAAGAACAGGAGGTTAGTTGCAAGAAGGGCCTTATATGCAAACAAACAAACATAATGGGGCATTCAAAGGGGCAAATCAGCACCAATGCAACTGAGGAATGGTGGAAAAGAAAACACGAACCCCTCTCTACCTAAGCAAAAAAGTTTTGACAGCAAACGACCTTAAATCCCCTCATGCTTCAACAATCTTGTCTTTCACTTTAAACTTCTTTTGCGGCATAGAGCGCAATATAATCTTCATAAGTTCAATAGAACTTGCAAAGAATCTACCGTTGTCGAATATGGGAAATAACCCTCCCAACTATTCTGATATGAAAAAATGTTCAACATTTGCAGTGAAATTACTTTTGGCGTTTTCCAATCTTCGACTTTTTTTTGAAAATAGCACTGCTTTCTTTATCGTTTAGAAGGTCATACCATCTCTTTTCATGCACTGATCCAGATAAAAGTTCATTCTGTTCTTCGATTTACCTCCTCCTCCTCCCCCTTTTGCCCACCCCTCTCTTGAACTATATCCCGTCCAGACATTTAACAAGTATTCGATATTTACTTAAATCAGGTTTCTATGATTCCCTATAACACAGCCCACACAGCAAACAAGAGGAAACAAGAAACAGGAAAACTAGGTTTAGTAATTAACTACAATTAAAGCGTTCTACAATCCGCGGAAAGTGGTTCCAAAGTAATAACAGGTACGATTAAATTTTTTATACCTAGGTAAAGAAACAACACTCCATTCAAATTTCTATGGACGAATGACTTCCACTTACTTCCTCCAAATACTTCAAGTTCCCTACTGAAGGGCCTATAGGCTTCCGCTCATGATTTCTACTTATATGTGCATTTGCAAAGTGCACTATTGTACTGTAGTTTTTGTGCATGCGTATGTCTGCAAGTTGGGTAATTTCAATTCGGCAACCACTGAAGCTACACACAGTGGACTTTTCAGAAACCCATTATTGGGATTTTATACGTATTTTTTATCTCGCAATAACTATGCGTTATTATACAGAGTTATTAACAGCTTCAATGTATAGCATATATAACACTGAATAGACTGCATGACTCAATGAGGCTTTCCATGGTGACAAACAAAAGAATTTCTGTTCTCTCCCTCAGTACAGCCGTTTGATTACTTCCTTCATGACTGAGCACTTCTCTCCAATGCTTTCTTGCAATTGAGCATATAATTCATTGCACACAGCGGTCAATGACTTGTAAGTGCTCTCTCAGTCTCCTCTAAATTCATTCATAACAAATGAAGCTTCAGTAGTTTTTTTTGTATTAATGCTCGATCGATTGCATTCCCCAGAAAACAGAAATCAAACCATAGGCCAGATAAAACTTTTGATGAAAAATGTATGCTGATCGAATAGCTAAAACATACTAAGTTCCGCTAGAGTACTTAGAGTTATGGATGTGAGTTAGGTGAAGAAGATATGCACATCGATGAAGAATGGAAGTGTGAAAGGGTGGTGTGCGGCAGAATCCTTCGTTCATCTGCGAGCACATAACCCTGTCAGTTCTATGCAATTCGTTCCTGTGAGCGTGATCACATTCCCCCTCCCCATTTTCGTTTCAAGGTTCAACTTGAGTGAGATATGTACTACGAATTGATTTTTTTGATTTCCATTTCAAAAGTTCTTACAAAATTGTACAGCGCCCATTGATTCGAATGTCGCATTAAAATGCAACTATTATAGGCGAAAAATGACGGAGGCAAAATTTCACTGATGGAAACCAATCAGCAGAATTAATCGACTTTCCGCTCTCATCATCCCGTCAACTCTTTTTTCATTCTCTATAATACTCATATAATTTTTCGATATGAATACATTCTGTATGAAATGCAAATGCATTTTTTTAAAGAGTTTAGCATTAAATGCTTCAATGAATAAAGTTTTTAAGTTGGTTTCGAATCGGAACGCAAATAAAAGCAAATGGTGAAAAGTTGAAATATGCATTAAAAACAACGTTAAAACGGGTTTAACATTCGACGTTATTGCTCAAGTTGATTTTTTTTGCTATGCGAACAAGATTTCGCCCTCATTATTGTAGTGTTAGCAGCTGTATTTTATGTAGATCAACCTATACGCCGTGGTTCCCAACATTGCCTAACTCTAAATGAGGATTCTATCAGAAGATGAAGTGAGGATGCTTGTTCAATAAAACAGGAGTGTTGTGAGTAAGAGGAGATGGAATTTACTAGAACGCAGTTATTGTTAAAATATGAATAGGGAAGGAAAAGGGAATGTGAGGATTCCTTCCTCCAGAAAGTTCATAAACATGAAGAGAAATTGCATTGTGAATATTTGGATAGTAGTAAAAAAAAATGCAAATCGATTTGTTTTATTATGCTTCGAAATGCTTAAAAATGCAAAATTTTTCTATCTCAACACGTGAACAATCACTTGTCCTATCTTCGAATCTAAAACCCAACTATTAGAGAAAAGTCCCGACCAGAGTGATGGATAAAATTACCGCCGATCCCTAATCGCCATCCATCTGCATAATTCTGCATGAAAGCACACAATTATAAGTAACTGAATCATTCAGTTTCCGCTCGAAATATTACAAGAAAAAAAAAAGAAAGAAAAACCCCTCAAATTCTGCTAGTGAGGCATTAAATAACAGTAGATATGCTACAAGCAAGTGAATCGGAAAAGCTTATTTAACACCGATTTGCATAGATAACAGAGCGCTCATCTCATTCACAAATATTGCTATTTTCAACATATTTCTTGAGCCTCTTGCATAGTTCCATATCACATACTTAATATCGGTGATTATCTCGTAAGAAACAACTCCACAACCTTGAAGGTCTCTCATTGCTGCTCAATTTTCAGATGCGCCTTTGACGGCCTAACAGTTACTTATATCCACACGGCTGAAATAGGAACTTAATACCTCGAAGCATAAGTCTATTTTTTTAAAACTTTAATTTTATTTATATGATCTCAGTCAGCAAAGATAAAGTTATACTGGTCAAATGCAGTGCACTCATCTCACATTTTTGGTTACAATTCAGTTCTTTAAAAGTGGCGATACCACGTGGTGTGCGAAATTAATCCTTCAAATAGAAGCCGTCGGACGTCCACAATTTGCTATTCTTTCGAATTGCTACACTGAATATCCATAGAACACTAAATGAGTTTTCTGCAGCCAAATCTTATAAATCGAAACGATTAACTTCCCAGCTCGCAAGCAAAATGCTCCCTCGAGTTGCAAAGATAAATACATTAGTGCAATTCAACGACAAATTTCGCTTATTGCTAAAAAGTCTCTGCGTCTAGACTCATTATGCAAATTGGAATGAATATTGAGCATGCGAAATTAAAAATTTAGGAAGCTCTGAAAAAAAATTTCTCAATGAATATTAGAGCCATTATGCAAATCATAGAGAACTCGAGAGGGTATCAAGTACTTAACGAATTTTTTTCAGCATCAATGAGATGTTAATTAAAATAATTGAAGCACTACCATAAGACCTAACAGTCGATTTTCTTACTTAAGATATTTGCCCACTCTAGTATACTTATAAATAATTATAGTACAACTGTTCCGAAAAGTGTCAAGAATTGACAGTGCAATGCACTTTTTATTGGTGGTTGTTATTTGATTGCCAGACACACACAAAAATCAACCGATGCTAGTTGGCTTCTGAGATCGGCAAGAAAAAATTGCACATCGTTTATGCAAAGTGAGTCGTTCCGAGCTAATTCAAACATTCCTATGATTGCTGTAGAGATTCAATCCAGAATGCAACTTCACTCCTCATCCCTCCAAAGTGATAGAATAGCAGAGATGGGGATGCATTCGAAAGGACTGGATTCCAATAGGCCAATAAACTTGTCCTTTTGTTGATATTGTGCGCAATATTAGAAAAACCTCTGAAAGACCGAAAACTGGAATGCAATTTACGATGTTACATAGTCATTACTTAGCAAAACGAGATTGCACTGAACCATTTTTCCGATGTTAGTGACGTTTCTTGTTTAGGCATGTAAAAAAGAATGTTCGGCATAACAAACAAACTTCCCCTTGAGAATCAAGAGAGATGCTTGATGCTGTTCAAAATTTTTTGAAATAATACAAAGAATTGTCTTGGATTTTTTTTTTTATTACTTTGAAGCACAGAAAATAACAAATGCAAATAATGACCACATAGATAATTGAATTTTCCCTCCTGCCCTCTTTTAATTTTGTGCTTTTTAGTTGCCAGATGCAGACGACCAATTGAGCATCCCTTTCTATTTGCTCCCAATTTAAAGAAATGGCATGCAAACGAGCACTTCATCAGACGTTGCATTTTTTCCTCTTAGATATCTGAGTATAAAATCAGTCATTTCCCATTGAATGGAATTATCCGAAATGATGCATACTTGCACTATTCTGTGTGCTCGTTTGTGTAAACCAAATACAAGCAATACATCCTGAAGAATTTAGAGTTGTTTTCATTGTAGAAAAACTGAGCGTACTTCCTTAACAAGCATAATATGACGTACTATATAAATGATTCAGAAGGCTTTCCGCACCAGCATTCTATAGCACTAGCCATTCTCATCCCCTTCCCTTTGAAATCAGTTTGAAAACTACGTGCCCCTTCCCCCCTACTATAACGAAAGCATTTCAGAAGCGTGTCGTTGCTGCATTGGGTTATTTCTCACTATTTACACTAGCTGTGAGTGAGCAGCCGTTTAACGTTTACTTGTACTTGTTAGAGAAACTGGTTGGCGATTTGCGTGAGCAAGTATATGAACTCATCATAGGATAACAGCTAACACACACTTCAGCTTCTTGCAATCCTCGCCGCATTGTTTGCAAAAAACTTGTGGAGATGTGTGGATTTTCGGAGAGGGGGTGTTTGGGGAGAGGAAAAGCAGATGAACAAGGGAATTCTAGGATAGATATACATAATCCACTCTCCGCGCGACATTATGTGACATCGGGCTGTGCTTTCCCATGTACCTGCAAGGTGAAAAGTTTGCAATGATGAGGACCGAGCTCCCTTGTTTTTCATGCCTTATCTGTCGTGGAAAGTGAGGAAAAAAAGAGAACGAGGCTGAAAGTGCAGTCAGCTTAACCGAAACGCCAGAAATAGGAGCCTAGTAAAGAGTGGCACTCGTCCCACCAAAATGCAAAAAATAGAAGAAAAGATGATGATCAACTTCACAAATGAGTTTTCTCGGCAGTAATAATCAGGAATCAAACATTCAACTCGGTAGCAATCAACCTTCAACTAAAATCAGGAAGACAATATTCGGATCGTTTCCCTCGTTCTTACGGAAGACATTACGAGCTCCCTAAACGGCAGACAGTTCAGGGCAAATTGGACATGAACATGCAGCGTATGAAACTTTCCCCTGCAAAAAGCATCAGCTTTTAAAATGGTGACCCGAAAAAGACTAAAGCACCAGATGTGAAAATTAGTAGGCTACTAGAGAATGGGCCTAAGAATATTTTCTGCCACATCCGAACCAAATATGACGATCCTCAACCTGTCCCTTTTTTAAATTTCTGCAAACTTCTAGAATAGAGAACGTCCTCAAATAACGTCACAATCGTCACGGCAACCAACAAACGATCCGCGAAGACCCTTTATAACAATTAATTCCATAAGAAGGAAATCTGTTAGTTCAGTACAATTACAGGAATTTAACAGACAACCCCTGAATATAACTACGCATAGATAGCAGCGTAATATCGTAAGATATAACGCTGCAACGTATTACACAGGCATCAAGCTGTCAAGCATATTCATTGAAAATTTAATTGGAATATCAAAGAAAAGCCAACGATGGGTATGTTGCCTATTTATTAAATAAAACTCTAAAGTCGCACTCAGTAGAATATACACATGGATGCAACAACCATGTGCTATTGTTAAACAAATAGAAATTTCAACATGAAAAACAATGCGAAAATTTAGTAGTAAAATTTTTAGCATGTCGTCGCTTCACAGTTCCTCAAATTCCCTGTTTTCCTTCCTTCGTGTTCTTCTCGTATGAAAATCCAAAAATAATAAAAAGTGCAATGATTTCTCAGAGGAACTTACAAAAAAATATGTAAAAAGGCACATTTCGAATTCGGCATTATCTGTCAGAAAGGAGAGGAACTAGCCAGAATAATAGGCAAGAAATTGTGACGGTGAATACTACGAAGGGATGGAACTCCAAAAATTTATGGACTGAAAGGTATTATCCCCTTTTCTCTCTCCTCCTCCTCCCAAACGTTTGCAAAATTTTGCCGAGTAAGAAATCATCTACTAGATGCAAAACATGCTTCAATGTTATGCGAACAAGTCGATCACCTCATTAAGCATGTTATGCGACACTATCCTCGTTGCCTTTCCAGTGAAAATCCCATCTACGACCCAACTCTCAAGGCAATCAACTTTACTATATACACTCACCCATAATAAACACCCGTCGATGCGTTTCGGCTGCGAATATACAGACGGCTGAACAAACATCACCCCCTCAAAATGTGTGGCAAGAGAAAAACGATTCGTTTTCTAATAGTAAGAGAGGCATTAATTTAGCTTTCTCTCGTTCTCATCTCTGCTTTTAATATGAAGTTGAGATGACAACTTGAGACGACATAACGGTTCTAATCCAACCACCTTCTATTGTAGGCAATTGATGTAACACTCAACATGCCTGTTATTTACCCACATGTTGGCACCTTTTAAGCGTTCTACAAGAAAAGAACATCACATTCATATTCTTTTAGAAAAAAAGCTTCATATTAAAACTGCGAGAAGCTGTTCAAACGACTCTGCAGCAACTTTATGAACCATGTTCAAAGCACTTAAGACATATCGCTTCACTGAGAAATAGTTTACGCAAATACACCAAAAATAAAATGATGTATTTCAAAAAGAACGTCACCGGAATGTTTCGACAGATCGTTCACCGCCCTCGTAATCTAATCGCCGTCCCCAACGACGGTGATTGGCCCTCCCGTAAACAGCACGCATCGTTAAATGATGATAAACGACTTTCTACTAAACATTTCTTCCAGAAATAAACTATGCAAAATTAATGTAAAAAATATAATATCAGTGGAACTACATAAAAAACTGTGAGCAAATAGATGAATGGATTCTCCGTTGGTATTTCAGCAAACATGTAAATTTGCCTGTTCACTAATTGCTTAGTTGGACGACCGCTGGATGAAGCTTTATTTATGAGATATGCAAATTAGGCTGTTAAAGCTATTAGAAGGAAGTGGATTGGCTGAATGTTAGTTGAGTAAAACAATTCGTCAAAGGGTATTAGATAGACACACTGAACGCAATTATTCTGTATTAAAATAAGCAACAAATCGGCAGAAATTCACAACAAATATATAGCTGACTCATTTGCTCAAAGTCGAACATTAAATCAACTTGCGTTATGAATTTGGTTGACAATTGGTTATCACAAAAATTTGAACCCTATCCGAGCTCGGTAGTATCCAACAGATACGAGTTACAATAACTGGAAAGTCTTCAGGGTTTCACTAATAGGATATTTCCATTACCCTAGTTGAAAGAAAAGATTGAATGTTGTTTAAAAACTCGCCATCGTTGTCCAACTACCGTCATGCAACATTTTCAAAAGAAAAGATCACAAATTAAAAAAATAAAGAGCACTTGCTAATTAAATTTCGATAAATTGTATTTGAAAAAAATTGCAGTTTTATTTAAATTTGCCAAGCTTTCGGCAGATACAGAAAAATCAGAATTCGGAGAAATTTTGAGTAGAAATTGCTCTCGTAATCAAATTATAAAATTAATGTCACTTAAAAACTCAAATTCCTCTACTGCTACATTTATTCACGAAACACTTTCATGCTGCGTAACACTGTGCTCTTCTTTATACACAAGAAGCCTTTTGCTATCTTATATTTCCACTCGATACACAAACTATTTAGTTGCCTTCTTCCTTCTTAACTTTTCATATTTGTATATTACACTGAAAAAAATTATTTCACATGACCTCGCAAAACAATAACTACATATCTGCTTGTTCCCGCTGGCCAATTATTTACGTAATGACTTAGCACTTAACCGCTCAGATTGTTCATAAATGACCTGCCTGCCCACCTTCAACAAAAATAAGATGGTTGATTTAACTACTGGGTAATGGTTTACTAATAAACAAATGTGCGAAATTAGTAAAATACCAGCTTGATCGCTACTTATTTCCGACGGATTCTTCCAACAACTGTTTCATAAACAATGGAGATTAGGTATATCATCATCTTTCAACGCTTCTAAATATTAAAATTATGCATAGTAACCTTCGAAGCTTGCTGGATAAAAACTCTAAAATGCATAAGGAATTTGACGAATTCAAAAAAAAAGAATAATCCCCAGAGCGATGTGCTAAGTTCCATCAATCCATAAGAACGTTTCCAGCTGCTTGTTCTCTTCACTCTTTTTGCTTCTCCTATGCTAATGAACATTCGATAGCGTCAATGCACTCTTATTTTCGTTACTCTTTTCCATTACGATGCTCTCCAACTCATCATTTATGAACGACAAAGCCAAGAAATAGCAAGAACTTTATGCAAACAGCAAATAAGTAGTAATGCACCAATAGCTGTCTTTTTATAGCCGTCTATCGGTATGTTTGGCCAGGCATGTGCATGGTTTATTACCACAATAATTATGTTGTCTGTGTGTCTGTGATGATCAACCGATGAATTTGAAAATTTGTGCCAGATGCATTTTAAGATAAAAATAAACCGATTTTTCATGGGTCTGCAAAGTTCAACTACAAATGTTCTGCTAGGCTGAATGTCACCAACCATCCCCATATCAGAACGGATCTGAACTTATGGACATAACTTCCTGATCAAGAAGAGTTTGACTGCGTTTTATAGATCCTGTCAGCTATGGCAAATTTAATTGTTCTTTAAAGAGATTGCTATACATGGATTCTAAATTATAGGGAAATTGCATGACCGATATTCTCATTGCAGCAATATGCACAACACGACCACTAATTCAAAGAGATTTAAATTGCTTTATAAATGCAATGCAATAAAAATTCGCAAGATATCAGTGCAACATCAATGCCCTGTTCAAGTATTCCGTCTAAGTGAGGTAGACGCTAATTTAATACATAATGCTGCTAGCACTCTTCTTTATTAGAAGCTCAGATGCGTATCCACCGATCACAAATAAAAACTCTTGCTTCAATTAATAAAATGACTGATTAAGGGAACCAATAAAGCGCTTATCCATCTTGCTTCTAAGCGGGAATTATAAGAAGTAGCGTTATCGAAAGATTTTCATGAAATATTTCGTATAGCGGCTTCGCAGTGGGTATTCAAAAAACGCTTCATTGGCCAGCAAGCCGAAAAACTTATCTTTAGCGAGCAATGAAATGAAAGTCATTCATTCAAGCTCTTCCCCTCTCCAACTACCTACTCAGCCTCTTTTCTCCCTCGTTTCAAATTCCCGTTTGTAGCCGACTTCGAAACCTTTATAACTCGGGCTTGGGAATAACCGGAAGCGCTCTATGCAACACAATGCGATGACCTGCTAAACGATTCTATCGTTCTATCTCTTCATACTGACAAAAGGAGAGCATTATAACGTGACTGCACGCTTAATCAACACTGCTTTTGCTCATATGCAAAAGAACTACGTCAACTGAGTCATTTTTCCACAACCGTAGTTTACCTCTTCAAAAGGATGGCGAGGAAAAAGAGATGGGGGATGTGGATCTAAAGCAAACAGGAAAACCAAACTGCTATCGGCAATGGACCAATCCCATTCTAGCCCCGATCCTCGTTTCGATGCAAACAAATATTGTTAGGACACAAAAGCACACCACTGGAAATTTCCTAGTGCAAAACAGTTGCTATTGTTGGTGCTGTGATGAACCATCACTTCAGTCGTGGAGTTTATTCATAAAATAAATATCCAGAAAGTGAAATCTTGCCTTTACGGGCAAAAATCTTCGTTCCCTTAAATACTTTTTACAACTGTTAAAAAATTTAGAGATGACTGACAGCTACTGCAAAACAATGTGAAGCTGATTCCCGTTACTCTCTCATCTTCACCCGTTCCCCTCCTTCTCGCCTTTACGATCCTCACGCCCTCATATCCACAAAAAGAAAGATCCACAAGTGTTGCACTATTAATTTTATACAGTGAGTATTCAACTTTATATCATAAGTAGCGAAAAATTATTGCGAAGAAGTATTCTGCAGAAAGCATAGAAGCTAAAGTTGGAGAGAAAGAAGACTGCACGAAGACGCAACAATGCTTCAGTTTGTGTCAGTTCAATGCTTGTGATCAAGCTCACAGTCAATTTATGTTTTGCAGATGGTCAGCAACTGGACGTTGCTGTTGGGGAAGAAGAGGAAGGGGGGAGGGGAGGGGAGGACGCAAGGAAGAGGGCTATGGGAAACAGTCGCTGATTCGATCCTTGTTCTCTCATAAAAGTAATGTTCAGATGCGCCAACAGGAAGGTCTATGAGAGCAATAACGCCATGAAATCAGCCAACTTGACACTGCGCACCAATGAGTCCCTTACCTCGTATCCCCCTCAACTTGATCTCCTGGTCTAGATCACTATCACTGGCATGCTCTCCCGATGTCGTCCTCAGCTTCCCCTACTTACAAACAGTTCCCCTTCAGCCTCCCTTCCTCCTCACCCAATACTCCTTCCGTAGCTACATGGCCCCTTGCATGTTTGCTAGCAGCACTTCTTCCCAAATCTTAAAGTGCTCTTTAATCGCTCAGAGCGCATCTAGCTTAATGAATCTCCAACTAGGAAAACATGGGATGTGCCGCTAATCGAATGATATCAACGCTCATAGCAGTGTTTAATGCAAATGTAATCTGCCTCTCCTCTAAGTCTAAAAAATATACATCCGCGCTTCACTATATCCTGTGAACCTTGGCGGGCGGATTTCTGAATTCCAACTGGCTATAACTTTCGAACGAATGAAAACGGAAAGGACAGTGTGATACCCAAAGAAGGGGATGAAACCCTCATAGGAGGCCAAAGAACACTTATTCTTCCGTTCAATCACACCGGATGGAAGATGCAGAAAAGAAATGGACTGAAGGATAATCTCTACAAAGGTAATAGCAGTGTTTAATGCAAATGTAATCTGCCTCTCCTCTAAGTCTAAAAAATATACATCCGCGCTTCACTATATCCTGTGAACCTTGGCGGGCGGATTTCTGAATTCCAACTGGCTATAACTTTCGAACGAATGAAAACGGAAAGGACAGTGTGATACCCAAAGAAGGGGATGAAACCCTCATAGGAGGCCAAAGAACTCCAAAAATTCACTTATTCTTCCGTTCAATCACACCGGGTGGGAGATGCAGGAAAGAAATGGACTGAAGGATAATCTCTACAAAGGTAAGAATCAAAATTCTGAAAGAAGATCCATATAAAACCAGCGGTGAATATGCGATAATCATCCACAAAGATCATTTCTGAATGTTATCTGAAATTAGGTAAAATGAGTGAAAAAATTCGGTGAGAAGTTGGTATCAATCTGATAAGACTCCGTTGCGAAGGTAAGCAAATTAACTGCCATAACACCTCCAACAACTTGAAAGCATAAATTATTCACTCCGTCCCTTACATCGACAAAATCGGTGAGACATGTCATATCAAATTCATTAATAAATTGGGCGAATTTTCGAGGAAATGAAAAAAAAGGTGAATCGATGGCATCGAAAATAACTGTGAATGCATTCCTCATTCATTAAAACGGCTAGCGAAATAGGTTTTGAGGGTATCAAGCGGTAAATTCCAGCGGGAGATGTATATAGAAGGGTTGGGCACTGATAAGAACGTCACGCTTGAATCATCCTTTCATGAGAGTGCAGCTGCTAGTGCTAACCACTGCAGAACTGGCAATTCATTAGCAAAAGCGGATTGCTAAAATACCACTAAAAAGACCTTTAAAAAAAGACAAACACCCAAGCTTTTTAATATAATTCTGCTATCAGTTAGCAACAAAAAAAGACAAAGAAATCATACGCTTATATGGTTCACGACTGCTTTTTAAAGTTGTGGGCGTAAATTCGAGGGACTGTGCTTTATACCAAACAAGATCTTATACCAACTTAACACTGCAAGTGCTTTGCTAAGCTCAATGAACTCCAAATTGAGCTCGCCAACAACGAAATGAAATGACTGCTGAGAGGATGTGACAATCGCTGCCTCATTCAGACAAAACCATTGACAGGAAACATTTCGAACATTAAGCAACTTCTATAAATATATGTCCATTCAATTCTCAACACCAGTCAGTTGTTTTTGAGATGAGGAGCAGTGAAAGGAGGGAACAGAACAACGAGATGAAAGTTGTGGAGGAAGAGGAACGCATGGAGCTGAGAACAAGAGATTACTCTGGATAGATCCCATTTTATTAATAAATGAAACATTGTCTAAAATAAACGACGAAAAAACGATTCATTGCCGTGAGGTTTGAGCTTGATGTGCTATGATTATAGCTCAAAAGCCGAAACGTCAGCATAAATTATTATTCCATCTGCATTCGACGCAATATATGATCATAACCAAAAAACTATTATACTCTTAATTCTGAAAGAATTGTGCAAGTTGAAGATGCGATTAATAACGTTTAATCACAGTTCTATCGCCGATTTTCCCTTTCACTTTGTGACGATAGAAATCAAGATGCACTTACATAAGTGGAATTTAATCATTGGAAATCTTTTAAGGTGACAAAAAACATCGCTCCCATTGTGAATATTTTTGCATCGAAACCAGTATTCGTGGTCATGTTTGCGAAAACCGTTTAAAAAACAATCAACACATCGAACTGGACGAATAGACGCAACTGGCTTATTTCACATTACGAAAGGTTATTGATGCAAATATTTGAATATCGTGAACATTATAGACGAACGGTGTATCAGATGAGGAATATTCCGATGAATAAATAAATATTCCGAAAAAGGAAACAAAAAAGGAAATTATGTATAATATATATTTGAGCATTTCATAGAGCACTGACAAAACTTCTCCGAATTTGCGTAAAATTAGTCTGCAGCTTTAGCGTCTGCTAAAGCGAGCAGAGTATAAAAATTATAGTTTTGACGCGCAACCGCCCCTAACTCCCCTACTTTCCCAAAACAAGATCTAAATTTTTTGAGTACCATTACTTCTAAACTCAACTCGTAATTCTTACCGTTTCTTCTGTTCACTTTTTTGTCACATTTTTTCTGAACCTCTTTGCAGATCTACTAAAATTCGAGCAAATTTCGCATATAACTCATTTGCTTCGTTGCAAAATAAACTTGTGATAAATATTCATTTCATCACATACGAAAATGAACGCTTTAAAATTTTATCGACATGAAAAAAAATTTATTGTTAAGTATCTTCCTCCTTCTTTCTTTGTAAGTGGCCAAATTCTAAACTGAACTCAAGAGTGTTTAGCTTTCAGTGCCTTTCCCTTCAGTCTGAAATTGAAATCGCCCCACACAGGAAGTTAATTTATTAATCAAATGCTAGGATTTGAGGATGTATCATGAATTGTGCCTCAAGTCACTTGGCTGGCACGTATGTTAGCGCAATGAGGCAAGCAACGAATGAATTGACGTGAAAGAATGTGTGCCACGTCACGCATCTGTCAACAATCATCAAACATTTCGTCGCATCGACTGTGAAACGCCCAATGAACGAATCCTTGCATACCAAAACGCTTTAGCATTAAGTTCCGATTGCACAAACACCTTACTTTGACACGGTTCTTCCTTTATCGTGTCAATATTATGGATGAAAAGGAAGCAAATAAGAGACAGCGAGAGAGAAGAGAAGAGCAGGCAAGGTAGAAAAAGAAAAAACGAATTCAGAAATATCGAAAAGAAAAGGCACAGGAAAAATATAGCGGACTTCAGTAAGCTCATAATGAGGTTTAAGGAAAACAAATAAAATGTATGTGTGTAGTCTGTAGGTCTGTCTATCAACAAACTTCTACTATCACAACTGTTTTATGTGATCATCGGTCAGCAACGACTACGTTAGGTAAATGAGCTTAGCCAAATTTGGAAAAAGAGACAAAGGGAGAGGCAAGTTTCTCATTGCCTAACTTTAAGAGATATAAAAATTATCCATTGAGTGAGTGCAACATATAAAACTAAACATATAAAAATTCCACAAAAGGCAATTCATCATCTATCGAATATCAAATTGAATGAATGCAAACTTTTTGTGAAAGAAAAGCTGAACATTATTGCGCTATCATTCTCTCCATTGTTTTTTCATTGCTATATCAGATGGTCGATTCAAACGTAAAACACACAATGCACACAAAGAAGATCGCGATGTGTCACTAACGTATCACTTCCTTTTAAGCTTAACGACTATTTTTCAACTCATCTAACAAAACAAGAAATCTGAATTAAATCTATTTCAGTGATCAATGGAGTGCTTCTCAGAGGGAGAATTTCAGTTTATAGTTTTTTCAACAGTTGTTTTCGATGCAATATTATCACAATGAAAAGAAATCTAGATCGACAAAGAAGGATAGAATGCTTGTCCTTTGTTCTTGTGGGTTGATGCTATCGAAAATCCGCTTTGTTAGAAAGTTTTATAAGAGAAGAATTGAAGAAATCTGCTTTTATGAAGGGAAACTTGCGAACGCCAATCAGTTAAGCGTAGAAGAACGAATAAATCGATGAAATGGAGCCACTGTGAAAGTGTACCACTTACAAAATTACCAATTTATGAACCAAATTCGAGCAGTGAAAATGTATGCAGAGTAATAACATAAAGCAAAACTCTTTTACAGACACATTTATAGACCGATAAGCATTCCTGTCTGACGTCAGCATCGAAAAATCATTTCCTATGATATGTGGAGTCTCTCTCACAACACAAATTGAGGAAGTCAATGATGACTCTATAAGTTTATATAATTTCCAAAACTTAAAAAAGGTGTGTTCTCGATGAGCACTGATTTTACGGAAGGAGGGAATATACGTTTTGCGATTATGAACAGAAAATTTATTTCTAAGATAGAGAATGCGCAGTGATAAATTTGAAGCGAGAAAGGGAAATGAGTGTTAAGTTTTGAGGCCTGTAAAGAAATTATTTGTACGAAAGAAGAAGGATCCTATGCTTTCAAAGTGGAATATGAGAGGTGAAAATGATGGACGTAATCTTCACTAGTAAAAATTATAAAGAATACGAAGTTCAAAATAAAGCATGTTATTAGAAAGATTTCGCCTCATTACCTTCATCATGCAATCTGTTTTCATTTTAAGGAACTTGCCAAAATAATATTCTAACCACTATATTCCCCAACCTCACCTCCCCCCCGCGTCTTTTCCTTCTTGTTGCCTTGACCTCGCTCAATTCCTCCAGCTCCTACGATCTCTCGATACTTATATATAGCATTGGTTGAGCAGTTAGATGGTTTGAAAACAAACCTCAAATTTGGGTTCGATCTCTCGACCGACTGCAAAACTTAAAAAGCGCTAAGCTATTACTTCATCAACGTATGTGCTTTGACGGATGCTACAGTTCTGAGTTTGCACTCAACAATATCTGATGGGAAAACTAACATCTTTTTTCTGCTCCTCTAAACGTTACTTTTCATAGCTAAACAATTACAATCGTATTCAATGATCGCCAACAGTCATCCACATTCACTTCCATAATAAATGGCATTTCAGTGATAAGCGTCAGGCTTTAGGTGTGTAAGACGTATTTTTGTTATCTGCCATATAGCATATGATAAAAACAAACAAATGTGTTGAAATAACACATTCTCTTTGTAAATCTCAATACCTGTTATGAGTGAAGTGGAGTGTTTTGAAAAGTGCATTTGGTGGTACAACGATTTTTTTCAGCTCTTTAAAACAACTAATCAGCGCTAAATAAAAGCAGGAGTGTTAATACTGCCATGCTATTACTATATGACTACTAATTAGTCAACGTAACAAAGATTTCAATCTGAATGGAATTTATTCAACTGTAGAAGAAACCCAGTTGATGGAACTCATTTCTGCATCATTCACAATGCACTCTTCATTTGCCGAACAAGCAAATTACAAAGCAACAAGGGTAACCATTGTTTAGAGGCTTAACAGAACCACCGCATCAATATGCTGCAGAAATATTTCCTTTTGCTGCAATGCAGTTCTATTTTCTACGAAGAAAGGCGTTGCAGAGATGCATTCTTGCATATAACGGTTATATGTGAAAGAGTATACTGGATTAGACAGCGGAAAGGGAAAAGAATAACCATTCAATAGAATACGAGATGATAAGTGCGATCAAGTGAAAGACTCGATAGACAAGAAAACAATAAAATCTAGCAAAAGAGGATAAAAATTTCATACACTTTAAAAAGAATTTTATTCGAAGAACTATCAATCGATCACCTAACACTCCCTCATTTCAGCTAAATAATTTAGATACAAAATATACTTTTGCATTATTGATTTCGTAATCGCATTGGTTAGTCAACTATTAATAAAAATAAATAAAAAGTGAAGAAGTGTTCCATAACGGCTGCCATAATGTTGCAATTTCGCTGAGGGCAACTATTGCCGTGAATAGCAAACAAATAATACAACTTGTACGATGATGGATTTACGTTCCGAGAGATTTCACCACAAGCATGAAAATATTTCATAAATTCGTGCAAATTTTTATTCGCATAGCACATTACGGAAATGCTTATTTATGTGTGCATGTGTACGTATGAACGATAGTTCCGATCCAAGGACAACTTAAAGTAACACAATTGCGAAGCTAGAGTCAATGCCGTCTTTCACATTAATCCACCAACATTGAAAAGTATTACAAATATGCTAACGTGCCAAAAAAGTTGTGCGCACTTTAAGTCGAAGCGGTCTATGCCTGTGCAAATGCCTATCAAAAAAAGTATTATTGAAGCTTCATCGTTTTGGGTAACAAATTCCGTGTGGCAAATAGTAACTAATATGCTATAATGATGCACCATCTTGTCATGTTTAACACTTAGTGAGGGCTGCAACAAATGAAATTGAAGTTAGGAAGTAAAAAACGAGGACGGATCCATTATTTATAAGATTTAAAGTGCTTCTAAATGCAATGGACTCAAAACTTTCACATTGTTAAGCAAAACTTTTTTGAACTCCAACAATAATATATAGGCAATTGCGGTATTATAAGTAAGGATGATTGATAACAACAATAGTGACAATAACAAATAATAACTAGTTATAACATCAATGGCAATACAAATAATAATGAGAAAAACAGCAAAAATAACAATGATGAATAATACGGATGGTGATATTAATAGTAGAAGAATAATCTGAGAATCAATCTCCACGAAATTAAAGACCCATCGTTCATTTATGAACAGATGATTTCTTAGTGAGTGTGAGGTAGAATGCAAATAGTCATCAATACAAAACTGTAAACAGAACAACAAATGAGGATTCTTTAACATAGCCCATCACCTCAGAGATTTATCACTCGACAGATACGAGAACAACCATCACCTGAGAAAACATTTATCACTCATCAACTATTCAGACAACCATCAATGAGATCATCTAAAAATCCATATAAATTAAACAATTTCAACCCTTGTTGAAAATCATATTAAAAACTTATCAAATAAGGATGAAAGTCCTGAAAACAAAGGCATGCAGAGTAATTAAAGGTAAAGTTTAATGATGCACTCACCTTGCTAAGGCAATGCGCTCGGCTGGTGTCATCTTTTCGATTTCACTTAACTCAGCGATTAACTCCGAATGATCCATCTTGTAGTGCTCTAGAATTGCTTAATAGAATGTTTTACAGCTGAATATAAGACTCAAAATCACAAATGTTTCTTCTTTTGGCACAGTTTGACTATAGGGAAGTAACAGCAAAACCCAATAACTACAGCGAATATGGTCTTTTAAAGAGAAAATACTCGACGACGATGTGACAGCCGCCTACAACATCAGCACATATGGAATAGAGGAGTGCAACAACACTGCGATCAGCACTGAGTGAACAATTGCGTCGATGAATCGATGGGGGATCAAGCAACGAATGAAAGCAGAGCTCTTTTTTGGAGCGCAAATCGCGCACCAGTCGATCACAGCTGAAGTTTTTAGGCAAAGCAGATTGTCTCCTCTTAGGAGTTGAGGATTACACTAGTGGATTTATGAGAGTGATACCTCGAGAATCAGCACCCTCTCCAAATATCCTGGATTTATCAACGTGAATTAGATGTTGGTGGACGGGATGCAGTGATAATGCATGGGGAGGGGTGGAAAGCTAAAGGGCCAAGCTTGACGATAACACACTTGCGTGGTATATGTTTGCTGTAGTGCTGCAGTGCTGCACAAACGTCGTATGACAGCAAAGGTGCGCGGCATCAATCAATTAAAAACAATATGCGCTGCAGCGACGGGCGCGCAACCACACAAAGGTGTGGCAACTGTGAATCGCAAATCGCTGAAGCAATCATTTTGGCACACAGCCAACGTACAGTAAATTACGGTAGTCAACGCTGCAAGAACCATCAGCAATGAATGGGGAGAATATGAATAGTTGCAGCATAAAATCAACTCCGTATAAAACTGCAGAAGTTCCTCCCAGTGGAAAAACACTTTCAAATATGAAGGGAAGCATATTTTCACTAAGTTCATCTTTACTAGTGTTAGCTGATTGTGCATTACCGAGCTTCTAAACCCCCTCCAGAGTGCAATAATTTCAAATAAGCGAAAAATGAGGAAGAAATGCAAGACAAAGATGTTAGAAGAGGTGTTGTAGAAGCTGATGGAACTTTATGCTATTTGAAAACATTCACACCTTTCATTACATCAATATGAGAAAAACAAGGAAAATATGGTACTAAAGTCATCACGATATGTGCATTCTGGAACACTTTTCGTCTTAAATAATGATGCCAATTATCAATAAATAATAAAGCTTATGCAATATGTAATCATGCTAGAGTCAATCGCTCGTTGCACATGTTTTCAACAAATTATCTACTTTTGTTGGCAAATCTCGATTTTGCATATTTATATTTGCAAAGTGCATTTTGGCGATGTTTGTGAATGTTTACAAATGTCTGCATCTGTTTGTCTGTTAGGCGCTTTCATTTTAGGAATCATCAAAGAAGCTACAGCTAGCAGTTTGAATAGATGTTATCTGCACAACCCGGTCTAGTCTGCATGCATGGTGTACTTTCTTTCATCTTGTTTGATGCTTACAGCTTCTATGGAGCAATTATAATTTTATTGAGACCAAGTGTGGTAACCGGAACTGGAAAGAACTTTTTTCTCCCATATCAACAGGTGATGCGATATTAGCCGCACCGTAAACGTCGTTGGAGGATTATGTCCCAAATTAGTTTTAAAAAGCCTCACCAAATTTTTCATTATAACGTAAACCGTGAAATTGCCCGAATGAATTAAATTGCAAAATCACGCAAAGCCAGCTTCCAAGTAACGATTTTTTATGAACAAGTCAAAAATAAAAGGAAGCAGAAGGTTTGTTTGCATCCTACTGATAACGAGGACAAGTCCTCGAAAGTTGTTCTATCTGGAGATTTCGGAGTTATATTCGTTAACACACCTGTTGCAGGGCTGTTGTCCTTAAAATTAGTAGTAACACCGACATAGTGAACAGTGGTCTACAGAAATCTGAATTATTTGTCTTTAACTTTCATCGAACAATTTCAGAACATTGCTGAATCAATTTATGGAGACTCACTACAGATTGAGATTGCATACGAGGACAATGCAACTAATCTTATGGACTTAAACTTAAATATTACCTCTAATGGTGTCGTTTAAAGTGGTGATAAAACCGATCAATTTAGTATCTTAATAAATAAATATACTCAGTTGGACAGTAACATTCCACTTTTTATACACAAAAACCTAATAATCTCTCAAATTTTTGATTTAGTAAACTATGTTCATTCAAGGCCGACTTCATTAATAAATGTAAAGGACTGCTTAAAAACTATAAGGACAAAGGTCCTCGTGTTATTACAGTAGAAAAATATTCATATAGAAATTTAATTAACAAACTAGGATTAATGTGCAAGTTCGTCTATTCTAATAGACAGGATATTAAAAGTTTGATCAACGAAATCCTTCACGGGCTTTAGTTTTTTATGCTTATTAACCATTCATGTTGCTTAAATTCTTTTTGTATGTATAACCCCAAAAGTCAGTTGTATAAAGGAGCTATTCCTATAGATTTAACAATAAATAAGTATTGCTCTACTTATGCTACCGCTTCATAGTACGATCGCTTTGAGCATGTGTACCAAGATTTATTGATTATCGCTTTTCAGTACTGTGTATCTCAACGGAGCACTTATTCGCGTAACTTTACATCATAGTGTTAAATTATCCTATAGCTTCTGTATTCCATCCTCCATCCATGCATTTGTTTCACTTCCAACCTAACTTCAGTTTCTGTATTAGTATTAGAATTATGTTCTAGTATTTCATATTAGTGTTTCGTCTTGAGAATGTTTCAGTGAGCTTCAAATGTTATTCATATTGCTTCGATAGGTCCAGTATTAAACATAGATCAAATAAATGTTGCTCTACGTGTTACCACTGTGAGGTCAAGGCCGTTAACATCTAAAGCTAGGTTTTCGGTTATCAGTTATCATCACACATGTTTATGGTTCACTTGTGTTGATATATGATTCAACATATATTAACTTTTAGCGTTTCGTGCACTCTATTTCTAAATTTATAGATAAATTATAGATGTACGTTACTTTTCATACTGGTTCCTCTATTATACCATCCTTAAGCTTTGATTTTCCTTTATTATTTCGGACTGTGGTATAGGTTAGTGTTATCGTGTACAACGTTTATATTTACTACGATTTTTTAAAATTTACATTTTTCATTTATTCAGATAAAGGTTCCTTTTCCATTCTTTTCTAATTTTCTCTACTCTTAGTTAAGCTGTCTATATATCTTCCTATACCAACAGGGTTATGCGTATAGTTCTGACGATGGCCCGCACATAACGTGCACTCTATTTCTAAATTTATAGATAAATTATAGATGTACGTTACTTTTCATACTGGTTCCTCTATTATACCATCCTTAAGCTTTGATTTTCCTTTATTATTTCGGACTGTGGTATAGGTTAGTGTTATCGTGTACAACGTTTATATTTACTACGATTTTTTAAAATTTACATTTTTCATTTATTCAGATAAAGGTTCCTTTTCCATTCTTTTCTAATTTTCTCTACTCTTAGTTAAGCTGTCTATATATCTTCCTATACCAACAGGGTTATGCGTATAGTTCTGACGATGGCCCGCACATAGCTCAGGTGCACACGTCAACGGATAAAGGCTGAAACGTGGTCACCTTTTTTCTCATAGGTAATCTATTTGCATCTTACTTGTATTCTTAACAACTATCTGGTCTCCTAACAGTCGTCTATTGCATCTCTGCTCATACCCACGTAATATTTGCTTTTGCCTTAAAAAAATTTTTCTTCGTTTTCTCAATTCCATTTTCCCAGAGCACCATATTCAGCTGGGTCTATACTATCGTTATGCACATAAAGGACTTTACTTCAATATTAACTCAGTTTAATACTTTTTCCGTTTCTGATCAATGGATCACATTTCCTTTATAAAACCTTCAAAAATTGCATATTTCATGGTGACGATTGTCTTGCCTTGAATTTACTTTTATATCCCAGCCTGTCGATTTGTGATATTATGCTCGATGTTATAGAAGTTTCCGACACTCACTAAAGGTAGCGGCTGTACTTGCTTCGCCGCTCTCCATGGTACATAGCCCCAGTTTGAGGATTGGAGTCCGCCTCATTGAAACTTGAAAATGTGCTTAAAAACCGCTTTTATGGTGCATTTCTGTTTGTGGGAACGGAGTCGTTAGATTTTACTCTATAAAATGATTTTGGTTTCGTTTCTGATTGCTGTTATTAGAATATATCTGAATGTATTCATTCACGAATGTTAAACAGTTACCATCAATGCACTGAGCTCATCTTTGCTCATGATTAGAGGTAATGATCTTGATAAGGTGAGTAGTAAGAGGTTGTAGCAGTGGTAGATAGGCAACCGACTGGATTGTCAGCATAGTAAAAGGGGGATGAAAGCACGGAGTGCAACTAAGCGCATATTTCAATCATTCAGAACAATGAAGAGTGAGTTCCCATATGCCCATATAGGACCATTGTTCTTGCAAATTTGAGTTATCACAGCTCGGTTTGTTTTCTAAGAATTTCGTGGAATTTAAGGCAACTGGAATGTGTTCACCGGCAGTTTATTAAGCGAATCTTGCAGTTTCACATACATCGTGTTACCTATGACAACACATTAATCGTACTCAGTTACAGTTTATTGCATTGAGAAGAGTTTTATTCTATATGGTCGAAATCTATTAATTATTCTTCGTTCTTCGAAGCCAACTGCTTTCCTTCATTTACTTCCCAGCTAGTCGTAAAATAATAAAAATCAACGGAATAAAGCTACTTCCTAAAGGGTATGGAACTGACCTATGTAAATTCGACTTTTGACATCGAATAATTAGAAAGTAGCATCACCTAGCAACAGAAAAGTAACGTCTACTAAATACTATGATTCCAAGGAACCCTATGGAGGATTCATTGTTTCATCGCTCAGTCTTGATGATTTTTACGACATGTCGCTTGTTCTTTCTGTTATTTCTACTGTCACTTAATGATCACTGCCATTACTGCGATCCATTTCTCCACTCAGCTTCATTCTTGCGCTCTTTATGCGTTTATATACGCCTTGATTTTAATTTATTTTTGCACAATGACCTAACTGACCTAACTATTATGAAGATGTAATCGCGACATAAATAAAACCTGTGTAATCATCGTTGATGTTCGTATATGATTGTGTGTGTGAATGTTGATATCTGTCAATTTGAAATGAATTAGCATTCAAGCGAATGCGTTTTCTTGACTGTTGTACTCTGCATAGTTATATACTTAGTGAGATTTTATTCGAATATTGCTAACTCAATCGCTTCGTCGTCAAAAAAATTTGCATATTTTTAGCTGCCAATCGAGTATGCATTGATTTAGTTGCCCCTTGTTTTTGATGGATTTTATGTGATGCTTATGAAAATTTTCGCTCATTCGTTTTCTCATCTGAAATTTTTATTCGTTTCTCTTTAAAATTCGTCTCTTTTATTAATTCATTTTCCGTTTTTGATTCAGTCGACGAAACAGCACTTTTTTCGATCAAAATCTTTCTGAATGGTGAATAGAGCACAGCTTTAGCTATCTTCAAGTAATGCCCATCACAAAAACTTTATTCACTGTAGACAAAACACAGCACGCTCTTTCGGTTTAAAGTTTCACGCTGACATATTCCATGACTACAGGTAACGCCAATTTCCTTCTAGATGCTGCTATCATATGCTCATCACACCTGTTATATTACTTGCACAGTGACTGAAATATTGGCAAAGGGCCGCAGCATTCAACTGGTTAGATCACCTACACGGAAATACGCTCAACCACCATCGAATAATGGTTGTCACAAAATCACAAAATTCTGAGTCACGATAAGATTTGCTCTATCGAGTACATAAATGAGAGACAGAATGACAGGAGGGGAAGGCGGTGGAGAGAGGAATTGACGTGATGGATTTCAAATGTGGTGGATGGTCGCCTAACTGAAACGTCAGAATTTTAAACGACCTTAATGCGAGACATGCCAACAGTGCCCCTCTTCAAAAAGAGTCGTCAGGGGATCCGGAATCTCGTTTGAGCCCTCTGAAAAAAAATTTGAGCCTACGAGTGCCAGCAGTTATATCGATCATCGAGAAAAGTTTCTTCCTGTGTCCTTGAAAATCAGAGCCATCGCCGAAGGCTGAACCGTTGCAATCCAGTAATATTTGCGATCCAGTTGATGCGTTTGGTGACTCCTTTGTTATTCCCCTTAAAAATTCCTGCAAGTGATTTCTAAGGGCGATTCCTTTCTGCGCCTTCAACGACCCCATGAAAAAATTTATTTTCTGCCACTCGCCACCTGTTCTTCCTCGAAGACGAATTTACTGGGAATTTTAGCTGTTATTGACCCCTGTTGTAACCGGTACGTATGTCCCTTGTCAGAAATTGAATCCCACTCTTAAAATCCTAGATCGTACCACTGAAATCTTAATTAATGAACGATGATATTATTAAAATCTTGCATAGAGGCCTGACGTTTCAATTTTAGACTGCTTTTACTTCGATAAACTTTAAAAACGTCTCACAGCAGTAAGCACTGAATGATCAGTTACGGGTCGATGATAAAGCCTGGTCGACAAAAGCCTTTTGAGTACATTCCTCCTACAGTGCCTTATGTTGTTCAGATACAACCTGCCTTCATTCCTGATTGCCCTCTGCAATTCGCTGCGTATGTAATTTGTTTTGGACAGGGGATGCTCCCCGACCGATCTATTCACGTATCACTGAGAGCTTTGAGTTGGAGAAGAGCTGATCAATACGCTCAAGCTAAACATAGGTAATACCTCTTTTTTGTTCATACGATTGTGTTGCTTACAATTTGTTGAGGATTATGACGTGTTTTTTATAAAAGATGTTTTGCTTTTTTTGCATTTTTTCATTGTCGAGTTGAGTTCTGTTGATTAGTTTTGTTATAACTCATTTGGCACTGAAAGTTACGGCAAATAGGCTTCGGTTTTGAAACGTTTTTCGATTCACAGCTTTTTCCAAGCTTCTAATCACGATGCTCCAAGCAAATATAATCTGAACCTCACGGAACTATTCCTATGGAACGTTTCAATCAGTTAGCCTGCTTCGGCTTTTTTCAACATGATGGCCAAGAAAATTAAAGGAAGAAAACTATAGAAGGGTTGTAATGTTCAGGCAAGGAGATATACCTGAATGAAGCTATTCTGAAGTAAACTTTTTTTTTTCACACTACCTTTAATGCATAAAACAAAACTCAAAATGCATAAACTTATCGAAAAACAATAATAAAAGAGGAACTGAATGCATTGTTTGTAAATATGAGAAGTATGTATGGTGGATCACTTTGGTGGAAGTGGTGAAGAAAGGGTGGAAAATTAATGAGAAGAAAGGTGCATCGACCATTAATGAAGAAAAAAGTTTGCTCGCAATTTTCCTTATAAAATGGGCGAAATTTTTTCATGCCACTTCAAAAAAGCGCAGAATCGAAGGACTTCTTTTGGCCTCGTCGTTGAGCTAGAACAAAATCTAGTTATGCCAAGACACAACGTGAGGGTTTGTGCAACGGCTGATTTTAAAAGTTCACCATGATTTGAAGAAAAAGCGTTAAGCTGTATTTTTTACTTTCCCCGCCCACCTAGTAATCGAAATTTACTCGCTTTCTCACTTTTGCTCTCCGACTGGCCATCCGCTAGTATACGACAGAGACAGATGGTCAAGTGGACACCCATTTTGTGTTCGACGATGCAACATCCATTAATTCAATCATTCACTAAGCAGCAAATAAACCGGAGACATTTATTCAGCGTTATTCCGGTGCTGTTTAGGGTACTTATGGATAACGACGAAAACGGTTCTTGTTTACATGTCAATGCAAGCAGCTGGACTCGCTAGCGAAATACGTCAAATGTGTATCATTCCAATAACCCCGTTTCTTTTAGGCAATTGTTGAAATATGTGAAAGCACAAATAGTTTGCCTGCACTCGCCACCTCTTCTAAACCATATCGTTTTACTCTGAATTACACACTGTTTACTTCAAAAGTCTGCTTTACTAACAGGTAGCTATTTGTTTATACAAAATCGCGGGACGTCATGATAATCAAGCTGAAAGGGCAAATAAAGGTGGCGAGGAGGAAGGAGAACGCTGAAGAGGGGTGAACGCTGGAAGAAATTTCAATACGCACTCGAATTGTGCGGAAGTGTGAGGGCGCTAAAAAGCGACGTGTTCAGCTGGTCGGTGTGTATGTGTGTGGGTGTGTCGATAAATAAGAAGTCACGTTGCGGTGGGGGTTGGTTGTCTTTGCGACCGAAGAATTGCGGTGTATGAGAGACACAATAGAAAAACAGGCCTGCCGTTTCGCATTCCATCCGCTACTAGCAAAACACTGCACTCATCATTGGGTGTGCCCAAATTTGCGCCATTCTCCGCCGCGCCCCCTCCTGCTGTGCTCTGTGTTCATTTTTAATTACGATTATTTATTATAATTGCAAAGAATCTTTTAGTTGTAGCCATGATAAGCTTTAATCATGAACAGTATATAGTATTCTTATTCACACAACTGCTACATGTGAGGCTGTTTTAAGGATTACAACCCTGAATTTCGTAACTTTGTGAATAATTTACCTATGATGACTACGATGTTCGTTTCGATGAAGTCACCCTTGAGGAGCATTGTGTACCGAGATTCCCACCCAGAAGTAACATGTACTAATTCCACGTTTTTGCCATAATGTTGTTGTTGAGGTTGTGAGAGTAGTTTCAAATTGTATGAAGATAATGAGGAGAGCATTCAAAGCGTCACGTTACCTGTACAAGCTATATTTCATTGTCTTCTGTGTGCCTCCTGATTATTTGTGATTAGGCGGACATTAGTTCATTTACGATTGAGAATGTAAATAAAACATTCTAGTCAGTTGCGGGCACAGGGAATTCTCGTCAGTGTTTCATCTTACATCTTACTTATAATTTTATTAGGCATTCCTAAACGCCATAGAATTCCCCAGAGTTTTCCAACGAACGGAACCAGTAAGCGACTGTTTCGATTCATGTGCCCACCTATAAGCTTTCTTAAGAGCGGAAGTGCAAATTATGAATTACAGAATCTAGAAATCCCTTTCCTTGCTTTTCTTGATCGTCCACAGGAGTGCTTATTACTCATTTGTCACATGAAACTTAAATTCTACACGAAGAAACTTTATTTGTGCCGATTGCAAACGTCATCCGCAAGCACGGCTCGAGGCTTTCTGTTTTCTGGGTAAATACTCTAAATGGGTGAGCTGCACCCGATGTTTCTGTTTGACGTAAATTGTTGTCTTAGTCATATAGGTTCTGCAGTGCAAATATACAGTTTTATTTTTTCCTTTATTTCTTCATTCCAATTTTTCATCAAGCATATTTAAAGAAGTACATAAATTTTTTGATTGCTAGCTTGATTTTTAACTCACCGCTAGCGCTCACTAACTAGCGGTTTTATTTTCACAACACTTACTTTTTTATGTAATTCTTTTCTATTTTATATGCGTATTTGCGAGCAACTTACAAACGCACATTTATGGCGATATATGCATTTTTTTATAAGTAAATGAAGTTAGGGGTGCAAAATTTGGTGTTTTCAACGGTAACCATTGTAAAACTTCCGCAATATTTCCCATGTTCATCCCTCTGTCCTGAAAAGATTTATGGTCATTTGAAGGCGGAAAAAAAAATTGTATTCATCTTACACTGCTTGGTTTCTTTTTCATTTGTGCTGATCAGGTTGCATCATAAATCGATCTTTTAGAAAAATTTATGCAAACGGTCGGTTTAATTGATAGTTCAAGGTTACGAATGTTGGCCGAATGGAAAACACACTCTCTTTATACAAGATAATCAGGATCTTTGCTGAATGAATATATATTTGCATTGGAAACATATCATGCAGCTTGCGTTCAATGCAGTTGAAATGCAATTATCGATTGCGCTTAATGTCCATGAGATCGCAAATAAAAGTGATCTTTTTATTGGAATAGAAGCGAAATTTCTTGTAAATGAGAATACAGGGCTCATTTGTAGAGTATAAACATATTACGTGCTATTATGTCTTAAGAGATTTTATCGAATGGTTGCTATCTTCATTTGAAAAATTACGATGAAATCGAAAAGAATAATCCGAATATTGAACAAAAGTCATTTATGAGATAAAGAGAAACTAGATTTATATTCGCATAAAAATACATCTTATATTCAGTGTTAAATTACTTTTCAATCTTTAAAAAATGAGTTATTGAGTGCAATTTCCCAGCAAGAGATGTACGTGTGCTAGAAATTACAGCCAGAGTGCACTTAGATTGAGTTGTGTGATAGAGCTCCGTGTATTTTGCCAACTGTTGTTGGCATTCTGCTTCGACGAACGTGTTTTAATAATCTATAGCGAGTGCATAGGTTTTCTGCTTTCTGCATTCACTCTTTGCTGGTGACCATAAAACGAGGAAATAGTCGAATTAAGAATATAAATGGAGCGATGCATTCCTTTTTGGTATAAAACAAGTGGAATATTTCATGAATTTTTGTGGGATAATTTAATCGTAACAGCTATTGCACCATATCAAAGACTGATTCTATAGAATGCCTAATAATATTATTGTACAACGTCAATACCAGTTGCTCGTAAGTCTTCCGCGTCGAATAACAGTTGTTTTGTATTGAAGACGCAGGGTGTTAAGCGGGCAGAAGCACTGCACTAGCTACATTCAGATAGGGAAACTTCGGTGTTTAATTTCACTTCCTTGCTTTAATTATCGGTGCTATTATTTGATGGATATTTGGCGAATTTTTCATTAAGCTTTTAATTTTTATGCCCGTATTGGGTGTTTATTCTTCGAGAAAAATACCTCATATTTTCATCACTTTCTGACATCCACCATAGCAATTAACTGACTGGTATGGTGATGAAGTGTGTAGAGTCATAAATTTTCATAGTAAGCATGTAGTCGCTGCGAAAGAGCTGTTGTGATTTTCTTCGCTGTCAGAATCAACAATGTAAAATCACATATTTTTGAACTAAAATTAACAAGAAAAGCTGAAATCATTTGTCATTTTATCCACAACTCTGCCCCATGGATTGGAAATACGTAGGTGCGTAAAGAACAGGAAGAAGGGAACTTAATTAAGCACTGCAACAGCAGAAAGGCGTCATAGGAAGATCGAATTTTGCAGCTCAGTTTGCAAGATAAAAAACTATTGCAATTCAGTAGGTGTAAGCAAGGATGTTTTCGATCAGTTGTCATATTTCAGATGATTTTTCCCACATGAAAGATGCCGCATCGTCTTTTTTTTTTAAAGAATCTTCTTATTGGACATTCATGTCACAATTGTGCACTAATGTTGACAATAGTCAACAATGAAACCGAAAAGCGATTTTGAATTATACAATAGGAATCAATTTGTGTTAGCAACAAAGCACACCCATTGGTCGTTTTATTGATGCGTCCTTCTATTTGCTTTCGAGCCGTCGTGTTTCCATATGCCTCACATATTGCTGCAATATAGAACCAATATGCACCTCACCGATGCGTCTATTTTGCTCTCCGTTATAACCTTGGATGGTGATGTAAAGTATGGAGGATCTCGCCGCTTCAACAACACATATATTTTTTTCGATTTTTATTTCTTCGACATTTCCATGGAATCTTTTCATGAAAAATCAATTACGAATAAACATGCGCTCAATGAATAGATATATTTATGGGATATCTCTTTCTCAGAACGTAAAATTCCGATATATTTTAGTAAAAAAAATTCATACAAACTACTTCCATAATTATTCCAAAGAAAAATGAGTGTGATATAGTTGTTTTATTTCTTTATTTGTGTGGAATATGCCGAACAGTGCATTTGTTAGCATCTTCATCGATTAGTTTCTTATATTTGCTGTACCAAAATGAAATGATTAGTCGACAAGGAAATTATAATATAGCACTGAAATATTCAGTTGAACGTAGATTTCAGAAATATTTACATGTGAAGAATGGACAGAGAGCAATTTTGCGTTATGAACATTGTAAAGAATGTCAAGAAGACAGCACTGAATTGAATGGCAAGTCTGTGAGCAACGATGAGCAACGAATCTAGAGAATCAAAGGAACAATATAGCGAAATAAAACACAGCCTACTGGAAAATGCAATTGTTTTTCCTCATCTTCTTTGAGCGTTGTTGTGGATTTTTCTTTTCGATGTTTTTTTTTTTCATGAGGAAATTTCAATCAAAATTAATCCCAAAAAAATCACTCTGAGTTTTTAATCTCTTCTTGTCTCTTTGTTCACTAATCAACTGTGGTACACAAATTTTGGCTTGCAAATAAAATAATTTTGTTTGTTTTCCACTTTTTTTTGTATTGTTAAGGCACAGGTAAATTCCCGTAGTTGGATAAAACTCTCAAAATTTCGCAAAGCCTTCGAATAGTTTTATACAGCTTCATTCTTTTGAATGAGAAAGTTCTGATGAGGAAAATATCTCTTCGTGAGCTCATTTCGTTTATAGAAGGATCTGAAACAAAAAGTCACTCAGTCGAAATATCAGCTTAACCAAGACTTTTAAGTGGAAGAGGGGTACTTCTTTATTGCTATCGCCTATATTGCGATAGCATTAAAGAGTTGATCGGGGATATATTTGAAATTTTGAAAGCAGTAGCAATAGTTTCAACAAAAAACTTAGATTATTCTGATGAGGGTAAAACTACACTAATGAAATCATTTTCATATATTTCCTCAGCGAAAATATCTTCTATAAGTCGATATTGAAATCGCTGTTTTCAACACATTTGTTCCTAGAAAGGAAGATAGTAAGCCGAAAAAAACCTTGTGTAAAATTTTCTCAAAATTTATTTATTTAAATTTCAAGGGGCATCTGATGGAAGTTTTTTTAGACAGAGATTTGCCGCACTCGCAAGCTGTACTGAGTTCACCGCTATGAATAGCTAACAGATGCTAACACCATTCAGCGTTCAAGTTCTGCTCGAATTTTCACACACTCTCGCTAATGCATTTCATGTCTGTTGGATACGTGCAAGAATAACGTGACTCAGAGAAGTTTTCTGTGATTTGATGCGCTAAAAATCATTGCGAACATTGCCCACTGTTTTCGCATCATAAGTTCGCTTGCATTCTCTTCGCTTAGAAGACCTCCACCAACCTGAAATCGTTTTCAGGTAGGCGTCAACATACTGTTGCTTGTTATTATTTATGACGAATTCATTCTTATTTTTACAATTCCCCCTCCCCCCTCACTCCTTCCCCGCACTTCATACTCCGTCGCCTCATGCCCTCTCCTCATTCCATCTCCTCACCCCTTTCCTCATCTACTAACCCCAGGAAATGGCATTTTCGAAGTATTGATGTATCTCCGACGCTCTAATGTCGTCTAAAGGTGTTTCACCGTGCAGTTATTTGTTGAAATCATTTCAGAGACCGTTTTCTGAAAGTTTTTCATCGATTAAGTTCACTCCAACGCAGAGAAGTGTTTTACTTTCGTTAAGTGTTATTTTTCATGGTTGCACGTTAATGAATTTTGTCATCTCACTTCCCTCGATGGCAGCTATCGTCCTTTGAACATCACTCCTTCAAGAATTAGAGAGTATTGCTGAGATATTGTCATATAAGGAAACGAATACCCGCCTCGATTAAATCAACGAGCAACTATTTCATCAAATGCATGCTTAGTGCTGTTATATCAAATTCGTGGGGTACTTCAAAAGTTTTTGCTACACAAAATTGGAATTATGAAGATTTCGCATATTTCAATGAAGTTAAATGCTCCCATATCTTGTCGCTGTTCATTTACCTTTTGTTTTCTCTGCGTGCTTAAATGAGGCTCATTTTGGCTATTGTAAACACTTGTGTTACAGCAACACATGTGTGGATAAGGTAAGCATATTATCTTCCCAGATTATCTGTGCTGAGTTTGAACAACCGAACTAGAAGCGGCTAGCAAAACCTTTGAACTCATTTGCCATTTGTATCCTTCCTTGTTCATCGAAATTGCCAACATTTCCCAAAATTCTTCTTTGAAAAAGTCATTTCTGAACTAATGGTTCTTCTTGTAATTGGTTTCTAGAGTAATTCTGAGATTTTCCTACATGTCCAATATCCTCTGAAATCAGGCTATGCAAGCTGCGTATAAGACATGTGCCCGAGCGTCTTTTAGATCTAACTTTTAAAGTCAACTGATATAGCAATTCGATTACCCCCTCATATGTCTTGCATGCCTTATTCTTTTGTGCAATATACATCTTCAGCCGTAGTCGTGGTATTTTCGTCGCTGCAGCATCTCATCAACCAGCGCTGTTGAAACCTCATAGGAACAGATGGTCCGTCCAGCTACGTTTTCTCAAGTTATTTTTAGATTAGAACTTGAAGATAATGCTCGCTATAACTGATCCGATATCTTACAGTTTGTGAGTTTATGCCGAGCGAGTTGCCTTCAGTTTTCGTTTTTGCGGAGCATTCAAACGGTAGTGACATTTGCAAGTAAAGAGAGCAAATGTGATATCGTCATCTAAGATCTTTTTTTTAATGTTTGCTGCCAGCCGTATTCTTCAGTCATATTTGTTAATCTCATAATCAGTATTTTATACTTTCCTGTTCATTCAAAAATTGATTTCTAGTTGGATATGGCGAAATTTAACGGCAGATTATATTGCATATGAATTTTAAAAGTGCGCAAATTAATTGAAACCTAGGAAAATTACAAGTCAGTTTCTATAGTGATTCTTCATTCTTGAATAATAATCTCAAACATGTATTATAAGAGTTCAAAATTTTTTAAATAAATACACACAGAAGGGTGCTGTGTTTAGCCCAATTTTCATGTGAATCAGTCCTTTTTTTTGCGTAATTTTTTATTTTCGCTACATAATGGCGTATTAATTATTTCAAATTATAGCATAATAAAAGAAAGTTTGACGTGAGCGAAGAACGATTCTGACGTGAGGAAAATACAAAAATTTCAATGCATTGAGAGTGAAACATATCACTCGAAATGGGGGTGTCCAGCAGTCTAAAGCGTTTCGTGCATACAACGTTTTGTTAATGTTTACTGCTCGCTTTGGTTTGCTCCTGTTGCGTTGCAATGCTCTCACTTTTCCAGATTTTTTCAAAACATAAGTTAGCCTATATTTCTATGCTTACATTGTGCTATAAACTCGCGTAGAGACAAAATATTTCGTATGGCAATTTGAGTAAGACCTATTTATTTCAATTTATTTCGACTCATTTGAGTTCACTTCAAAAGAGGTCAGTCTATCCATAACGTGAGGAGAGAGTAGGCGTGATGCATAAATGAACGAAAATGCTTCTAAATGTCGTGAAAGTATTTCGGCTCAGTCATCCCTCGCCGCATCACGTGAAGAAGGATTGTGCATAGGAATGTTTACGTGTTGTTGCAGAATTTTGTGTGATTTCTTCATGAATGGGAAACTTGTCGAAAGCATATGGCATGGCGGATCATGTGCTTCGTTCCTAATTTTTTTAGAAGTTGTTTTAAAGAGATATAAAAAACCAGCCTGAAATGCTCACATCGATTCTTTTTCCGGATTCTACTTCTTACGATCTTTTACATCTGATGCGTCCCATCATTCCCCCTCCTTCCTTTGAGGTGCTGTCCTAATGCAGAGGTTTACTTTAGCCATAAACCAGTTTTACCGTTAGGCAATCATCTAGTATTTTCTACGGCAGCTTCTACAGCAAAAAAGTTCGTAGGATTTTTTCATCGTTCAACATTACTCACGATGGTTTAATAACCTCAACGATAATTGAACGCACTTCTATCAGTATATGAATTGAAAAAAAAAAGAACTGAAAAATTAAGGTTTGATGGAACAGCCTCTAGGAAAACATGGATTTCTTTGTGCAAATATGCGCTCTGAGTGCCTCTTCCTTTTCTAATAGTTATTACCAGCGCAGTATATGCGTTTCTTGTACAAATCGCAGATATTTCCTCAATTGCAATACAAATGCCTATAGAAAGCAGTTATATTCATTGATGCGGACTTTAATACCATATACTGCTAAAATCTTTTTATGTCTCATGAATAACCATCGTCATCGATATAGTAGACATGAAGTGGCGAGCGCCCATCTTCTTAGCACCAATTTGAAACGATCACCACGCTGAACATGGAACATAACAGCACATTTTATAGACTTGTTTTGGTTTCTTCTATACATTCTTATATTCGAATATTCGATGAGCTGAAGAATTATTCCTTGTTGAAAATTATACCGACTTGCTTCATAACCTTGAGCAGGAGCTATATAGATTATCAAATTGTTTTTCCACAAGGAGTTTAACCACAACTGTAGATTCTAGTGGATAATAACTGCGTTGTTTCTGTTTCAACGTGTTCGCTGGGCATTAATTGCCTATTGAATTTGCGTTCAATGAATCGAGTTGTTCTTTATTACGTTCATACTTTATACACTTCACTCAACGATCGCTAATCTAGTCATTTTGCCACTTATGTATTATATAAATTGCCAATCATGTGAATGCCTATTTATGTACCCTTTATTTCTGATGATACATTCCCATTGCCATAAGAATTTACAAGTTACTATCAATTGGAAAGCAGTGAATTTTTCGTTTATAACTCTCCCTTTTTTGTTAAGACCTTCGGCCTACTATTCTCATTGATGTCCCTTTGCTTCAACATAAGGACGAACTATTTAATTTCTCTTGAAAATGACAAGAGGTATATCTGAATTATGTGGCATTCATTGGCGACTTCTGGGCACTTGAGATTTATATAGATTCTCAAACTAGATTAAGTGGATTATTGTACGTCTACATCGATGGGATATTCTTGCAATTAGTTTCTCATCCGTTGTGGTTTTCCACATTTCCACCCAATCACCCATTCAGCCATGTATACGTTTGAAGTGAAATGTTGCCTTGTCCATAGTAGGTACACTAATGTCATTCTGGAGTTAACGCCATAGCCTTAAAAGCGATTCGCTTAGGTTCATTTGTGTTCTCATCATATGGCCGCTTTCTCACTTCCCATTGAGCTTTCAAGAGTGGAGTTCCGTTATCTATATGCACATATGCTGTGTGCTTTAAAAAAAATATTTTTTCTGGTTTTCTATTCTTTGCTGTCTGAAAATTTAATCAGCTGAGAATATTTGAGTACATGAGCATATCGATTAACTTGATATATGTGTTTCAAAGGCAGAATCCTACACTGCAGTATGGTTCTCTAATTTTCTGTTAAGACGAAAAAGAGACTTACTAATGGAATAATACTGCCTATGCTATACGCCTACTATTGTAGTATTAGACCCGCCCTTTTTCCTTCTTTTGTTACAGCATCGGTGTGGCAAAATGAACTACCAAAACATTTTACTTATTGGTTTTTATAACTACATTTTGAGAAGCATGCCTCATCATATCACATCTATTAGGTTTACAACTTTGAGCATCTCTTGAAGTTGACATGCGAACATAATATTCCACACTAAAATTTGAGGCGAAATTTAAAAAAATGTTATGATAGAGAAATGGGCAATATATCCGGCCAATTTAATGGCGTTGCCTGATTCCGGTTTCGATGAATAAATGAATCTGATTTGAATGATTCTCGAAATCCGTACTCTTTTCTTTAGGTCATGGAATCGCTTATCGGGGGGTCACTATAGGTCGGTTGAACTACCTAGAATGATGCGGGTTGAGACACCTTGCATTACTCGGAGAGGCTGTTATTATTAGCAGTAAAAATGAATGTGTTCTCCTTCATATATGCATAAATGCATTTTCTCGAGAAGATTGCTGTACTCCTGCACATGCTGCACGACATAATAGCAGCATATATATATATATATAATATATATATATATATATATATATATATATACACAAAGTCCGCTACCCCCTCTGGGCTTTCCAATGACATGAAAAGAAAAGTGCATTCTGATGAAACGCAAAATCTAGTGGAAAAACGAGAAGGGAGAGCTTCTACAGAGAATTTGCGTAACACAACCCGCGAAAGTGAAAGCATGAGCTTTTAACGAGATAGAAACTCATGCTAGAACTGGAGTGCAGCAATGGCGTCGAAACGGTGGGAGGAGGAGGAGCACTTCCACTAAAATTTTTGGTGCATTTCAGATGCCAACAATACGACAAGAGACCTATACGACTGCAGAACCAGATGGCACACTGGTAACCACCACAACGAAGACGCAAACGCGATATGTTCGTGAACGAGAATTGGGATTTGGCCGGGGTACCATCAATGAGGCGTACTGCTGTAGGCCAGCTGGTATTCTTCGAATACTCGAAATTGTAAGCTTAACAAGCACTATCACCTTCGAGTCCCTCAGATTTCGCATAAAATCGATATGAACGCAGGGGTTCATGCCCATTTTGTGCGAAATATCTTTTTTACATAGGCTGTCAGCAGGATTAACTGTCATTTTGAATTTAACATGTTTGCCTTTTAAAGAAGCCTCATCAACGAAAAGATGTGTTTTGCTGTATCTGCAATGAGTTTTGTAGGCTCAGCAAATAAGTATGTTACAGCAACACACTTATTTGTTATGCCCAGCACCAACGTTTTGCAACCTTACTGGATCAAACCAGCGCTTACAACAGGCGCATATCAGGTTGAAAGGTCACGAAGGATGACTTAGTTTTCAGCCTTATAAAAGTTCAAGCAAAACTTCTTTCGAATGCGAGGCCCAGCTCCATCAGTAGAGGTCACTGCGTCATTCTTTGCCTACAGAACTTCATAAATAAACCTTAGAAATGATACTCAAGAGTAGACTGTTCTTGCTCGCAACTCCGGAGCGCATTTGTACCTGGTGCTATGTTGAATCGAGATGGGCATTTCCAAGTGCCGAGTTTAATTGCGTTTGCATTATTCGTCCCATTATTCCGTTGTCATGTTGAAAGCGTTTAAAACTTAAGCGATAAAGTTTTTTTGTGATCAAAGAATATTATTTGAACTGTTATCTAAATCAAGCGTTTACAGATATTCGGCCTTATCATTGTATCGCTAATCTCATCAGTATATGGTCCAGGCCCCTTTAAAGGCGTTCTATTTGGACAGACTTTCCTACTCATCTTTGCTGGAGTCGCGTTGTGCTTTTCATTTATTTTCCTCATTGTTTTCTTCTTCAACCTACACGAAAATCATCTCGACTTTTGGCCATGGCGAATAAGCGTAAGTTTTCATTCGACAATACGTGCTCTATGTTCGACGTGCGAAATATTCTCGTAGTTGGGGCGAAACAAGTGGAAAAATTCTATAATTAGGAATGGACAAGTTTAAAAGCTCAAAGTCACTTGTTACTGACGGATTAGCTATTCTTATGATCTTCTCAACGCCTCCAAAAAATGGGTAGAGTAATCTTTCCTTCTCTTCCATTCCATAAATATGGATTAGCGTAGAAGGCTTTGGTGGAAAAACTCTAAACTATGGCCCAGTGTCTCTTAAAGAGCATGCCGCTCCAAAATGGTGAACGGAAAGACAACAGCAAGTGTGGAATTGACTATAATGTTTTATGGTTTCTGGGCTTTCAGTGATCATATTACGGGGTACTTGTGATGTAGCAATTCAACCGCTGCCATAAATTCCTTCATTTTGTTTTCTAATCTACTTTTCATCGACAAGAGACTTAATATGGCGCGAGCAAAATGAACTATCACCTAAAGAAAAAAAGTTTAACAAATACTGCTACAGTCCATCGACCGTAGGTGATTCCTACGTGGAATCTTATTATACTTTAATTTCAGTACGATCGTCTTATTATGGCTTTGTGAGCTTTTTGTGTTATGTTCATTGCAGACTCTTGTGATTATTTTAATGAGATCAGCAAAGTGTAGAATGCAGAGGCCAACCCTGAGCTGAAACTGTGTCCTGGCAAACAGTTGTCTGTCAGCCCATTACTGTTCACATTCATTCGGACGTGTTAGGTGATATTGCTATAATTAGAGTTAATGAGAGTAAAATCAGGAAATCGAGTAGATGACATCGTTTATAGAAGTCTTCTTTGATCGATTGCAATCCTATAGAAGAACGTAGCAATCTCAACCTTGTTTCTTCCATCGATTTAGTCATTATCGTTACTACTTATTGGCATATTTGTAATGTTTATTAAGACATTAGAATTGTGTTCGCAATTAAGGCTCGAAAGATTGACACCTTCTTTTGTATCATTGTATAGCTTCAGAAAACTCATATTTGCACGTATTGAAAACCTACCTCAGTCCTACACTGGGGTACTAAAAATATTTAGCACAATTCGTGCCTACCCCACCATCCTTTCTGAACGCTTCGTTATCAGCAATTTGTACATTTCATTCGTTGCCTTCGAAATAAGAAGAAATTAATAAAATGATACAAAAATCCATACAACTACGATACCAAATGAGTGGAAAAGGTTGACAGAAGGGTTAGGTGGTATGGCCTGTTTGCATTCGCCTTGTATGACTAACCACTCACATAAACTGCCGGCAAATAATAAGCAACCCATCTATATCCTAATTGACCTGTCTACTCGCAGGAACTCCCACAAAGGGTTTGTTTTTCAACTGGTTCGGAATGGAAAAAAAGCATGCAAATCTTATCCAATATTTAATGTTTAATATTGATCAATCAATGTAGCTATGTTAATCATTGGTTTATATTATTCTAAAAAATTTCAAAACTTTGACTTCAATCGTTCTCAGGTTTAAATTGCGAGACAAACAGAAACATAAGTACACGTATATACTCATGATGTCGTCGCAATGCGTTTTTTGAAAAGCGAATTTCTAGAAACGCGTAAAAACTCGAAAGCGCAATGAGGGTAGGTTTCCTCTGGCCTCACTATTGAAAAAAAGCACCTACACTGACCAGTGGTGATGAAGATAGTGTAAGCTGATGAGGAAAGCAGCTTCATCACTTCTGTTCCCTCTCCCACCCTTCCTATCCGTCGATATAATCGGTCGATCTGGGTTTCGTTGAGCCTAAAAAGTTGTCAATTTTTCACAGACGCAGTCAAATGGAAATCGCAGTTGAATTCTCAACTCTGTGAACTAAATATGCTTATTTCAGTAAGCAAATAATTGTTGCCGAGAACCTTAGAATACTGCTTTTTAAAATTCATTTCGTCATTAGTTGGCAAATACTTGAACCCCTCCTCCTTCCTCCTTCCTTCGGTCCTCTCAGATTCATCTCATTTCTCGGTTTAGCGAAAATGTCATAGCCTCTGGGGTTTCTCAATATGCTGGAAGTGAACGTTTGCAGGATTTCATGTTTTCCATTTGTGCCTCTGTGGTATATATAGTAATGGGCTTTGTGGAGGCATATTATGCGACTGGTGCATGGGCGAATAATTGCAACGATATTGGTAGCGATGGTTTTATACACAATGGTTGTCGAACAATTTACGAATGGGCATTTGCATCGGTTCGATTTCAGCTTCGTTAAAGTTTGTTTGAAGTGATGATGTGAATGCATATAGTGTTCACCATAGTACAATTTGGTAAAGGACATATCGCACATAGTTAATTTATCTCGTAAATGCATATTTATAGGTGTAGTGGTAGGATATCGCTACCGTAACACGGGATTTCACCTCTCTTATTGTACCCCATTCCATAATATTGTGGCTGACTACTACCAACTTCAAGCGAGGCGTATGGTAAAGGTGGAGAGTGTACAGTACAGATATATTTTAAAGCACCGAAGTATGGCGCGATATGTCTTATATCGTTAGGGAATCCACAGTACAGCAGCCAACGACAAGAAAATATGTTACAGTGCAGTTATGCATACCGTTATGTCACATTATATTTTCAGAATATAGAATTATACCATAAAAGAAAACTCAGTCATTGCTCCTCAAGAAGAGTGTGCTGATTACGAAGGTGTTTCTTAGCGAAGATTGCGTAGTCTTCATAGGCATTTCAGTCACTCGATTTTAAGGCATTCCTTCCAACAAAGGCAGTGTTAATCTTATCCCACTTCCGTTGAAATGTGATGTACAACCGGAGTAGCTCAAATCCTCTGGGATGCTCTTTATATTTTGTTCTGTCGTTCGTCAGTCGGCTGTTTCAACAAATAACTTCGATATTTAAGGCAACTTAAGGTTTCCTAATTCTAGCGGCCGGCCTTTACAGATACGGTTGAACGTTTCGATTTTTTGATTTTCAACTACCGAAGTTTAATCTTTCGATTTCAATCTGCAAAATGTGACCCCTTGACATTGATAATATTCTGATCGGAGCTGCGTCTAATTCTCTGAAGTGGGCAGCTTGAACACAACGTCGGGAACAACGGAGGGATCATATTTCATATGTAAAGGTTGAGGAGTTGGAAATATTTAATTTAAGCTCAAAAAACCGAAATGTTTTGGCAGTACCATAATATTCGATTGCTAAAGATAAAACAAACGAACATCAAAGGCAATCTTCAACGTTCAAAAATTTAGCACTCTTAAATACTGTTGAATTTCAAAATTCTATGATAATTAGTACTGTATGTTTCAGTTTTTCTGCTTTATCAACGGTATTTTATACGCAGTGAGTGCGTTATTGGCACATCGTCATCAAAGTCTTAATTAACGCATTTTATGCTCTATCTCATCCACTCATTTGTGCCTTTATAGATTCGAATTACGCTTATGTAAACATATGTTTACTGCCATCGATTTTAATTCACCAAAACTTTTCTTTTTTTGTACATCTATTCAATAAATATTTGCCTTATTTCCTCCTTAAAAGAATGAGGTTTTTGAAAACATTGAGTCAGTTGCATTGCAGTGGCCACTTTGTTCCAGGAAACTGTAAAATTCTCTTATTGTCTTTTTGATGATTTGTTTTTTGGGTTGACAAAACTACTCTCTAAACAATGAGTTGAAATTAAATACAGAACAATCATTGGCCTTTAGAAATAAACATGAACTAGTCTAATGCGTTTGTTGAAGTTGCCCATAGATTAACGTTTATCACTTTTGAGCAGGGCGATTGCTTTCTGATCTTTTTTCTTTTTTTTGTAGCATGATTTTTGCATGTATTCTTGTATATTTGTGTTATATGTTCTGCATAATAAAGATTCCTCGAATTTATGAAATTTCGGTGAGACATAATCAAAAATTTCTTTCTGCGGTGTCGAGTGTTTATGTGAGATATGCAATAAATTTCAAAGTTTTATGAAAGGATAAGTTGAGGGATGTAGAAAGGGGTCACCAGAATATGCACTTTTTGCATCCGCTCATCTGAGCAATCACCTTCGTTAATTACTAATGAATGTGCAGTGCGATCCCTTATGTTTTAAGTGATCTAAGCGCATTACGCGAGTCTATGAAAGGTCATCTTGTTTGCGGCCTAACCGATGAATTATGAAAAAGAGGATGGCGTAAAGGCACTCAATTATTCATCTCTAAATAACGCCTCTCTAATCTGATCGATCACTGTGAAAGAAGTACATTATTCCTGCCAGGTTTCATGAGGCCACCCATCTTGTGCTGCTATCCTTAAGCTGAAAGCACTTGGCGGACTGACATGCGCATGTACGCATATACGAGCGGACATCATATTGTCACGTGCTCTTTCCCAGTGCAAATTTGGAAAAGCGCATGAAAACCACACCTCTTAGTTGATAGTCATTTTTAACGCCGTTCATTATCAGCATCTGTCGTTTTCACAGAAAAAGAAGCACATCAACGAAGAGTCTGCCTTCAAGAAGCTGCACTTAATGCCATGATTTCATGCAAAAGAAAGAAGTAACGGTCTATCCGAGTGACAAACTTTGCTTTATGTTGAAAGTATTTTGCTGTATGATATTCGCCGCGAAACTTCTGTATATTATGAAACGGTTGTACCAACTACTATTAACACTGGAATATTGGGCATCTTAAATGAGGGTATCCAACATGAGAGCAGATGTGATTGATTTTTTAAATCATTGGGTGAAATATTTGTCCTCGGATTGAGAAATACGAATGGAACATCCCGGGAGGCTTTGGCTGGGTTCGAGAAATAGACTGCAGTGGTTTGGGATCTACTTATAGCAGATAGTACACATGGAATCCGAGAATGCAAAGTAACAGCATGTGGCGATGTGACGTATATTGCAAACCGTTTCGATCTTCACATAATTTCATTTATTTGGTTTATTTTCAGATTCCTCTCCACCCATCCCTCCCCCAAGTTTCCTATTTACACACCAGAAGAGTCACACCTTGCTGCATTCGCTTTTATTCTTTCGATGTTACCTTATTTCTACTTCAAACGCTCAATGGAGGCGTCATTTTGCCACACCACTTTAACATTGCGTCTTTCCACACAGGACTTCCAGAAATTTTTTTTGGAAAGGCTGCTTTCCCATTTGTTTCTTCTCTTCGGCGTGCTACGCCCGTTATCAGCGAAATACACTCTCTTTGAAAACGAGCAATGATAAGACTTGTTTATCAGGAAAATAGTGATCAAGATAAGCGAAAATGTCCTTCTCATCTTTCTACATGCTCCCTAGATACACTCATAGAAAAATTGATTGTTGAGGGAGCTAAAATTGTCATTCTTTTTTTGAATGCAATCTTTTCCTAGAAGCAAACAAGGATTTTTCGAAAGACATGATGCTATGGACAATATTTTAAGAGAACAGTTTCTAAGGAGTGTTGAAAAATTGTGAGATATGACTTCGAATCATCGTCGTCATAGCTTAAGCTTAAACTTAGGTCAACATCAGTCCTACACGAATCCGAGGTTATGCTCTACAATGAATTTTTAAATGTCTGTTTTTGGGAAAACTTGTTCTGACAATGCCTACGTTAAATCCAATCAAGTGTTCACTTCAGCACTACCGATAAAATTACTTTCAATTTCGAAAAGATTATTGGATTGAGATCACTGACAATCAATCCATGACTAAAGCCTGTCTTTTCGAGTGGATTTCCCCACTCTCCTCGAAGCAAGAAACAGAAATGATTGATGCTTTGCCAACGATTCTGATCATTTCTGGAGTACAGTCACTTCTGGAGTGTCACCTTCAGCCGTTGCATTCCTAGCAGATCTACGGACGGTATAATAAAGGAAGAAGTAGAAAAACATACATGATCACCTGCCAGGATATGCGCTTTTGCAATTCCGCGCATCAGAGCAACCAGAATTACAAAATGTCCTAAGTAATAAAACATGAACAACAAGCCATCAATATTTCTATGGAAAGGATCGCTCTTACAAACATTCAGCGAGCAACACTTAGAGGATCTCTACAAGCGGTTAGTTCACTTGAAGTACAACAGCATTGTCCTGCATGCTTCATTATCTTTAAGCATTCGACGGTATTGTTCGATCGCATGATCGGAAATGCAAGAAGGCAAAGTGATACCAGCTTTTTTGGCACCTTTTTTGCTTGTTTGATGAACAAGAAAGATGTGTCATTCTTAGAGCATTCACACGCATCAAATGGTGGCAGGACTGTGGTAGTGCTGGCGGAAATGTCCGATCGAGGTTCATTGCCTCTGAAATTCGAAAAAATTTCTGCAGCTGCATTGCATGACACAACTGTTAATACCGTTCAATTTAAAGACTTCCAGTTTCCAGTTTGACCATGGTTGCTAATTTACTAAAGTATCGCACTTTCAACTGGAAACATTGCTCGAGGTGTTTCCTGGTTATGAACCGCATGTAAACGTATGCGGTTACCTCCGATTAGGCAAAGAGTCATCTTGAAATATCTTTGTGTTCCTTTTCACGACATCAGTGGGATATTCTTTCTTTTGATGTCATCAAGTGTTTGAACTGTGAATTGGTTTGGCTTATTTGAAATTTATTTGGGCTTATATTGCCATTAGCACTATCACGATTTCAGCAGGTACGTACTGCAGATTGCTGACTTATGTTCTCGTAGCTGTTTGTTAGGCTTGAAAAAGTACTGTGGTTATGTATCAATCCAGTAAATACTCGGCAACATCAGAGGCTGCGTGGTTTGCTTTGACACCTCACTTAGCTGTTTGGATCTCAGATGTTGCCCTGCCTTTCGGTAGTGGGAGTCGATTATGTGTATGTTAGTCGAAGATGGCAACCTCGGAACATTTGGTGCACAGAGAGACTGCAAGGGAGTTGGTTAACAGTGTAGGATGAAAGGATAAATTGGCCATCCGGTGAACTCCCTCAACGAATTCAGAGAAAACTTGCAAATTTGGCTCCTCACAAATCCGTGTTTGAAACCAACCTATACTGTTCCTGTATGTTGAGAAAAAAAGAAACACCTGGCTACATCGTATGTACGTCGGCGTGTGCACGCTCTTCTGTGCAATTTTTCTTGATTTTGCAACGCCCTCACATCATTCCACTTTTCCTATGTTGGACGCAATTCGATGACTCTATGTCGAAATCCAAACTAAAAATAATAATAATATTTATTCATTAGGAGACATTAAATCTGGCGATCAAAGGCACGACTTACAGCATTCTATTAACCATTTGGTGCACCAATGTGTTATGTGGGCTGTCTCAATGTTAGTCATAGGTGTCAAATAACTGAACGTCGATCTTGTTATTAAAAAACCCTTTTGATTCATAGCAGTAGAAATCCGACTATGGTAGTGGGAATTTTCGTTGGAAATGTTTAAGAAAGATGACTGAAAACGTATTCTACCATGGAGAATAAGAAAAATTGCAGCGCAAGTTCACATGCTTAGCAAAGACGTCATATTCAGCAAGCGAATGCTAAGCAAAATAGCCCACGAAAACAGCAAAGGAGAAGAAAATTATACAACAGGATGAACAAAATAAAAATAAACAAAAGATTCCTCGTCGATCCTATCTTTGGTTCATAAGGTTGCAAGAGCATATGGAACAACAGAACGAAAAAAAAAATGACTAGAAGAAAAAATGACAGCGGGTTCGGGTTACGCATATCCCTGCCCTGGCCGCGATCAGAACCGAAATCGGGTTTAACCCATAATCATACGGATATGGCTTAAAACCGATTCCCATTTTGGGACCGACTTCAACCCGATTGGAGCTGGGCTTAGCCCATCTTATGTGGTCATCGGTTTAAACCGGTCCCAGTCTTCGTCGGGACCAGGACTGGGCGCGGATTTGGCCCATAACGACGAAGTCATGGAATAAGCCCGGTCTTCACTCCAAAGGACCAATAGTCCAACAAGAACCGGGTTTAATCCAGACCTTACGACAATTCGGCGATAAGGAGTCCATGCTCAAGGCAGCTTTGTAGCTGCCCTAAAAGGGGATCGTTTTCTTAATGCAATATTCAATCAAACTCAAATTAAATGCATGCACCAAGGTTTTGCAGCATGATCGAGTAATAAAGTTTTCAACGATAATGTTGCTCGATACACTTTGGAAATGAAAGTCAGCTGAAACACGAACAACAAATGACATGAATTTTTATAGATATATCCCCAATCAGAAATTTACAGAAACACTGAAGAAGTACAATTATAAAAAAAAACCAACGAGTAATCAATCTAGTCACCAGGACACCAGAAATTTTGCACGAAACATTCGTCTTTGCATCTCTTTTCTGGCCTCATTTAGAATCAATAGTGGAAGCTTTTTTTTTTGATTTATTAGTGAAGCAACTAAGCTGAAAGTCTCAATAAGTGACGACATAAAAGCTCCTCATGGTGGAATCTCTCAGATTTCATCAGTAATTCATTAGGATGCTACTTTTCGAGATCCACATGAATTCGCTGTACGTCACAATGAACGATGCACTAACGAATGAATGAACAAAAGAAACGAGCAATCAACCCGAAATGCTTGCTGAGCCTTTTTGATGAAACCAAACGGCTCATCTCTCAACTGATAATAACCATCTTATCAATACTTATCAACTGAAATAACGAGTATGGGCATCAGGTATAGTGACAACCAAACTACGTGAAAAGACATCAATTTTTTTTGTGAAAAGTGTGGGCGGTCAGTTATATTCCCTATTTCATCCCCAGCGATGGTTTATTCACATCCGAAATGAAAAATGTTTTAATATCTAAGTGTGAATACTTTCTGCAGTTGCATTAATATCAGTGGTGTTATTATGGTTTGATCGGAAAGAACAAATGATTTCATCTTTCAAAGGCGTCCTTAAAATGCCTCAAATCTTAAACAGTTTCTAAATGATCAGGCATTTTTTTAGACTACAGATGCCATGCCTTCTCCGGTGAAGGACCTCTACTTTAAAAAAAAAGAAAGAAAAAATCATTCCGAATGGAAGGAGATTCGGAACAACTACATGCAAAAAACAGTAGCCTTTCTGGAACGGATCATTTTCCTCTCGAAACTTGAGATCTGAAAGGCTTGGCCTTTAATTGGAAAACATGATAATTCAATAAGGTGGCACGAATACTGACTCTCTGTGTTTTAATCGCGAATCAAAATCTCCAAGTTCCTATCCCTCATAACTAGTAACAGCTTATGTCGGATCCCAAAAAATCCCATTCATGTGAGTCGTGAATATAATGGCAGCTGATAGGCCGACAGATCACTGACGCTGCAGCCGTTGCGTTCGAGCGAATCAGTAACCATTACGTGAGCCGATTGGTTATTTGTTGACTGCTGGCCGATGCTGCTAACGTTGATTCGGTCTCGAAGCGACATTCTGATTTCAGGCGCACAAACTCACGAGCAATTTCATCGGTCTGTCGCTGACTGAGTATCCTGCAAAAAAGTCAATCAGGAATGGCTGATCGGCGATCAGACCACAACAGCTGCAACTAGCTAGAAGATCGACAGAATGTGACAAAATGGTTTTACAGGTGTCCCATTACCCTTTCTTAAATGGCAGACATCGGAAAACGCTCACAAACCTCAAACAGAATAACTCTGAAATGGTCAGAATACACCTGAGATGTCCTGTGAGCTTTAACACCTACCTGAGAAGAATGAGACCGGTTTCATCAATATGAAAGCGCCTTCCGAGTTGCACCCAACATGCGCACGATCCCTGCTCAACAACGTTAGCCAGCTGTAGTACTCCAACACCGACAATTCTGTCCTCACGAGCAAAACAGTAATCTTTCACTTGGAACATCAGCTCGTAGTGCTCTGGCTCACCCTCGTTACCAAGGAAGCTGAAAACTTCGATGCAAATATCTTACGTGCCTAAAGGTGAAAAGAGATCTCAGTAATCGCACATTTTCAACACTTTCAGCTAAAGATTCAAATTAACATTTCTATCTCTCTTAAATTTGCACATGTTATTAGATGCAAAGTCACAAATGCTACGCAAATTTGCTATAGCTGAGTCTAAGGAATTGTGTAAAATCACATCAAATGCTGCTAAGGTGCTATCTTCCTGAGAAAAGAACGAAGAAGTGAAAGTACTGGAGAAAAAAGTGCGAAAGGTTTTCAAACTGAGAAATTTATCAACTAAACAATTCGTACTTTTCCCTCTGTCGTTCGAAAAACGGTCTTCTTTTAGCGACGAATGCTATAGACAAGGATGGTGAGGAAGAAATTAAATGATGGAACAAATCACGTCGTCCTTTAGATTTCCTCACCAACTGGAGTCAAATGATACGAATAAGAAAAGTGAAAAGTGATATCGAGCAAAGCGCCAAGGTAAGTTTATGAAATGAAATTCTCAATTTCGAATGAAATTTTAGGTTACATGTACTCAAGCGCGTACAATAAAATATTGCTTCATTCAGTATTCTAATAATTTGCTGGCAGAAAAATGATTGCACCATCTTTTAAGGAGTATAAAATAGAAACTCAGCCATTAGAATCACTTCTCAAAGCAATCTGTATCCTCCGAAACTTTGAAATTTACACCTGAATGTGGCATGACCGTTGAAAAACGGTGGAAACTTGAAGTTTTCCCAAATTCGGTAGACAAATTTGGAAATGACAGCTGTGTCCTCTAGAAAGCAATAAAAAATTGAACATTTCTGTCCGTTTTATTCACTGCATCGAAAGGAAGTAGATGATAAACAATGCACGTTGCTAACGCCAGATAGTATTTTGAACCATTAAGGCGAATAAAGAGGCATAAGTGGGTGTACTTACAAATGGAATGTCTCATTGAACTTTGGCGCCCAGTTGCCCGCTTTCGACTTCGTGGCCATTTTCCTCTTCTTATCGGCCAGATGTGGACCAACGAGATGCACTTCGACGAACGGTTTGAATACACTCGCTGTTTGCCACCTCAGGTCATTCGCTGCCAAAACTGCAAATCATAAATTTCAAGCTTGCTATGCTTCACAAAGAGAAATAAAGCACACTTTTCACAAATTCGCTTCCAAATTTGCCGCACACCATTTGTAGATACATCGTTGTATAATTTATGTATAATGTACATACTTGCAGTCACACCTAATTCATTTGAATACCATTACTTTTTTCTCAAATGGTCTCCTTAGTAGTGCTTAAGCTTTACGAAGCAAACTTGCAAACAGAAAGTCTTCGATCGTAAATAGGATTATATGTAAAACAAAGTGTTAACTAACTTTTGACGGTGACTTTTTGTTCTCCTGTGCCCGGATGGCTGAACAAGTCCACCTGAACGCTCACCTCTCCAACCGGTTGTTCCTGCGACGGTAAATCTGAAATATTCAATTTTCAGTTGTCGAAGTTAATTTGAGCAACTCCAAAGAAGAAGAAGTTGCAGTATCTTATTTTTTGATGCAAAATCGCTGCCTTCCACTTCAGATTCTTAGCGACTAAGGAGGCATGCCTAATTCGATCATCGTTTTGAGCACTTTCCCATACAAACTATTTTTTTCACGCTTTCACTTTCAACGAGTGAAATTCTTTCTTAATGTATCCCAATTAGAGGAGCAAGGTTTCTCCTAAGATGCACTACGAAAATACTTGAAAACAGAAAAAATGGAACACGCCAAGGAACGGCGCCGACATGCGATGTTCCATTCCGCTCATCAGACCATTCTGTGCTTATATGATGCCACTCAAATCGTATAAGATGACAATCCGATCAGCCCAAAATAAATGCAAATTTTCTGCGGCCTTTAATTTTGCTCACATCAATTCGTAGCACCACCTTGTTTGAATTCAATGCTGAAAATATACGACAGACGAACAAACATATACATACACACCGACAACATTACCGTAAAGTGCTTTCAGATATGCAAAATCGCATAAAGGAATGATAATATAATATAATATTTTGAATCATAGTCCATCTCAGCACAAACAAAGGACTTTTTTAGAATCAGTTTTAATGAACAAATGAAGCGGACGAGACGTTCGTTTATATGAAAACAGGATGGATATGGCCTCGATGGATATGGCCGTCTGATTCACAGTTTCCCTTGAGCGGCTTTCTACTATATAAGTTACGTTAATGACTCTCAATCTTGAAACTACAAATAATGGCTGCGTTCTATTGTATCGGAAAGAAAAACACTTCTTCACAATTTAGTAATAAAATGCAACTTAGGAACGAATGCGATCGAAAGTGTTTCTTGAAAAATTACATATAAATAAATGAATGTTTGATAAAAAATCATTGCGAATCGTCATTTAAATTGAAATAATATGAGAGGAGACGGCGAGATAAACCTTGCTGCTTCTGACTGGTGATGAACGTTTTAATGAGTTGCTCGGTGGTTTGTGTATAGAGTGAGAGTGCATATTTCAGTGATTGCAATTCGGGCGATTTCTCAAAGAATGATTTCTTTAAGCCTTGTCCACCCGCATGGAAACATTCCTTGATTGCATCGAGAGCTGCATCCAATACAGTACATTGCTTCGGCGTTAATGAACGTTCACATTCACGAGCCATATCCTTAAAAAAAATTGCGATGATATTTATTGAATTTCTTGAATGAAGGTGACAAACATTAAAGATGTTTCCTCAAGGGAAAAAATTATGGAGTTATTATGCCGATTTTTCAACAAACCTATAAATTCAATGGTTTATGTGAAATGTGTTTTTTCCGTTGCCTACATTCAACAGCTGCGACATTTTGGGACTGCATTTTTTTTTCATTTGCAGTATCGTCGATCGCTGTAGCAAATAATTATGCATCATGCTCATCAATTTGCTTATTAGTTTAACAAACGTCAAAGATTAATGGAAAAATAGGGATCGGAAAGGACAAAAAATTGTTATGTTTCGAATTATTTTCGATATAAAACGTGAAAACATGATGAGGAAGGGATTAAGAGAAGTGAGCGTAAATTTACCATCATTTCCTTAACGGAACTCATGCTTTTAACATCTTTCAAATGAGTTGACATCAATTTAGTGACGTCACCGATTTTCGCATTCGGCAGCTGCTTGAGAAGCTGAAAAGAAAGAAACTGATTAAAATGTTGCACTGCAAGACAAAAAATGCCAGAAGCTTTTGCGAAATAAATTGCAAAATGGATGTAAATTCCCATTGCAGCCATTTAACAAAAAATAGGGGGATTAACTGAGAATAACAACTGCATAATATCAAGCTAGAGAGCGGAATGTAATAACAAACATGTTGAAAAACTATCACAGCATATAACTTTGCATTTTTCTAAAAAGCACGCCTCTCGAAATCTATGAAAATGTAAAAAATCGATGTTTTTCATCGATTTTTCATCGAAACATCGATTTTAAAAGAAATAAAACTGTACTTTAATTTCTTTTCGTCAGTCTACCCCTTTCTCCTTCCATTAACTTATCATTATAAACGCTCTATTCAAGCTATGAATTTGTGACTGCTCCGCCACGTAGGTAGCGTATGTGGATATCTGTATACCACACAAGCGATCTGAACATAAATGAAGAGAGAGAGAGAGAGAGATAATGAGAAGATTTCAGTTTGTAGCTTCTGAATCCTACCACCGTCACACAGATGTGCTCTTAAATTCAGAGATATTTGTTTCTGTGATATTTTATGAATTTATAACTGAGTTAAAAGAGAGATTAGAATGAGGCAAACCGCTTTATTATCAAGTGGTGGTAGAACGACGATCTTCTCCATGCTTGTTATAGTAATCTTCCACAATTCCTGCAACATTTACAACTTTTCATAAATCAAAGCAATATAAAGCCATCTTCTTTCACAAATATGAGTCAAATTAAAAACTTACAAGTATTAACTTCACTCGATATGAATGAACAGTTTGATAGCAGATTCATACTACAAAAAATATGTCACGTGATAAACAAATTTAGAAAACAATGATGCGTGTGGAAGAAACAAAAATCTGCAAGATTTAAATAAGTGGAAAAGCGCTGCAGTGGCGTTAACACGATATATGTTTCTGAACAAAGTATGCGCAAAATTTCAAAAATGTTGGCAACATTGTGTTCATGTTTTAAATGGACCACCCACTGTGCAATGACTACTCATCCCATGATATGTCAGTTGATTTCCCCACTCACCGCTTGCTAAATGCATGCAACTTTTTCAACTTTTTAAGCGTTCAGTCATAGTACAAAGTTCTTTTGAAGCCGATCATTCGACTTGACAAGGAGGTGAAAGCGACGAGCTCCTGCGTAGATTACGCTCACCACATTTCGTAACTTACATTTTCAAGTTTTATTTTTATTTGCTTTTACTTCATTTATTTGAATACCTCAAAGTAAGAAAACATAGAAGAAGCATATCAGCATAAACAACAAAAAGAGCGAAACGTTCGCAAAGCTATTTGAACTGACACTTGGGCGACAAACGGACAGACACCCATACATATGCACAGAGGTGAAATTGTCGTAACACATCCCGCAAATGCAAATTTGCAAAAGTGCATAGTTTTTTAACAGCTTAAAAATATGTTACCTTCAGGAGATATTTCAGAACAGTTTTCTCGCATTCTGAAGCATATTGTTGAAGTTTATCCTCGAGAAGTTCCATAAGAGGCTCCAAAACGGCATCAACTTCCTGAAATGATAGCGTCAATACAAGAAAATTACAAGCATGGAAAGAATCGACGCGACTGCACCTTAAAATACAGTGTAAAAATCCCCGCAAACAATTCTAAACACAGCAAAAATTTTCACATTTCACTGTCCTGCCAACATCTCTTTCCCTTGCAGCACTCAAGTCGTATTAATTGCTCACTGTGAAAGCGCTATAAAACACGATATGTATGCAGCACAAACCCAAAACTCCGCGATGTCCCTCGTGTGTCAAGGATGTTTCTTCATCCGCATGTGTAGCTAATCATGATTCTAAGGCGAAGAAGAACTCTTTTGCTCTCCCACAGGTGCAAAGTGACTCCTCTCCCATGAATCGATTATATTAACCTGTTTCCTCTTCAAGCTAACTCCTCCTCCCTCCCTCCGGAAGCTACTAATCTCACATGCGAGCAGTTTTATAGGAAACACTTTCTTATGTAATAATCTTTTTGTGATTTTATGAAAAAAGGGATGCACTACAAAAGCAAAGGAAAAGCCGTAAAGAAATCTGACAAGAAGATCATATTAAAGAAAAATTAAATACTCTTACGACACTCCTAATTTAAAAAATTTCAGCCAAGGATCAAATCGCAAAAACTATTATATGAAATGCTAGTTGTAGTGAAAGGGGCTTCTCAAAGTGGAAATAGAAAGAAATTTGAACTCTTGGAACCAGCAGAACTCCTTTATTACATATCTTACTCGGCGACAATTTTATTTTTTTCATCAATTCGTTTTCGGTGTTCTGTTCAGTCTACTTCTTAGATGTTTTTTTTCGATTTCTACCACTTTCAACTTGTTCACCGAATGTTCTAACAAGAAGCAACAACTAAACAGTTTATTATATACAACGAAAATAAGTGAGTGCTTTCATACGTTTGACTCTTAGAAGGAAGTGCATTCCTTCAAATAAGATACTGTTTTCAGATGAGGCACAGAACATTTCTTTTGTTTGCTCTATTGTCCCTTTCTATACTGAACCTCATTCATTACGTTAAAACATCCTTCAGCTTGGCTGCAAAGCACATTGCACTAAAACTGAGTGTTTTTGCACATACGGCTTTCCCACACTGCATTTTCTCCAAGCATGCATACGTTGAAGACCACAGATACGAATCCATAGATAAAGTGAAATTATTCATTATAGAATAAAAATTGTTTTCGATGAAGCATACCCCAACTAGCTGACTCTTCTGCAGCTGGGGTCCCTTAATTTTGCACAGGATCGATCCTAGAGTGTTCATTTGTTCGTGTATTTTTGGCACTAGACTTTCGGCGAATTGTCCAGCAAGCTTGTCGAGTACTGTGTTTAGTTTCTTCTGAAGATTGGTAAGCACGGTGTTCGCCGCTGGATCCAGACTTGTACCGCCCATATTCTCGTAAATTTTCTCCAGTTGAACCCTGAAAACAGAATTTGAATTACATGCATTCTTGAATTTTTCCAATGGTTGGAAAACCAATCGAATGGTAACCATCCTTTGCTCTTGTGCAGGTAACGAAAGATTGCTCTTGTGCGAGCAACAGCATAAAATTCTCAAGCAAATACCTTTTTCCCAGCTCCGGAGTTCCCTTCTTTCCAAAGGACCCGGATGTCAATTCCAGAAAACATGGTAAAGAAGAAGTGGTGATATGTTGCCAAGTGAGATATACAAACTGTCTCTATAAACTGTACCGTAATATAATGGAATCAACGTTTTCTAATCTCCTTTTCTTTCGGAAGGGCGGATAAGTATGGAAAAGCACAATGATAGCGATTACCTTAGTTGCTGAACGTTGTTCATAAGGATGCACGCAAGTTTTTCGTTGCTCACGAATTTGCCAAAATCCTTCTGCACCATATCAGCATATGCGAGCAGCACTTTGTTGAGTGTTTTCGAGAATCGTTTCATCATATCAGCATACACTTCCGGATTTGGACAGTCCATCTGTTATTGTTCCAATTTTGTAATGGTAAGAGTTATTTACAAAGAAAAAAAGAAGTATTACATATGGACGGTTTCTGCAGTTTGCAGTTGACAGCTCCACACATGCAAAAAATTAAGCTTGCAAAGTTAGAAAGAAGAATAGAGAGTGAAGGTTGCATAAGCACAGAAAAAAGCGATCCACAAAAGAAATCAGAGAATAACGAGCGGACGCGATAAGATGGGTAAGAATAAACTCCGATGACTCATGCATCTTTGAAAGATTTTGATTAGAACGACCAATCAAAAGGGTCCCCTCCATTTGAAATTCAGTGCTATTGCACTCTAGCAAAGACAAACACTGATAAAATTGGATCACTCTCAACAAATATTGCCAACCTGTTTAAGAAGTTTAAGAGCCTCGTTAAGCTGCGTGAACACATCGACAACCGAATTCGAGAATTTTGTATGTTCAGAGGTTTGTGGGAAATTATCCGATTTGTCACGATTGTATGCATTTCTTAAGATATCCATCGAATGCTCATCGTTCTCGTTCAACCAATCCATCACAAACGGAATGAACCATCTGAAGAGAATAAAATTGGCTAAATGAAATTCTTTTTTAAATCTTTTAAACTACTTCAGTTTGGATATCATCCTCAAAGAAAGAAACTAGAAAATGATGAAAAAGTTTTATTCCACAAAGTTTTGACGGGTAGAAGTAATAGAAGTGAATAGATTAAAGATTAAAACCAGCATGAAATTCAGACAAACCATTACAAATCTTGAACACAATGAGTCTGAACCTTTGGCAGAGGACAGCGCAACAAAGGAATGTTTTACAGTATCGCAAGTTCTTATAAGTTCTTTTTTTTTGCCATAGGACATGAAAGGCATGACATCAAGTAACCAAAGTAATTACAGTCTAAGCCTCAGCCTGACGTTTCCTGTTTTTCCTCATCTTTTGAAAATATTTCTGCAAACTGCTTCTCACTCCGTTCCTTTGCTTAGAATAGCAAATACAGAAAACAGATTTTAAATGTTTAGAACGTGCAAAAACAATGCGCTTAAATCAGTTGGCTGAATCAATAATCTCGGAATATACAAAAAAATAACCATAAATCGACAGGTGCATAGAAATCATCCCCAAATCTAAGTACTTTCCTTCTTCTTATAGTTGATTGTTAAAAGAAGAGTTTGGATAAATTATGTTAATCTTTTATGACTTCGACGTCTCAGACGGTATCCCATCGCTCTTTGAATACAACACAGCATGAGGCAATAACTGATCTATCACACAGTTTCATGTAGAAATTTCATTGTAAAAAATATGTGAAACAAGGTAGAAGCAAGCTCAATTGCCACAAGTTTGCTGACGAAATGGCATGAATAGTTAGTTGCCTTCATGCGAAATCATAAAACTTTGTCTGCACGCGAAATATCCTTGATGACAATATCACAACTGAAACAACGAGCACACAGAACAATATATGCTCATAAGACCTCTTTCAAAGAACATTTACACTACTCCAGTTATCACTCTAATAAAAATAATTTGCGTCATTCAATGCATTGTTGATAATCTAGGGGCTACGGAAGGCAGAGGCAAAAAACGATACGCACAAAGAGATGGATGAATCGTATGTGCTATTTGAGCAGAATTCATCGGAATATACAAGTGACAGGTGTTAGAAAAGTAATAGCAGGTAAATGTAGGTGATGTTATATCGAGCGTACGAGGAAGATATATTGGAAAGGAAACTACCACTGTAATAATAGATCCATCCTATGCATCAACGGGTTTCTCCGTGATTGCTTTCTATTGAGATGAGATAAAAAAGAAAGCTTCAAAAGACGAAGATCAGCACCAAATTAAAATTCCAGTATTCGAAATGCGTGATCTAGACTTCAAACGCTAATGTTAATAGCTTCCTATTGATGCTGCAAATATGGATAGGATTTGACGTATATATATATATATATATATATATATATATAATTCTGTCGCTGAATATGCTAATTCAAATCTCGGTAGCTCTACTCGGGACAAGTTTAGCCCTTCAAAGCTGTATAAAGGACATATTCAAGTCATCAAAGATTTTTGTAGCTCCATCAACTAGAGGCTTAAATGAATGAACGAGGTTTCAAGTTCTATCAAGAATAAGGTTGAGTGCTAAAAGAATATTTATATCTCTAAAAGGTTTAAATCATCTAAGAATATTTCATAGTCGAGAAATAATAGGATGATCGCAAAAACGTGAATAAATAAACAGGAAAATGCATCAAAAAATCATACCGACAAGCGACAACACTGTGATATCAGCGAAGAGAGAACAAAAAGAAACGTCAAGATTTTAAGAATTAATATATATGTACGTCTTCACGGTAAAAGTGCATTCTTCTGCGTCAGGTTGAATTATTTCTGGAAAATTTCGAAGCACCTAACAAATCACTTAAATGACACAATTTTAGAACAAACTACTTCGCCTACAAATGACCTTTGAAGAATCAACCCTGAGGCAAAGTTGAACATATTCTTTAAAATAATATTAATAAGTTGATTCAGTATCGATTTAGCAGTTCGGCGAGCAGGTGGATGAAGAATGTGCAGCGTCTATAGGAAAATTTAACGCAGAAAATCAAACCTTTTACGTTTCATTGCGCAGTTTTTTGGGAAATTTTTTAAAAGAATTTTCTTTCCACTGAACTGTGATTAGTGTGAAAACGAAGAGCACATTTTGCTTCTCTGCAGGAAGTTTAGTAAACCTATAAGATATAGCTGGTTCAAAGCCAGCTTTCAGCACACCCAGTTTAAAGCTTGTGAAGTGTTTATTCAATCTCAAATTTCAAATAAATTAAAAACGCCTGCATTCCGGATAATAACTGAGATTTTTATGCACTCGATGAGAATATTTGTGCTGCCATTGTTATTTAGTTCGGAAAGAAACGAATGGTAGAAACTTTGAAATATTTTAAAACGCCAAAATAAGCACGGTAATGCCGTCATATATGGTGATTACAAACGACGAAAATACTTAAAAAACAAAATTCAGTGAGCAGATTGCATCTCTCTATTGAACACTTTCGGTTGAAATACTTTTTTATTTTGATGGAAACAATGTGGTAAATTGGAAACACTGAGTGACTGCTGACGACGCTGAAATTTTGTCAAGAAATACGTTCACCCATCAAATGGTAACGCGGCTTCTGATCACTGAAAAAAGACCACGTTCCATACCATAGATATGTAAGTTTCAGAAATGAAATTCCTCTCTTACCTTTTATTTTCCATATACCACTGAAACATCTCAAGAGAAGAATATAAGAACTCACGCTGGGAATTCGGGGATGGACGCTTTGTATTGCGGCATATCAGCCACATACTTGAAGTAGAATCCTTTCACTTTGAAGTAGAGATTCATATACTCGGGTGTTGAGCATTTCTTCGATGCCGCGTGCTCTGCAATTGTTTCTTCAATAACCACTGAGTCGAATTTACCCTTTCCTTCCTTTCTCTCTCTCCCTTTCCTCTATACCGTTCATCTACCGATGACAGATGAAGCGTCGGTGATGTAAAAAAAAAAGAAGCTAATACAGACTTAATAAGGTCACAATCAAATTTCGTTTATGCCAATAAGGGCACCACATATCCTAACTGCAGATCATACAATGATAATATCTGCCAGCGTTTCAGGTCAACAAGCTGAACAAATAGAATACATTCAATGCAATTCATTCAACTCAACTAATGAAGAATTTTTTGGTGAATGCGATAAGCGCACAATACAAATTTTTGAATGTTATTTCAGTCGAAAAGGTCGGATTATTACGGGGTTTACAATGTGCACAAGGGTGTTATGCATAGCAAAAAATGTGTTCTTATAGCAAATTTATAACACATTCTTTTATAGCTTTCCTAAATTTCATGGCAAAAGTGAACAACTGCATAACAATAACATGACGCCATGCTAAGCCTAAAAATTTGCAGTGGGTTTGGGCAAAACGATGAATTAAATGCTGTCCTTATGAAGCAAAGGTTGTAAGCATACGGCAAGCTCAAAGTGTGCGTATATGAAGCATTTCGACAACTACGATGTAGAAAGAAGTTCGGGATCCCGCTCACAAATAGAAACTCAGCTGCCATGGAATTTTTTTTCCAACAAATTGTCGTGTCCTCGGCGTCCTATCGTACCTCGACCGACGCTCTACCTGAATTTTTCCTCTGTCCATTTTCGCCCTAATCATTTCTCGAACGGTGTTGAGATGCCAGGACATCAAATGTCACGCATCGACAAAAAAATGTCCCACTGTTTACTTCGTAAGTTACCGCAGTTTGCAAAGGGAGATAATGCCGAAAATTTCTATCCAGTGAAACCACGATTTGTTCAAATCTCGCGGCGCTTCCACTCTCCTTAGATTGCTTTAGCTTATTTTATATGTTCTAGAATATCGACGCATAACATATCTTGTGATTTTATTCTACATATCTTCAAAGTACTGCACTGACTTTTGCATTCTGGTTGATTTTCGTGGAAATCTCTATGCAATAAGATATGTCACTTTTTTACGCGATAATCGTCTTCCTTGCTGCACACTAATGGATGGTTTAGCAAGAGTCAAATGACGCACTCACTTCAGACATATCGATCAAAAAGAGGCCATTCCATCTATACTCAGCAAGTTTTCATTTTTATGTCGAAAGTTTATTCCATGAGAAGCTTCTTTGCACGAGCAAAAACATGCAGCGATGTTGAAAAAAATTTGAAAGCTCTCGAGGATATTAAAATGAGACGACCTTCTTGATGACTTACTTGCCGTTTAGTCAACAGTAAACATTAACAGTGCACCAGCCAAATGCTCCGCTTCAATGCAAAAAAAGCTCTTTCAGATAAAATTGCCATGAAAACGCAAAAAGTCCATTCATAAGTATTTTGTAATTTGAAATCCTGAAGACAGAAGAAAATTGGAAATTTTATGATTGCACAAACGAAACTATCGCGGTCCCGTATTTAGTCGTGAAAATTGTCTGCCAAAAATCTGCCAAAAAAGAGAAAAGTTGCCACGTTTGCCGTTAAGGCAACCCGCATTTGACAAGAATGCAGTTCGATGTAATACAGATTCTATGCATTTGTGCAGTTTCGGCTTTGCAACGCGAATTTCTGAAAGCTCCAGGATTCGAAACAACTGGACAGATGACCAGACACAGACGGCAGTACAGCACCCATGCGCCGATAAAACATTGCCGATTATGAGCTAACATTGTGTCTGTATGCAGATACGTGAGCGGTGATATATATATATATATAATATTGTCGTTTTAGGTAAGAACCATTGTATCTGTGCGGCGGGATGAAATTTGTTGGCTATAATTTATGTTCTCGTGGCTTCCGATACAGTCCACTACATCGATAATTGACCTTCTAAAGGGGATATAGATATTTAAAAATGCCCAAAAAATTTACACGCATTCTATGCCAAACGAATTTTTATTTCATATTGGTCAGATCAGTGAAAAGAAAAAGAATTTTGGCGGGAGATTCGAATGGGCGGTCAGCCCAATTTACATGTGAGGACACTTACTCTTCGCTGGCAGCTTGTGAAACTTTTTTGATCAAGTGCACAGAAGACGGTATCCAATGCTCTAAATAATCATCAGTACTGCCTTCTTAATTACTGCTTCAGGAATGGATGGTTTGAATGCAATATTTGCCTAATGGTTAAAATATTAATTCTTCTCATCATATACAAATTTTATTGAGGAGGAGGGAGGTGTGAAGGACACAATCGAAGGGTGTCATAAATCAGTAAAGAACGAAGGTGGACAGAAGATGAACTCATCGGCATCATTTTAAATGGCTAGAAAATGAATTAAATATTTATGTGAAAGCTTTTAAAACCATCTTGATAGCAAAAAAAAAACGATCATATGAAATTTTTTACATTATCTTACTCCTTTCTATCATAGACGATAAAAAAAGTGACAGTTTTCAACCATTTAATATGCCTCATAATGTTGTTGCATGTTGCCAAAAAATTTAAAAACGATCCTCACTCGGCAAAGACCCCTCGTCAATGTAACAGTTACAGAAATCCTAGATGGAAGGTTTATTCAAGAAACTAGATCACTCTGTCTATCCATATCCATAGAAATTCATGGAAATTCCCCAAATGCAGACAGCAAAAAACCAAGCATTAATGACGTTGTCAAGAAGTAACCTTCGAGCGCCATCTGCAGATCGGTTTTGTAGAGTTGCCAAAGAGTTGCGGCTGACAGATTACCGATGTTGAGTTCTTGGGGGAATTGGTTGAGAACTGGCGTGTAGATATGTTTATCGTCCTCAATCACTCGCATCATATAATCGAGAAAATCAAACCAAAACTTAACGCTGTCAGCCGAAGGACCGCCATCCTCACAGCACGATTCGAACATCAACTGATATGTTGCCTATAAACAATTCACACTCTTTTTTACACCTCACAGTGAATATTTCGCACTCTTTTTCTTTCATTTCACATCTACACGAAAGTGGTCGTGGTAATGCAAAGCGGCCCATCTATACTATCTATGCAAGGCTTCTCTATGCACACCATGCCGTTTCATAAATTCGGAATAAGAGATAGGTCTGGGATGGAGAGTTCATGGGCGCTTTAACAGCTATAACGCAGTTGAAAAAAAATTCAAATATCACTGAAGAGAGAAGCCATTAGTGTAGTACACGGTATACAAATGAACAGATCGTCAATGCAACCTTTATAAGTGTACAAGGAGAACCTTAGCAAGTTTTATTGACAAACATTTCTTTTCAGTATTCTTATAGAACTGGATCCAGCTAAAATTCAGTAATTAACTCGAGTATCAGAAGTTTTTTGGAATTGGAAGTTTGGAATAGAACTGGAAGATTCACCGCTGTTCGAAACACGAGATTTCTCAATTAGCAGAACAAACTGATCAGAAGGATGCGTGGAGAATGCTTCCGAGAAATATGGAAATGCGTTCAATAATAATTTGCAACGTATGAAAAAGAGCACAAATAATGCAAGTGGAAATGAACTTATGTTTGAGACTGAATCGCGTAAATCGCGCTATGAATTTCTACATTTAATCTGTTGGCATCGACAATGAGAAATGAAACTGATGGAGGGTGTAAGGACATGAACGTATATTCACCCAATGATATTTGAGACGATGTTTGTACGGTTGAAGGGACCGAGATCTGTGCGGAATGGAGCTCGGCTCTTCAGGGATAGCAGTTTTCTGGTGGGCAGGAAGATGTTCCAGAAAAGGCCGCATGCGCGCGATCACCGCTTTCTACTGCGATAATCAATGGGCGGGCTTCAAGCTATGCTCGCTGCGTCTCCAAGCCGCTCGCCGTAGACTCACTGACAACTACTTAACCAAATTACACTACTTTATCTATATAAGATGCATTGCAAAACATAGTATCACATCATCAATGTACACAGATTAGATTACATCGAAAAAGATTCACAGCTCAACGTAAGTGCCAGACTACAAACAAACATAATGAATAGAGAGATAGAAGCAGCATAATAACATTTTTTATATTTCATGTTCTAAGAGACTTAGAAATATAAAAGACTCCTCGCATGTTCTAAAAGACTCCTCGCATTCCCAAACCTAAACACATCCAAATCTCCTTTTGTCCTTCCACTCGTTCGGACAGTTAACTTCCCAGCTCCAGCACCCGCACACTGCCCTTGAATAAAAACCGAAAGCCCAAAACTACCACCGCAAATGGCGCCAACATCATGAAGGTGTAAACTTGAGGACAAGAAGTTGCTGCTCGTACGCTCACTCATATTCTATTTGCAATAGAACTTCGAATCATTAAACCCATAATTATCCAATGCTTGCTTTGCGATGAAACAAACTAAATTCGCCGGATATACGCTTTCTGCGCCAATGTCTATACTTTAAACTTTTCAAATGACTACTCCGCAACGAAGGGAAGGAAGCAAAGAACGATAAGAAGAAGTGATCTCGCATCTCCACTTATCTCATGGGAAACTGCAGCATCGTCACGCCTGTTTCAGTCATTTCTGATCTTGTGAAAGTAAATTCAATGTAAACGCTTATGCTGGTAGTGCTGGCTGTTCCAGATGAACGATGACTTACTGAATTTACTAAGTTGGAGTACTGACGATGGATTTATTCATGTTTAACAGCAGACAGCAGACAGATTAAATGCCACCATATACTGCACAGCCCAAAACAGAATCCATGGGCGTAAATCTGCCAAGAACTCTGAGAAGACGGATGATGAGGGGAAGGCGTACTTGGCCTTGGGACGAGACCGATTCCATAAGAACTGGTACGGCAGCAGTTCCAAAATTAAGTTCTACTTAAAACCTCAAACAGAATAATTCACGTGCTAGATGAGGTGCCCAATCAACCATCTTTAGAAGCATCCACCTATCTTTATACGACTCGTGGTCTCTTTAGAGAAAAGGGATGAAAATACCTGCACATAACGTGCAATATTCTGAAGCCAAAGGAAATATCGTGTGATAAAAATATTTCACCCATTTCTCTCAATATTTCTGACTTCGTTTTAGCCTTCGAAAGTGCAAAAGAATAAAATTTTAAATAGACTGAAGGAAAATTCGTGATAAATTGTGCCATCGGAGTTTCACGAGAAGCACTTTTAACAACTCTTTTGCGCACCGTTGCGAATACGAACGGCCAAAAACACTACACACTGATCTGTTGAATAATAATTTGCAATGATTCATCAACTTCGAAAGGGATATTCTGAATGCGAAAGAAACCTCCATGCATTTTATATTTGTCACGTTTCCATTCAAAATCAGTTGCAGCACTAGAATGCAAATCATTTGTGGTAAATTTACATGAGCAGTCGATACAACCGAGTACGAACGAAATTGGTTTGCATAATTTATTCTTTGTTGGTAAATTACGAAAGTTGTTGAGAAGATGAGAGCGATCTTCCGCCTCAGCCAACCTAATACACTATTTCACGAGCTTTCTGCACCCTTGGATGGGAAATGAATATCCGCTAGGTGCAAATGCACTTCAAATTTTTTGACTTCATTGAATTTCCCTCGCTTCTCTCAATGTTGACGGGTCAATGCGAAATTAATTATAGGAGATTATCCTGTAGTGCAGTTATAAGCATCAAACGTCGTAGTTCTTCTAGCTTTATTGACTTCTGAGCTGAGGGTAGCGCAGGCAAACAGTTGGACACATAGAGTGTGCGATGAATATCTGCAAAGCGCATCAAAGTTTGATTTCTTCTGAAGCGGAAACTTGTGCTCAACAAGTCCGTTTCACACATTTCGGTTTCTATAGAAAACTGAATAATCGCTAAGATGTGATGGCAATATACGATTGATAAGAATTAGGAAAAATGCGAAAGCAACACTGCAATAAACTCTATACATCTAGAGAAAAAATATCGCACAGACTCAACTCCAAAAAAATCACAATACATGTTGATGATGTTTTCGTTGAGGAGATAGACTTCCGTTTCTATTACATTCACATATTCGCTCGATTTGACGTAATAATTTTTATGCACTGAAGAAGAAATTTGTTATTCGTTGTTGGCATCATAGAGTGAAGTTCATATCTGCGTATTCCCCAAGTGTTATTTCGGCTCTCACAATAGCAGGCCTAATTGAAAAAAGTCTCTCGCTAAATCTTCAAACCTCAGTGATCAACAAGAAGCATAGATAGCTGAAATTGTTCTAGTGAAGTCACTCTAGTTCAACTGAAGAAACCTATTTTTAACCACTAACGTTGAAAATATCTATCACTAACTATTTGCATTTTTTATGTACGGAAAAAAATCAAACTCGATTTGCATTTTCTCTTTTCGTTTACTTACAATTTATGAACTACAAACAACTAATTTAATAAAAATAAAATATTATGAAACCGAGAAGTGGTGTATTTTTCAACAGCAAAACGCTGAGAATATTAACATGCAATGAAACGGATAAAGTCAAAGCTGAGAGTAATGACGCGTAAGAAAGCAGATAAAGCAAGTCAATTATGCCACTATTCACATGTGATGGAAAGTACTTAATACATGAGAAATATATGGCGGAGAGAAACATAGAAAAATCCTAGAGCATTTAGCATCTAAATACATCGATCGACTAATAAACACCAAAATAGCAACTGATTCTTTCATGTGCATTACTTTTATATGCGCAATAACATAGCACTACTATAACTCCTTATAAAGAATGTAAAAAATGCAGTGGAGGTATTATTGGCAGATAGGTTCAGGTGAATAAAATACGTTTGCAGATCCACCGCCCGCAGATTCGTCTATCTGATCGCAATCACTGTTTACCTACTATCATACATCGGCCCATGTGTTTTTATTAAAAGAATAATTCTAAAGGAATATTCATAAGAACGGATCATCAACAAATTGAGAGTACCACAGAAGATAAATGCTTGAGTATTAAATCGTTGGCTTTTACGGGAGCCAGTGAAGTGATAGTGTAGCAGACAATAAATTCGGTCGTTTTACAAACGTTAAAAAATAAATAGAAGTTGGAAAAGAAACAGAAAGATATGAAATTATTCATGACCGTTTCCCATAATCCAACACCATTCCAATTTAGAAGTTCTAACAACACCTTGAGCAAAGAATACGGTAATATCAAAAATAAACAGTCTTCAATCACTGAAATAAATCAAAGCAAACCTGCATGCAAGCTTTGGCGCATTCACGAACAACATTCGAAGCACGTGGTGGACTGGCCAGCTCGAGTACCTTCATGCGAAAGAACGTTATTGAAGTGAGCAGGTCAACGGTCGACTTCAAATCTGCCAGCTTCTCACGTGATGAAGACGGAAAATATTTCTGAAACGAATTCGACTGTAGATGTAGGGTTTAGAGTGTGTAGTTTGACGTTTCCACCGTTGCAGTCAACCATTATTGCATTTACAGGGAACCGATGGATGCTGCGGTGCTCCCCCCCCCTAAGTGCAGAAGGTGCAGGAAGGAACAGGCACTGTTCGCCATGAAAGTGCTGCTTATTCCAACCCTCTTGGTTTGACGGGATGTCTCACAGTGGCCACATTTTTTCGGATCAATTATGAGTAGGTAATACTTTAAAAAACGAATTGTTTTCTCAAATATTCAACAGCTTCAAGTGATGAACCGCATTCGCTGAAGAAAATTTACATAAACACCTGCTGCCAATAACTGCCGAACACGTATAAATCCACGCAAGACAAAACAGATTTCGTTCGGATGACTTGAGATGGCGAACTAGGCAAGAAAGAATGGAATTTTCTGGCACTCTTGCAGGATTGTCAATATTTCCAGCAGCTTTCTTTAATGTGACCAGAAAAATGCTCCAGAGCGGTTATTGGTTCCAAAGAAACCTGCTCCATGGTTGCTACAAACTTCTGCTTCCGAGAAGGACGCAAAAAACCCTTCAAAAAAATCTCAATAGATGAACAAGCATTCCCATACTTGTAATTGCGCAAGAAAGCGGAAGCAAGGAAGCCGGATTTTTTCAAGAGCCCTCTGAAGGTCAGCGAGCTTTTGAAGGATAAAATGAAAAAATGGGAAAATTTATCACGTGAAATACCGAAAAAGTTTTGAAAATGCTTTCTTGATGAATCAGGTTGAAATGAAATGAGAAAAATTGAACAGCAAATTGGAAAATTAGTTGGGCATTTGAAATGCTGCACCAATTCGTCACAGGAATGAGAATCTAAAAAATCGTTGTGGCGTTTTTCGTCCGAATTAGTAAAATTTATCCATCGAATTTCATACTATTCGATTGATTCTATTACTGATCAATGAGAAACTGTTTTTTGATGGACGGCCAAAATGATTCGCAATCCATTTTTGTGCACGAAATTCATTTGCAACGAAAAACTTGCACAAACTTCGTAAAACTGAGATTTCCAACACTTTACTGCGGTTAAGGCATTTTCTCGTAAATTTGTTTGCAAGATGCACTGTCGGCAACTTCTCTCTGAATGTGTTGTGTGGGAACACGAACACCTTGCTGGGCCATCACGAGCCATAAACGAAATCCGATATGCATAGCCTTGGCCCAGGAGAGTGGATGTGCTGCCTTGCTAAATCAAATTGCTGTCCGATGTATCAACCTCCCCGTGAGCCACACATATTCAACATTTCTATGCTTGTTGCAACTTCGTGCTTTCTACACTTTTTCAAGCACTTTAATGGAATCATTAAACATGAAAATTCAATAACAGAAGATTATCTTATCAAGAACACAAGAAAATTCTTTAACGATATTTTCCTCGTTTATAAAACGCACTATTCTAGGCTCTTTTCTATGAACACCACTGTTGCACATCACCTTTGTCAGACAATAATGAGAAAGCGAATGCAGAACTTCCAGAAAATATGGACGACACTTGCGTGATGCCACTTACATATTTTCTGAGGGAAAAATGCCCAGGAGTGGATTTGCATGAATCGTTATGTGTCAGATTAACATTAAAGAAGGAAAGAATCACCTGAGGAACAAAATATTGAGACGAATGGTTCAAAAAAGAAAAGAATACGGAGAGGATTCGAAAGAAAAAAAAAGGAACAGTTCTGCCAAAGAATAATTAGTTAGGATGTGAAAATGCGATAAAAATCAAAATTTTCAATCATACAGTTGGCATCGAAAAGTGCTCCGATGCAATGGGAAAAGTATATACGCTACTTAATATTTCATAAATATCAACGGATCGTACTGTTTTCTATAAATTAACGATCAAGAGGATTCATCAATGTTTACGCTGTGTGAGAAATGTTTGAGAATGATGGCAGATGTGTAATACGAACGTTTAAGGTTTTCATTTTCTGCTTATATCATTTCGTTAGCTAGTGGAATTGAGTTGACAAATATGTGAGTGCAAAGAACAACGACCGCATGCAATGCGGACACTCATGTTCGTTGCCCTCAGTGATTAAGATTGTGTAAAACTACGCCTTTCCTTGCTAGTGAAGAGGAACAAATGATGAGGTGATATAATAAATAGCGGTCCTCGTAGTTACATTAATTTTTTAGAATATTTTGACACGAATATACCAAATTTCAAACGTTATAAGATGCAAAAAAAATATGAATTTTAGAATATCCGCTTTCAGCAGTTGTTATTCTATAATAATGCCCATATGTACACCTCGGGACTCAAAGAGTTTTTCCAATATGGTATTTATTTGGCTAAAACGCGCAGGGTTTCTTTACCTTCTATCTCACGAATGGAATCCTTTTCCACGAGGCGTACAATAAGACCTTCACAATGTAACGCATCGGTGCATGAATTTTGCTGCGATCATCACGTACAACTTCCATGTATCCAGCTGAAGATCCTATGTTCAATGGTGGGAGAAGGGCAGAAGGATTCTTGCTCCAAGAAAAATCATCCATCAAAGTGCCATGTCACACTGATCACGAAAGATTTGCAACGACTGAACTGAATAAAAATTATTTGAAACTTTCATCCGAAAATGGTCCTTAAATTTGCAGAATAGTAGCTATAATTCCCCTTTACCCATCCATCAAATCATGATGTGCATAAACTATTTAAAGCAAGAAAACATAAAGAAGATAAGACAATGATGAAGAAGGGGTTAATGCCTATTTTCGTGCGGGCATTCGAATGCCGTGAACAAAATATTTTTGAATGCATGAGCTTCAATTTTGACCCCCATTACAAAAAATATCACAGGCAGGAGGGCAGTACTCTGACTCGAAAGCTTGACCGCCAGATCCCTATGATTTATGCATTAACAATTCGTCAGCAACGCTTCAGAGTTATTGTCCAAATTTTTAGGTGCAAAAACCGTTGAAGGAGTGCAGCGAGAGAGTTTCAAGTAAGAGCAAATGAGCATTTCTCTGATATGAGTTTCCCTAAGGAGCTGGCCTGCAGTCGCAATAAATCAATCAACTCCTGTTACCAACTCTAGCCGAAAATTTATAACAAACATGGTAGCAGCTTGTCATTATTTTGCCTTACCCCACTCGCTGAGCAACTTTATGCAGAACGAGGAGATGATATTTGATTTGAAGATTAGGCACTATAAAACGCATATACATTAGTGATTTTTTCAAGAGCTAATTATGCAAAGTGTAACGTATCACGAATGTAGGAAGAATCAAGAAGTACATTATTTCACTAAAGAAATGATATCAGAGACCACCAACGTGACGAAATGTTTTACACGTTTTCATCGCATGAGAAATAACCGCAAAAAAAGGATTCTGAGTTGTAATGGCACAAATCATCACTTTCTCTTCTGCACAATTTCAACTATTCAGAAATAATTTTCTTGCAATAAGAAAATATGATTACGAAAGAGAGGAACCAAAGTAGCAGAGGGAAAGATCCAATTACAATGAGCACATACTTACATAGACATATGCCATCAAATTCAACTGCCCACCTTTAACAAATTTTGCCAACCCCTCATTTATGTCACTGAGAATTGCTGTGCACTGGAAGCTGCACAACATCCCAGAAATTTACAGATGAATGGTGTGTAAATTTTCGCTAATAAATCGACATTTCAATCAAAAAACTTACTTTCCGTCTCTTAGATGCTCTAACAATGCACTTTAAAGACGGATTTTCCCAAGGTCAAAAAACAATTAGGAGACAGTTTGCAATCAGCGAGAGCGTAATCATTCTTCTCTTTGGGTCTCTTACAGCCATTAGCCGACGCATGCAGCTTAGCAGATGGCTGGATGCCCCTAAGTGTTCCCAGGTCTTGCATCCATCTGAAGCCGCCCGATGAGAGGCTAGTGATTTTGTGGCAACCTATTCGTGCCTCGATAGTATGATTAGTCAATTTAGCAATTAGAGGAGGAAGCATGCTATCTCAAATTGGAACGAATGTCAGAAACTGTCACTTGATTGTACTAAGCTGCTTTGAATGAATTCTATAAAGAAAACGAACTCAATAAAAGTAGCAAGGTCCATCAATCACTTAATTAACGCACGAACTGTCATCGCGGTCATGATATTGGTATCCTACCTCGAGGGTGGGCATCTGCGAGTTGCTCGCGGCTTTCTCTATTCACTTCAAGCCTATGTTCTTAATGTTGATGAGAATACCTAGGTGAAGATTAGCAATATTTTGTGCTATTCCTCGAACAGACATTTTTTTCGTAGTCAGTAAAGAAATATCGATCAAAATCAATACTTTGGACGGGCCAACTTGCAAAAATAGCCGAAAACTTTGCTCAGAAAGTGCCTTTATTGCTGAAAGGCTTTTAGACTGAAACGGCAATGATGCCGAACTGCAACAGGCTGAGACAGATGTTCACCCAGGAGTTTGGAAAAACAGGAAAAGTCGACTGTAGCAATCAAGAACAAACTGCATGGACACTGTTCTCGAGGAATGAGAATGTTTACACCTCATGCGGAACTGATATACGGATGTTTACCATCGGATAGAGAGAAATGTGAAGGATAAGCCGGATCCCGAGATCACTCCGAAAATCCGCGTTCCTCATCCGCTTTCTTTTTATGCTAACAACCGAAGATTTTTGCCTAAACGAGTTAAAGAAATCATCGAATCATTATGGGAATATTTCTCTACCGATGAACTGCAGATAAAGGACACGCAGGCAACCAAGATTATAAGGAGGCCTATCGCACGTACATGATAGCATGCTTTATACTTTGATGATATGGATCGCCGTGCATCACTTTTGTGTTGCAAGTTTTATACTTCCTGCCTCAAAGGAAAGGGACAAAAGTAAGTGTGACATGCTCCATATTGCTGGTTTAGTACTTCGTCAGTTTTGGACACTGTCGCAGTTAATTTTGTTTGTAATGTTAGACGACTAGGTCGGGTAGCCATGAAAATGAGCAGAATATATTCGGATCTTTCTATTATGGGCAGAATACAGTTTGCAGAAACAACAACATTTCTAAAGAAACATCTCCGCGATTTGCAATGTTTGAATATTTTTATAGAAAATATCAATCAACATTGACTGCATTGCAATTTGCCGAAGTCTTCGCTAGATAATAAATAATTAGTTTACTTTGTCAACGCAATTTTTTTTCCGCAGAAAAAATTAGAAATAATGAATGTCTGTACGGACGTCCCAGTGGATTCCTAAGCATTTGGTGGGAACGTCATTTGGAAGCATGCGAAAGGATTTCCTCAATTATCGAAATTTAAAGAACTTGGAAAGTTCAGATCGAAAACTACTTTGCTTTATTCTATGCTCATTTAAATAACCTACTAAAAAATCGCACTCATTGGCATTTATTCTTTATGATGCGATTAGAGTGTGCTTTGCTAACACCTTTTCAATAGTTCATTAATGCTGAAAATATAATTCTTGCTCGCATTTTTCTATAATTATGAGAGAGGAAGTTCACCCGGAAAGCACATATAATAACTACCGCATTAAGGGGCAGATGAAAACCATTAGGCATTAGAATTCATCAGAAAATAGCAAGAGAAAACATTTTTGATGGATGTTTGAAGTGAAATTTTTTCTCAACAAGTGAAAAAATAATGAGTTGAAATTTGTGCAGCCAAGAAAGAACTTAGAAGATGTACTTCAAAATGCTCTTATGATAAACACCTTTAAAAGGTTCCAACGAAGAGCAAGCTTAAAAAATGTTTGAGAACGAAAAAAAGCATCTGCAAGGTCGGACAAGATTGGCAAGGATTAACAGCTTAATCCGATATATCAACATGCTGAATATTGATCTGCATAATGCACCTCTTCAATGAGGGTAAGTGATATCAAAAGACACGATTGACTGCCACGTAAGGTGTCGAAGCAGACAATAATAAACGAGAAAGCCCGAACAATTTCTTGCAGGCCGCGGATAAGAAGGGTAATAGCTGTACTGATATTATTGAATGCAAAATTTCCATTTCAGTCAACGCTGAACTACAGCTAATCGACACTAACATTCATAAGTCACAAATGTCATATGTTATACACATTGATATGGTCGTCGTTTTCATATTCCATTTTTGAGAGGTATAATGAAGGCGCAAAATTAAAAGAGCGCTTGGCTCTTCCTAACAGCTCAGAACTGGATCGGACTGCTCTTTAACTTACCGCTAATTGTACAAAACATGCTACACCTACATTCTCCGCACACCTTCAGTGCACACACCTTATCAGAACCTGTTTACATCGTTCAAACCTACTACTCTACTGCACCACCGATCAATATGTCCATATCCTGTTACGAACTGATACAGCCACCTGGCCACGCCAGAATCATATGCGGGCATTAGTCAAATACCGCCAGACTACTGTTCATTCATGTCATCGAACTAGACGAACTCTGGAAATTGATAAACTCTATGGAATATGAACGTAGATGAAATGGCGCCGGCAAAATGCAAATGCGAAAACACCAATCGGTTTACTCGATGATACATTTGTAGCAAAACTGAAGAAGCAATAAGGAGTGGGATGAACGGAAATTATGCTAATTGGCGGTAAAATTCAGAATCTGGAGTATCTACGCAGCACTCGAATTTGGATAATATTGCACAGAATGTGCCGTTTGCATTCTTGGAATGGTTATGTAAACAGACTGCCGCTATTCAGCATGTTAATGTGTTGTATATAAGCTATTCCACCATTCGTATAAAACGATGAAGACTGTGGAACTGTACATCCACATGCTCACTTAACTAAGGTATCCTCTTGCACAAAATTTTCACAGAAGATGAAATTTTCCGTGAGGAAATTGGCGAAAAATAAAAACGAAATATCTTGAAAATGCATGCAAACATCTCAGCATTAAAAGTGACTCTAGCTTCTTTCCCATTTCGAGATTCATTGTTGCTATAGGAGCGCATTGCACTATTACAGAGAACATCTCCGATTTCACAGTTCTAGCTTCAGTAATCGTCGAATTGGAATTGCAGAACGCACAGATAAGTATATATAAAGCTTCACAAATGAAAAATATTTAGGACTGCTTAGGAATTAAGTATGCAATATAGACGCAAAACTGTGAGAAAATTTTGGTTACATATTTCATTGAAATGGATCATACTAGTGATGTGATATCGAAAACATATACGAATTCGAGTCTTTTGTTATCTTACGTGATTACTGATAGGTGATCGCTAGCACCATGTTGATGAAACCACAGCATTTTGATTATACATGATTCATGCCTTCCGGCGACTTTGAAATGCAGAGAAAAACAGAATGAAAACTCCAGCTATCCCTTAAATTTCTAAATGCTGATGCATTCAAAAACAATCTGAAAAACGAAATTGTTTGGTTTGGTAGAAGAGAAATTAGCTCAGTTAATAAAACGGAAACAAGTAATATCATCGGTATTTTTCGATATTTGTTAAACTAAATGCAATCGGAGGTAAGCATACAATCCTGATAAGCAATTCCGCGTCGCCCATTTGAAAGAGATGGGAAGATGCTTAAAAATATCAACGTTCGTCAGTGAATCTAACGTTGTTTTTGCGGCACTCATGCAGCTGATGCACAGCAGATCTAATCCCTATATTTCATAGGTAAATAAATAACAATTCTTTGATGAGCACTTATTCTAATCAAATGATGACTCATTTTATGCGCATTTGAAAAATTACTTTGGCGCATTACGGATACGCCGTTTTTGTTTTTGCTTGTAGCATAAATGTGTTTGTCTGCTCGCTTGCTTTACCTCAGACAGCTATAAAATTTGATGGGGGAGTGAATTTATTAGAAGAAGGCCCATATAAAATGTGATAAAGATACGGTAATTTCGAAAGAAACATTAAAACGTTAAGTGCTATAGAGTTTGCATACATTTTAAACCCCTCCAGTCACCATTTTACACCAGTGGATCACCGGAGAACAAGTTTGGTTGAGTTGGATGAATTAAAATAGGAAGGCGTTATTTCGCCTATTTCACTCTTGCCAGTTAACTTGTGAGGCACAGCTCAGTTGAGAGAGATGCAAAAGCATACATCTTGCAAGCATGGTTGCCATACTTACGCATTAGTCAGTGATATTGAGGTGCACCGTTGCATACAGTCTGTCGATATAAAACGGAAAGATTTCAAGTGATTCATGCACAAGAAAGATGAAAAAACGCTGCAAAATGGTAGCATTTGATTTTTTTCTATATTTTTGATGTGATGTTCAAAAACACTGACTTTGAATTTTCTCACTCAAAACAGTGCTACTTAAGCATCTTGGCTCAATCAATCAGCAAACGAGGAAGCCCCTCTCTGGTTGTGGTCATAGCAACCAAACGAGACCTATGACAAGCAAACATGCGATTTGATGATTCGACACAAATGAAAATTCAACTACCAATATTGGGACCACTAGAATGAGCAGCCCTCAACAAAAACGACGACAGCACGCAGTGGTCGCCGTGGATAAGTGTAGAGGAAAATTTCAATTGTTAACCTGCATTAAAAATGCTGAAAGCATGGAAACTAATCAAGCATGCATAGGTAAGATACCATGCAAACGTATTCCTTTCTAATGAACATATTTCATATTCTTCTCTCTCATTACTGTCTTACTTTAACTAGCCCCTAACACACCGACCACTGACAGCCAATGAACAACTTTTATCGCGAATTGCACTCCTGGATTTATTGGTGCCTGTTATTCCTTTTCGCATCTCTTCCTCTTTGAATTAATCCTAATGCATCCGCATATTCCGCGATACCAGCTTTTCGCTTTCTAGACCCCCTTTCCTATCCCCTATATCTCTCTTTTGCTATCATCCCTTTAAGCTCGGGAGCTGTGAGCCATTATCAACTAACTCTATTAATAATGCTTATTCCTGCATGTTTGCATGCTTAGTGGAACACAGTAAAAATCAACATATAAAATCTTTTAATTAGCACCAAAAAAGGAATGCGATACGATTGCACATGCCTTTTTCTCCTTTAAGACTTCTAATGTTAAAATTTGAAAGAATTTCAAACGTTTGCTCCAAGTCTTCTTGAGCCCTACGTATAAATTTGAACGGGAAGAATTCAGATGAAACCAATATAGGATGATAAGAATGTAGTGATCATATAGCACTCGAAAATAGCACCAGAATAAATGTTGAGAACTTTTTCCGATAGAGGTTGTCCTTCCGATGGATTTCCGAGTCATATGAAAAGCTGTTATTGGAACCTATCCGATACTAGGTGTTATTCGCTCACATCAAAAGTCTGAAAGATTCCTGGACAGCGAAGAGGGCTTATTGACAGGGAGAGGATCTAGACGGACGTGCTGCTGCAATAATGAACTGGGCAAGCGGAAATGAACGAAGAGGTAAATATTCATTAAAAATTTCAAAGCTGAGAAGGCAGAATGACGCAGAATGCTTTTTTTTTTAAATTACCAGCTGTGTTCTCCCATTTATGAGACAAAAATTCACGCATAACGTTTGAAACCAACAACAACATGAAATCATTCGAAAGTGAAATCAATAAACATTATGATAGTGGCACTGATTGGAACCGATGACCGGATAATCACTTCGCTGGGAGGCTTTCGACGAGTGCTGAAGTCCTACATCACTAGTCGGCCTTGATATAAGCGACCTCATAAAGTGTAACTATGAAAATCGCACGAGCAAAGAAAGGATATAAACTGCCAAAATTCGGAGATCAAAAACAGTGCAACTATTTTATATGCGAGTTATTCATGGGATAATAGAAATTTAATGATAGAAAACACCGTGGAGTTGTGAAATTTTGTTCGACAAAAATTCTTCCACTTAGCTAGGCGAATTAGATGGTTATGATGCGTTCTTAAGCGGTGAAAACGGTGCCCGTGGCGTGGCATCAGCGGTTTCCCTTTAATGAAAGAAGTAAAATTGTTGGATCAGAACCCTAGAACAAGTGGATTTTAATAGGAGCAACTTGTTTCTAAGATGAGTTCCGTAACAATGTTCATTATCTAAAATCTTCAACCATGAAAACAGATGCAGTATAAAAATATTAGGATAATGTTGTTACTAGCAAATGCTCACACACGAAAATATTTATTGATCTAAAACGTGAACAATGCTGTTACGAAGAATAGATTCTTGCACATCTCCTAAAGGTAATTAAGCTATTCAACAACAATGCGTACATTTCTTTTGAAGGCCTTATCTTATGGGTTAAGCTTCAGTGGCCTCATTTCAATTTGCATTAAACTGAAACAAATTTGCGATTAAAAAAAGGCCATCTTTCATTCGAAACTACAAGAGATTGGAAAGAACATGTTCAAAAAATTTAGCACAGACGTCAATAAAACAAAATGAGACAAATTCAGCCTCAAGATTTTGGAAAACAATGTAAACCAAGAAAGCGCCGCATTCTGTGATGAGAAATGATTAAACCTTTCAATGGCAGTCGCAGGAAGCAAAGACATGAGAAATAGGAATAAAAAATTGGATAAAAAAAGAAATCATATCTTGAAGGAAGAATTCATTAATCCTCTAAGAGAGCAACCTGAACGAACATCTTATAAAATATAAATTCCATCACATGCGTGTTAAGGGAATGTAAAAGGCAACGAATAAGTAAGCAGTGTGAACGTTGCGAGAAAGATTCCTCATAAAAATTTTTAAACAAGGGGACGGCCAACGGATCAGAATCGAAAGTGCTAGATGTGACGCATTTCAGCAAAAAAAGTGAAATTGAGTGATGCTACTAGATATACAGCGATGCCCCGAACATTCCGGCAATCTCAAGGGACTTCGACTGTTGCTATGAAATCGCTGCTGATGAAGGCGAAGATAATGAGGATTCAACAGAGGATGACAGATGGACAAATTGGAGCAAGTAGCATCGGGATAAATTCGGGATAAATTACAGAGAAAACGGCTGGCACAACGACGAAGGAGACTGCAGCACACGCCTAAACTAGATAGCAAAGCCAAAATATATGACTGTCATGTGGCAATTCAGTGCAGTACATGAAGGAAGGATAGAAGAGTATGGGATTGCTCCAAAGTCTATGAAGTGTGTGGAATGCCAGTTGGTAATGACGGAGAAGGGAAGGTTGTACGCTGCCACATGGATGGGCGTGGAAAGAATTTTGTGCTCAGAGGCTCATGCAAATCTTCAACAAGGGACATAATGAGCCATTTTCAACAGCTCATGTGCAGGAAGTAAATTTCAACGAATGGATCGATGCGAAAATGTGGAAGATATGTTCTCAACAAAACTGCTTTTTTCTTTATTCACTCTTTACTGCTGCTCATTGTAGCCAAACCGGAACAAAATTTATGCAGTCTTTCATCATGCAGATAAGCGTGATTTAATACAGTCATGTTAGAGATGACAATTTAATAGAGTCATGTTATATGCAACCGTTTCTTGTTTTGTTAATGATCCAGAGAAGAACTGCCACGACTTACTTGCTGCTATTGATTCCATGCAATTCGCAAATTCGATTAACATTAATTTGCTCACTATACCTCTGCTGTGCCGTGCGTCATTATAACTAACATTTATTATAATCAGATACAAGCTATATCGTAAATTCTTTGCGGAATACGGCTGACAATTTTTTGAAGAACGTGAAGATTGTTTCCACTGACAGTCGTCATTTGGGTAAAAGCTCTTCCATTCTCGGAATGATGAGGCTTCTAATAAACATTTCTGCTCTTTTTCTAATGAAACATTTCTGCTCTTTTTCTAATGAGATGTCCATTTGCTCGCATATAGCGGAGAGTGGTGCGCAATAATTTTGAAAGAGTGTGAAAATGTTGCTGAAGCGTTAAATGTTTGTCCGTGATGAGTCTAAGGTTGCCTATTTCTGGATTGACGATATTTCCCTTCCTTGGACTTCAAACTGCCTTCCAAGTTTCCCACCTTGAATTTATTGAACACCTTAGACGAATGATCAACCGACATTTCCGAAATCTATTCCGTCGCTTTTCATTAACAGTCACGTGTACAGTCGCTCAACTGGTCATGTTACTATTTAATGGTCACATATAAAACGTGATAAGTTTGTACAAGGGCATGACACATGAATCACTGAAGTGAACGTCGGAACAGGGTGAAAATGGAAGTGTTAGGCGGATTTTTTGTAAATTGATTCGTCTAGTTAAAGCCGCATCAGAAGAAATCGAGGTAAATATTCATAATCAAACTCAGGAAGCTGCATTATCTCTATTCGCGACAGGCAGTGAGGTGAGGCGCCTTAACTCGACAGGAAGGCTGAACCTAAGAGCATGATTGCGCGAGCCAGCGTACCAGAATGTGAAGGGAATTCATTTCAAGGAGAGCTCAAGGTGAGGAAAAACTGGTGGAGAATGCACCTCCTAAGGGAATGAGGATCATATTTGAGGCAATTTCAGTGGAAGCCTTTTGTGAACTTTTGTCTTCAAGAATGAAGGAAACATTCCACTGAGGAGGAAAAATGCGACGGTTTATAGTATGGTGCAGGAAACGACATAGTAATTTAATGTACGACTGGATAAGACTTTCCTTTATCTCAAGGAATAGATAGTTCATTTGGCTCGAAGTCATAAATGAAAATATGTGGAAAGACTGTCTCCGAAAAAAAAATTGCAGAAAAAAATTTTGTGGTTTGCACTTTGAGGAAAACAAAGAATTAGATGAAAGAAGTTATGAAAAACAAAACAGTACGCTAGCGATACCTCAAGAAAGAGAGACTCGAAAAAATTTCCTCTGAAGAAAATTTCCAATTCAGTTGAATACAACAAGAATCTCTCACTGGCCTTCTCGTCTTCAGTAATCAATAGGTTAGAAGGTTCTAATACAATCGCTATAAGTGCCGACTACGGTAGAAACGGAAAGCAAAATGAAGGGCGAGACAGCAAAGCTTTGTGCATTTTTATACATGATTACGTCACTCTTGGCTGAACATGTGCATAATATAAGGATTGGGAACAATAAAATAAAATTCAAATGAGTTTTTCTTCTAACTTCGCAGTAATCATCTACAATTTTAATTGATCTTGTTAAATCCTCTTACGATAAAATAACTGACAACTCATGTGGTTACTGAATTTTACTTAGTGGTTTTGTTAGTCACTTCCGGCATTCTATTGCCGCGTTGTATGCTGCGTGCTTTAGTTCGTCCAAATATCATGCAGTCATCAAGCTATGTGTAACAATTTCTAAAATGCTACGAAAATATATACAAACTCCGCAGACGGAAAACAGTAAACACACAGGGGAAAATCATGAATGTTCTTTCGGAGATTAGGTTTAAAAAAAATTTGTTCCCGTTGGAAGTGCTGCTGTAATGCCGCCCTCCCTCTACCCCGACCCACACTTTACGTCTTATTTCACTGTTACCCAGAAAAACGCTGTTAAATTGATGAGCAGAATGAGTATTAATGTCGTATTCAGTGGCGATACAAAATTTGAACTTCTCTGAATTCGGTAGTTCACTGAATTACAAAAAAAACTAACGCGGTACATGGAGAGGTCGATACGTATTGAGTTATGCAGTTGGTCAAGCAATTTAACGAAGCGATCTTTGCCGAAATTCGAGGCACTAAAACGGTCGGAAGCAGAAACGGCCGATGTGGCCGTCGTATGAGCGTAATAGGCGTTGATGTTGGCCAATAAAGTGGACAACACCGCGGGCACTCTCGGACACATATAACGGGTACAAAGGCACGCAAAGTGTGTCATCGCCTGAAACCGATATCTCGACAAAACGTCATAGTTTCAACAAAGAGTGAAAGAACAAGTGGAAGAACGATCCAGCGAAGCTAAAATGATATCAGCTTTAATATTTTAATCCATCACTCTCACCAGCCGCTTGAATTTAAAACAAAAAGGAAAAACAAGGTAACATTATGTTTTTATGCGTTCAAGTAAATTTGCATATGCGAAGCACACCATAGCGAGGTCTTGCCTATGCGCATGTATGTCTGCACCTATCTGCCTGCCAGCTATGAACTTAGAGCTACTGAAGCAAAAGTTTCGTAATTTCTATGTAATGTATAGCAGTAATTCCCCTTTTGTTGACTCACTGAGTTGATGGATCAACCTGACAGTTGCTGGATCGACTTGAAGGTTGCTATTGAGGTTATTCTATCATATAAATTACAACCATCAGACGTCTTCAGTCCAACTTTAGGGAATAGGAACATTTCGAATTTTAGTAGACATGTGGAAAATGAGTCTCTTCGAAAGAGTGACGAGAGGGGGGTAGATTGGATTCCAAAGCGTCATTGTAAAATGGTTAGCTCCAAGGAGTGGAAAAAGAAGGAAATTGAATCCAAGTGGGATTAAAGTTGCTGAAAACTTGTGCGTAAAGGCGTTTGTAAACGGATGAGAAATGGGGAATTACTTGCTGCGAGAAATGAGGTTGGTGCGAACTCTCATTTCCATTGAGTGAACAGAATTTGATAGATGGACTGTGTACCAGTGTAAGCTCCATTAAGGGGGTTTCCCAGCGGCATATGTTCAACAAATCTGAGCCGTATAGTGTGCTGCATAGATTGCTTAGTACATTTGATAATAATATGTGTGGATTTGACAGATTTAGTGAAGATATGAAGAAACCTGATAAATGCTTTCGATGCCATAACGCATCGCAAATTCATCGACAATTTCCTGCCCTGTATCGTCGAAATAAACCTTCCAACTATCGTCCCCTTTTGCTTCAGGAAGACGAACCTCATCTTGTTCGGTACAGTGATGCTGTAAACAGCTCTTTATGGATTTCTAAAATGACTGCTACACCTAACATTAAGACTCAATAATACATTTATTTATTGAGTTTGACGTCTCTTTGGAAATAGTTTTAGGTGCAAAGACTTCAGTAGTTAAGAAATTGTAACCCAGGGACATCTTTTAAACTCAGTAAATGGCCACTGATTAAAGTAATGTTTCTTTTTTGTTACACAGAGAAGCCATTGTACTGTAGATATCGGTTTTTATTGCGGTCGCATAACGGTTTCATAATGTATTTGCTAAACCTCATTAACCAAAATCATGGATATGTATGGAACCTGCAATTTACACATGGACGCAATGAAGGCATTCGAGGAATCAATTTCTAAATGCAAATGAAGTTATAAAATAACACTGAAAACAGATAACCCGAAGCATATTCAGAGACCAAAGTTAGTATCGACTTAGGTAAAAATATTTCTACAAAAGATAAAACATGGTAGAAAAGATCGGAAAAATTACATGAGCACATTGTGCTTCACGATGTGAAAGTTCCGATTTGGAGGAAACACCTAAAATAAACCTGGAAGAGATGTTCATGAAGGCACGTATATTGTATATGATAGGGAGCGAGCTTTTCTTCACCCTTGATTTCCACACTGATCTGTAACCTGATCGCACCACTCACCGCCGATTTATCGGTTCGTTTTTCTAAAACACATAAGCGATTTATAATTTGGCAATGCAGCTAACTCTGCGACAAACTTATGCTTGGTTAAGAATAAAAGTAAATTACTTCTTCAACAATCCATGACTTTACTGACCAAATGAATTCTCCATCATAGCCATCAATTGCGATATTACTTTTGACGTCATGACTGATTGCACTGAATATAAGAGAGGTGATGATTTCAATTGTTATCATTGAATTATGGATGAGCAAAGGAAATTTCATTCGTACGAGAAGCTTTATTCCAGCTCAATCTGCTTTCGGCAATTTCTAGAAAAACACGAAAATGCTTCAAAGCCATACTACCAACGTGGAAACTTCTGCATTTTGGCCAAAAATCACTTAGAAAGGGAAAATTGCCAATTACCGTAGAAAAGAATTTTTTCGCGTTAATAATTTGAGAAATAAAATATTATGTTTATTTGCATCATTCCCTACTAGTCAAAAGGCAAGTCAAATATTTATTGTCGCTTTTACTAAGGTAAATGTATTTTTATTGAAAATGAACAACGCTCACCAAGATTGTACCAGACGTCCATTTCACCGCTAAGTGTTCGCACTTCAATAATAGCCTGTCCAAGAAAATCATCTGATTCTCTAGTCAACTTCTGCCTCAACTTGCTCTTCAAATCATTATCCTCATCCCAAACACGTACTTTCACACGATCCGTTGAATTATGACATTCACTGAAAAACCGAAAGAATAATATAATATTAGATTATTAGGCATTAGAAATTGAAATTAACATCACTCGGTGGTACGAGAATTTCTGAACGAAAAACACGACAGCATTTAGTAAATATGCATCCATAATTCAATATTGGAAACGAATTGCCAAAAATCATTTAAACTTGTGATTTATTAGATTTCATTATTCGTTTTTCACTTGAAGCATCTCGCTTCGAGAATCACTTAAACGCAATGGGAACTTGTGATCTGAAAAACTCATTAGACAAGGACAAGATCAAAAAATTCACCACCATTGGAAATGATGGTTTCAGTACTACTAGCCTGCCGTTCGTTGTTTTTATGAAGTCATTCCAATAAATGCACAAACATTCTTCTCTAGCATACGATCTAACAGAATAGACACAGACTTTATCCAGAAAGCTTTTTTTTTTGCTTAAGAAGTCTTGATAAATTCAGCCAATCGCCATTTCCACTAGACCAATAAAAAAAATAGTCGGAATATATTGCCGAAGAAGAAATGATTTTATCCAAATTCACATTGTTCAGGTGAAACATTACTTTCCATCAAGTTTTTATTAATCCCTATCGTTGATGAGCCGATATCAATTGTTATGACCATATGAAACTTTCTCGAGATGTTTTTCTTCAGAAGGAAATGCTTACAAAAAGAACTGCTCGTTCCAAACAGGATTCAATTCCTGATGAATGGTCCTGGTGCGTTTTTTCACTTTTCCAACCTGAGCGGTAACGTACGGATCGCTTTTACCCGTTTTATCTTTGGCTATTAAGCCTTGAGCACATCGAACTGCAAGAGACACATTTACTGATAATGAAGAAAAAACGACATATCAATACCTATCGATGATATATGGGTAAATTTTATTAGGAGAAGCACTTCATTAGAATCGATATGAAATTTTAACGCTGATGTTGGGAACTGAGATTTACTGGTGGTTTAGGCAGAAAAATGGAGCACATAAAAGCACATAAATATAACATAATGCACAAATAAGAGAAGCACATAAAATATGAAAAATGAAGTTAGGCAGAGAAAAACATCGCTCTGATATATCAGAAGCATCAGTGGCATGACAGGAGCGCTAGTTGTAATCACCTTTTCCCTCATTTCTGCCACCTCCACCTATAAATACTGACACGAAATGATGAACGAATGCAATTTCTTGTGGCTTCCAGCAAGCAGACAATATCCGAAACTTTTGGTCAGCCACTTTCTATTCAATCGGTTTTGTTAAACAGACAACAGCACAGAACTAAACAGCTGAAGTTTAAGACCATAGTAAAACTAAAGTAAAACGTATCGCACGATCGTATCTGTACGATACGAATAAATGAAATATGGCTTATATATACTGCGGGGACATACTGCAGCTATCTGTCAACAGCAAAAGAAAGGGTTCTCTTACTGATAAAAGAAGCAAACTTATCTGCTCCATTATACATCTGAAACGCCTATACAGGAATCTAACCTTATATGGTCACATATTCTCCTTCTGAAGTAAGAAAGAAAATGGATTAGTCTTAATGTATTACGTCACTCCCCCCCTCCCCCCCCCTTCCCCATTCTCAAGTTTCGTATGCATAGGGCAAGTGCCTAATGTTCGTGGTGTCTTACGTCTCCAGGGATGGAATGAAGCTGCCTTACATCGATCTTTTCGGCTTGTTTATAATACAGAAAAAAAGACGGCAATCCTTCCCGAAGCAAGAAACAAAAACCAAACAAAGGTTTCAGAGCAATAAATTCAGAGATAAATTTCCCCTCGACGCACTATCGAAAGTTTTCCATCGTCAACACAATCATGAACGGAAATTGTCTGATATTAATCAGCCAAAAAGCGAAATAAAAATTAGTTGCGCTTTGTTTTCGCTATCACCTACATATGGGCATATCGCGAAAATAAAACCTAAACAAAGTAAATTCCTCCATATTACTGAAATTTTTGATATATATGAACACTACAAAGAGTTTGAAATATATGGGAAGTGGGGTGAACGTTAGGAAATGAAGTTTGTTTAGGAAAGCTACCAGTTAACGCGATCTTCGCACTCCATTTCGAGCTCCCTTCAAGAATACTCGTTTTCACTTGCTTCAACGTTTCTTGTTGTGCTCTCTCATCGATGTTGAAAATCGTTCTGCAACAATAAATATTCAGCGCTGCTCTTCTTACATGGTGGTTAAATAAGACGTCTCTTAATGGATAGGCGTAGAACAGAGACGGTTTTGAGGAATGAGAAAGATGTTTTAGGTTCTAGCATTCTCACGTAGTTACTTTGCTGCCTGTGATTTAGCCACATTTGTTAGTTCCTGATGAGTGAAAAGCGCACAGAGGTGTTAAAACTGCAGGAACGAACAAACTTTTACGCTGAACTATACAGAAAACTTTGTGAATCAAAAAATGGGCAAGTATACTCAAATGACAAGGCGTCGATGCAGGACGTTAAAGATAAGAAATCTGATGAACGGCATAATTCCATCATTTCTTTCCGGACACCCCGTCTTTCACCGCTGAATTCTACTAATGGGAAAATGCGGTGAATAACGCATTCATTTGTGTCTATGTACCTTTGCCGAGATATTATTTGTGATAAAAATTGCTCATTGTTTTATGGAAACAGAATAGTCGTCATGTGATGAGAATCACCTCGCATCGGTGTGCATCGATGTAATGATGGTTGCGACATTAATGACGCCGCTACACGCGCTATCCTCTTACTTGCTTTTCAACGAAGATAAGGATTTCATGAAAATATTTCTACATCGATTCCTCTTTGATATTTATCTGTGAATAAAACAATGAGCGCAATCGACAGTGACACCATATCATTGGATTTATATACTCTCACACTATGTAATCAACTGTTATAGCACCACTGTGCGTTCTAATTGATAGCGAATGGCCGATCACCTAATCACTGCCAAATGTCCCATATTGTGTCCCTCACTGCTTTCTTACTCTTGAAATATTTAATAGCGCACTATTCCTCTCACCATGACACATCTGACCGTTGCTATCTTTTCAGCACAGTTGGAAAGGCAAGAACTTTGGTGTCATTTCCTCACAAACATTTACACTGCGAAACATCTGTGAAGCAAATGAGTTAGCGGTTTGTGCGGCGCAGACGTCTTATAACCTAATATCTGAGGTTAAAAACAATTGCAACGCCTGAGATCAATCAGACAGCGAAAGAAATGGGCATATGAAAATTTGTTATATGAAACCGCTGAAGTGATTCATCCCACATTGGCAAAAGGCTTTTTTGAAGTAGCAGGATCAGCCGGGAAAACCCTCAGGCAATTAACTCTGTTTTGAAACATCTGGCTTTTCACATTGCGCATTACGACAAATAACGGTGAAAAGGAGCTTCGATGGATCGTAGTCACATCAAGAACTTCAGAATATACAAAAATTGGCTCGAAATTTGAACAACTCCTCGTGAAATTTTTGGTTTCTCGGTTGCATTCGATTAGGTGATACGACATTATCCATCTATACCGTAACTTTTTAATGACGGGCATTCTTCAAAGCAAATTCCTTCGTTCTACGTCATGGATCATTTTAGCTCAGGTTTTGTGCGCTCCTTGGGTTTCCAAAACGAGAACCGACAAAGAAGCGATGAAAATGTCTTCGAGATTCGGGATAACGCTATGAAATTGAACTGACGCAACTTCAAATCGAATGGTCAAATTTTACTCACCGGATAGTCTCGAAGATTTCCGGCTTGTTCCTCTCCTGAATCTTCATTCGATCGCGTATAACAGCTATCAAATTTTGAGCACGATCACCCTCTCCATGTTTTGAGCTTTTTTCTGCTGCCCCTATAAAAAAAACAAACATATTTCTTGGTTTGCACTCGGAAGATGCTGTCTATTGCAAGTGCTCATACCATGTTCTCGGCTTACATACTCGAACGAATGTGCTGTTCACATCTCTCCATATTCTACATATACCCGAAGAAACTCATGTGGATGTGGTTTTTACTACTTGCAGATCACAGAGTCGATATTCGGGAGAAAATTTTATGACAAGGAAAGGCTTATAAGTGAGCTAAGATGTATACTACAACCGCCTCTAATAAGTCAGTTTTGACCCTTGTTAAAGGGCAGCTTATGGAGAGCGGCTTAGAATCAAGAGTGTTGAGGAAAATCATGCCAAAGGTTGTTTAGAAGACCTCATACTATCCACAATTTTGCATCGATTATAAACAACACCACAACAGGACCTCCTATATCAACCTATAAACAGATTCATCATATTGGGAAAGGCTATTGGTAGGCAAGACATTTTTACAAAAATTGAACCTGCACATACTTTGAACCAGTTGCATTTGCGGTTTTCACGTGACCTAGTCAAAAAAACGAATATTCTGTAGAAAATTTGTGTGAGTGGTCTGACCGCTTAAAATGCAAATGCATTATTCCGTTGTGCAACTGGCTTGCCAGGTGAGTATGACTTTCAAAGCGCATATTGTGGAAGCTCCTCGGATGCAACGCTCGCTCGGTATTAACGTTAAACAAATACAACCCTCTTATAAACATACATTCGAATGAAAAACTCACTTTGTAAGCAATCCGCACTCAGTAGTTCACGGCACTTATCATGCACTTTCACACCACACTCGGTACATTTCAAACCTGAAAACAGCATTGTAGACATTCCAATTCATTGAAGTGTTCTGAAGTGTTTGGCGCTGAAGGCTAAACTCCTAGAAAATAAAAAAAAATAGAAGAATTGCGAGCACTCGAAAGAATTTTCCAGTTATGAAATTATTATTTAATGCTCTTTATGCCCAGTTATTCTCGTTTTTGCAAATCGAGATGTGTCATTGAGAACACAACTCTCCTAAAGATCAACCAGATCAACCAGGTTGCTAGTTCATCTTTTGAACTGCACCCAAGTTATTAAGATATTCGTCGCTCTGCCTACAGCCTCGTTATTTTCCTCTCAATCTTTCCGTGCTCGTCGTTTTTCTATCGTCTTTCTTCGTAGCCCTTTGTTTTCTGTCAGCCCCTTTTCCTATCTGCATTTCTTCTTCTCTAATTATTTCTACGCGTGTGATTTCTTTATATGACATCTAATGTTGCGCCCATCTTAAATGAACTTTTCAAACAAGCGCTGCAGTATTGCTCGGTTCGTCGTGAACACGACCTATAGTTGAATTAACTGAAAAATCAAGAGCCACCACTGTGGCATCAAACCGGAATAATCCATTGCTCATCGAAACAAGGACACAATTCTTCATACAGTTAGACAGCTGCGTAAAGCAGACAAGGAAGGACTGGCTGACGGAAGGGGGAGAGAAGATGCTTTTATACTGTTCACAGCTTTGTTGTAATTTATTTCTAGTTCTTATTTAATAATAAGATTACTTTACTTGCAATTACCAGCTCATTTCTACGAATTAGTTGGTCCCACTATTTGAGGAACTTCTATATTGAATATCCAGAAGTTATCCGAATGCCTGCTTCTTTCATATCAGCAAAACCCCTCGGAGATTTGATAAGAATTGCAGCAAAATATCAATGGGATTAAATGACTAGCTTTGATGCCACTCACCTTGACGTGCAAGTCCCCAGAGGAGTCCTTCACATTCGTAGCACCACGTAGGAGTTTGGAAGTTAGTCATTACAAAATTGTGCGGCGTTGTGCAACTAATAGGATAAATAAGCGCTTGTAACGTCTTCCTGTAGACATGCATCTTCTGCAAGCAAGAATCACCTTTCAATGTTGTTCTCGATCCTCAGATACATAGGTGGCTGGCTCTACATTATTAAACAATTACCTTTTCCACCTAAACCGATAACTACATCGGTCGTCGTATCTCGTCAGGAACTATTTAGATTTCCTTCATAATTGGCTTTTCTAATTTTTTTTACAACAGGTCGTTTATTTGGTTTTCGATAACTGACAATTTTTCTTTGATAATTGATAACTTCATATTAAAGATTTTCGTAATTTACATTACAACAACAATAGTATAGTATTTACTTGAGAGATACACAATTAATAATGATAATTTCCCTGAGAGTAAATTGCAATCAAAAAATATCAACGTGTCGATGCAACAATTCCACCTTCGAACCGATTGGTGGTTCTCAATCTCAGATTCAAGAAATTAATGCTAACTTTTGGGGTCTATTTTTTGAATTTTCACAGTTTTTGAATATTTCATGAGCTTATCATGTGCTCACACTGACTTCAACCATTAGCATGTGCTAGGCGTAACAAAATACAATCTATTATTGCAGCATAGTTCTTTCGTATAAAATAGGCAAGAAATTAGAGGAAATGGTGGAATGCATTTTGAGTAAACAAATTAGAAATTAGAAAAAGGGGAGCCCCGTTTCTTTTATTTTTCATCCAGTTTTCCCCTCCTTCTCCCCTACTGCCCTTTTCGTTGGATAGATGTACATAAAGTACCAGTGAGGAAGACGTCTCACCGAGAAAGTCATTTGCTACTTTTTTAATACCCTGCTCACTTCCACCTGACCTAAAAGATTAAGAAAACCTACGAGTTCCTCATCGCCGAACGTTGTTTTTGCAGCATTTGCTAATCCCGCTTGCGCTCGTTTGGTCAACATCGTCTGAAAATTTTCATTTATACTTCTGCATAAACTGCAATTATACACTATCTATGAGCAATCAGAAAACCATTCAGCCGAGCAGAACCACTGTCACGCTTCAGACAAATGGAATCCCAAATAAAAACGGTGAAGTTTCCCAAAAAGGGGACTCATTATCATCGGAAAACCTCAAATTTCATCCAGTGCAAGAAACAAACAAAAACAAGCACGGCAATCTTGCAAAAAAATGATGAACACCTTTCGCGTTGTTCATAAGTTTACTATGAGGCATCTGGGGTAAAACTCTAAATATTATAGCAGGAATCAATTTGAGCGAACTTCGTATGAAACTTTTGTTGTCAATATTCGTTACCAATTTGAATAGACAGATTAGAATGTGATAGTTAAAATGCAGGACTGAAACTCGAGATGTTTCAATCGGCTAAAAAGCTAATCGGATCTCGAGTCTCACCTAATCTTCGAGCCGTACGCTTACATGTATGACATTCACATGAAGCGGAGGGGGAGGCGGGGAGGGAGGAGAGAGGGGTAGGGGACGGAAGCTATGACGGACACGATAAAGGGAAAGGACAGACAAGGTTACAAGAAACAAGAAAGGTGTTTTGATGGGCTTTTAAGCCTCTGATAAGAACTGGAATATTTGGGAATCACATTCAAGTCGTGAAACAATAAAAACAATCTTCAGCAAATTGCTTCTCAATGAGAACTTTTAGCTACTTATGCATGTTTTCGGTATCAAATTGAAGTGATAGGAGAACCAGAAATGATAAGAGACTGTATAGGAAGGGTCAAAAGGGAGTGAATCTGGTGATAAGGAATAAGCCATGAATTGATGTGGAGCACCTTGAGGGGAAGGAAAGGAGGCGGGGGAGGGGAGGGTCGCACTACCGCCAATTGCCCATTACACCAATAATGATGTCCTATCATTGACGGAACGTAAACCGGGAACATCACTGTGGCCAACAGAAACGCCGCCACGCTGAATCAGTTATTTAAAAACCCCTATGGGTGATCAGTGGATTGTGCAGTCATTTATTACTCCTATAAAATTTTCAGTCATTTCAACGAAAACTTTTGTTATTATTATGAAAAACTGCCGAGATTTTCATAAAAAAGAATGAAGTAAGCGAAGTGAATATTATTCCAATTTTCCTTGCTTTTCAAGAAGGTAATCAGTGAATTTAAAAGAGATGTGAGGACTTAAAAAGCATTTGGAGTATCGAAGCACACTTTTGGCATACAAAGCAACAACACTCTTACAGCTAAGTACATATAGGTGGGTTAGCGCCGAGCAATGCATGGATGCAAATTTTTTGAACACACTACGAGACGGTAAAACATCAACATCGAAGGGAAAGGAGATGCCGGATAGGTAGACTCTACCACTTGTGCACTTCAAAAAATTATTAGTTGCAAAAGCTCTGTGATTTTTATTTCAATTAGGAGTTTACAGAAATTGTTCTCAGTGCAACGGAAGGCCACCCTGAGAAGAGAGTTGACTGGATAATTCGAGCCGAAATCAAAATACAGGAAAAATATTTTAGAAGCAAAGCGTTCCTCGCCACCGGCAAAGTAGGAAACATCTCGACGGAGTTATGGACACGGGATAAATTTTGTGAAAAAGTGTATAAAAACCTCACAGAAAGTGTTTTTCGTTGTATAAGAAAAATGTCCGGCAGAAAACATCACACAAGAACAAAATGATAGTCTAAAAACACACGCTATAAAAAGACAGCAGCATCTGAACACATGCAGGGAGCAACTATTGAACGCTCGATGAAAACAGTTTCCGTGTTATCCTCTTCAAAATTACACATTTCAACCGTCTGTTGATGTTTATGAAATATGAAATTATGTTTATGAAATATGGAATTGAAGGTTATCAGGAAAGAAATTTGCAAAAAATTGGTTTTCAAATGAATAATTCAGACGACCAAAGTGTCATAGGTTATTTTCCGCATTCAAATGGACGCCACTTATGGTACAAAATAGATGCCATCCTCTCCCTATACCTCTGAAAACAAGCTAACTATTCGGTATGGATGAGCAAAAGAAATTGATGAGGAATTCTTAACGCACACTAGACTCACTCGTGGAATTTTTTCTCTGAACGAATTTGAGTACTCCGCAGATATACTGACTCGGAATAGAACTGCTCCTCTTGGTGGAAAATCGATACTTTTAGTTTTTAAAGTTGGGCTTATTTATGGGAGACGGGCTAACAACGGAAACTGTTCATCCATAAAAGACAAATGTTCTAAACGCCATTGAAACATTGAAAGCTAATCGATTAAAAAGCTTTGCAGCCAAATACTAAAACAGTAACAATTCTATGACAAGCGAAACAAGAGGGCATGAAAGATACATCGACTTTCATATTCTCTTCGAAGTTCAATCTTATTTCATAAGCCTTCTTTTGTAAATGAAAAATAGCTTAAATTCATTTCTGATTAAACAGATTAAAAAATAGAAAGTTATTAAACTCATTTCTGTAAAATAGTCGATGTTTCTTTCATTACCTCATCAAACCCATTTGAATCGCCTTCTGAACTGTCAATACCTTACCTTGAGAACCTGAAATATTGATTGAGAATTTTTACAACTTTTTCAAGTAGAATATCATTGTGTTTTTGTTGTTTCCAAGATTATTTTAATAACTTATCGAAAAAAAGGGAAGGGGAAGAGCATTCAGTGCGATCGCTTAAGACATGAATCATTTGTGGGATATTTGATGACTCAAATGTACACTGAATTCATGATTTGTTTTCTTATCTCTCTAGAGTTTGCACATCACCTTGCTGTTCGATTCTTTAGCCGTTCAGTTGAAAAGATGCTATTCTAATATAGATTTTGTTTATAAATCACCAACTACAAACATGAAAATGGTGTAAGCATGCTCAAATTGTGCACTCGAATCAACCCCATCACAACACTGCATTACCAAATATGATCAAATCGATTCGGTGTCTTTTCTACTCCCTTGAACAATTCATATCATTAAGTACAAATTTAACAATCATTTTCTCATCTATTCTTGCTTAGCTATCTCTTTCAATTTCATCACCTCAGAACGTTACTGCTGAAGCGTTCACTTCGGTTCGAAGCAATATTATACACACAGCAACAGTCATTGGCAATTCCTTCTATTTAAAGCGAGATAAAACAACAAATCGCCAACCAGCTCACTGACGAGCGGAATCGTCTTCTTGGTGCGTGAGACATTCATGTTGGGCATCGCGTCGATGCTCTTGTAGAACGCACTCGACGCACTATCCGTCGCACCCGCATCGAAGAACGTCGACTGTAATCAGTGAGGTTACTGTGTTTAATATTAGTATTTACGTACTTAAATTAAACCCTTACCTTGAATGTGCCGTTCCTTTCATTAGGAAGCTTTCCTTTTTGCACTTATGCACTTCAGAAAGTCGCATCCGAATAAACGATCCTCTTCAACGATATATTCGATTTTTGAAATTTGGCCAATTAAAGTGCGAATGCGACTATATAAACTTCACACTCATGTATTCATGGAACATATCAATTTGGCCAAATTATATAAACTATATAAATTTAACACAGAACTGGAAATCCTATTCATGCAACTGTGATCTGTGAAACTCCAAATGAAAGTTAAGTATGATATTCTCTTTTCGTTAAGCAAAAGAAACCCATATCATAATACAGAAGTGTACTTAATCGTTATTTGAAAAGCAACGTAAAAGTTCTAAAATACAATATTGTTAGTTCTGTAACATTTCCAGAAAAATTCTCATTAAACCACCCGAAATCATCAACGAGCTCGAATTTATCGAATCATCTTGAATGCGTGAACAAAAACTATGTAAGCAAGCCGCTGTTGAAATGACAGACGGCTTCTCGAAACGTAATTAATCATCGGCACAAGCATACGCAACATTCATTGTTAAGGCTCATCATTTCGGAAAGTGATACCCAATAATAGAAGTGCGAAAAGCCTAATAGCTTTTTCTGCACCATCGATGAACTTGTTTTGATGTGATATGTTTAAAAAATTTCAATAAATGCAAATTTTTAGCTCATGTGAGAAGAAAATTGTTCTCGGAAACAAAGTACTCCCTTCCTCTGTTAGCAATCGAATAAAGCTTTTCCAGTGGGAAACTTCCGAAGTGGACAGGTTATAGCGACCACTGTCTTAGAATACATGGGACTTTTGAAAATAAGTTTGCCGTCAGTTATCATAATGTTGAACAATTTTTTTCAGGATCTTACATATTTTCATAGAATGGGGAATTCTAAAGAAAAGACCGGTTCGCTGTTATCCGATTTTTTTCGTCATTCTCCACAGAAATCCAAACATATAATGGCAAAAGAGCTTTACCTTTTGTAGTAATTACGCAGCGATATCACATATAGACGATATAAAAGTTAACTCAGAAGCTTCGCAGCGACAGCAATTGAAAATGATGGTACTTTGGTAGCTTCTTACTTTTTATAGCGTTTTGTTCAACCGATGTTTTCTTGCTCAATACGCAGCGATACCAAAAGAAGTTCAAGTGGAGCATGTGCACAAATTTTCAGTTTTCATATTACTTAGTGCCACAGGCCACAAATGCAGTCATATAAATATAAGCAATGAAAAATAAAAAGTTCCATCTGCTTAAAAAACTGAAAAATCGATAAAGCAATAAAAGGTAGGTGGGAAATTTTAAAAGCGAAGCGAAGACACCTCATCTGCCAACTACCTCGACCGTATAAGATCTTTTGTTAAACAGCCCGAAGATGCCGATATTCGATGAAAATTTGAGCACTGAAATCAGAACTCCTTGATACAGCGATCAGCTATCAAGAACGCTAATCGTATAGGTAATCCGTAGAACGAAACAATAAAAAAGTGAAATTTTTGGTGAATGAAGCCAGCCGCGATCGTTTGCCCATATGTTTTAATATTAATATAGTAACTAACCAAGACTACGCTCCTGCAGTGTGAAATTGGAAGCTGAACAGTTTGAGGCTTCCATTCCTAATTTGAGAGTCGCAAACTTCAGAACGCTTTTGAAGTCCACTTATGACTGTTCTTTTTTGAATTTTGAACGTGACAAATATATGAGCTTCGTCACAAAACGTTACAAATTTTTTCATGGAGGTGTTCGAGATGGATAAGTTAATTAGTCGTCCCCTCAACTATATTAGTGATATTTCGCTGCCTCAAAAACAACCGCTGCATTAGTAAAGAGAACGAGGATGAAGCAATTCGAGATTTGGTTGTTGCCAAAAGCCTTTCAATCCAGTGCTCCCAAAAATCTCAATTTTTTAAGCGATTAAAATCATTCAGTATGTTTAAGTGTGAATTTCCTCTATGTATGTTAGTACGGTCGTCTTTATTGCGCTAATAATTTCCAAGCATTCAATCTCTCAAACATTAGCAGATAGTATCGATCACAATTTATCTCACTGAAAACAGACACAAGGAAATGGAAAATAATCTAAATGTGATGACGATGGTACGATGAAATTACATCAGTTCACCATGAATTTTATAACGAGTTGTTTAGTGCAAGTGCGAACATTTCCGATGAAATTTCCTCAAGCAAAATGTGGCATCTGCTATAATCATAGCCTTTAAAAAATAGCTTCAACGAGAACTAGCATACATTCGGCGATTGTTTGACGTGACAAATACATGAATTGTTTATTAGCTGTTCAGCAATCAAGCACTGTCATTCAGCACAACATTGTATCGATCTTCTCGTTGGCTGTTTTTAGGATATATACGGTGATTAGAGAAACTTACAAACTCTTGAATGTGCAAGATCACAACGTTTCGCTCCCACCCTGAGTTGAGAAGTAAAAGTGATTTGAAGTGGGAATACGATGGGTGAGGAATGAAAGTGGAAGGAATGAAGGAGGATGACATGAGAAACAAACAGAGTGCAACCGTCAAAGCAAAAATTGAATAAAATTCAAAGTGGGAGGCATATCAAATCTACAAATGGATGAAATTTGCAAAATGAGCGAATAAGACAATGGAAACGAAAACAGCGAAACTAGAAGGACAAAGACACATTGCGAGGAATGAACTAGAGCATAAAAAAGCTGTGACTGTTAGGTAAAAGACTTGTCACGAGCTGATCAGGCGATCAATTACAATCATGTTAATGATCATTGTTTGTATAGAGTAACTCTTCCAACAATTACTGCACTTTTGACCTCTTGGCCTTCACATAAGGAACATTGTCTTCAATACGCTATCACCGCATATGGCTCGCTGCATCGGTTTTCACTGTCTTGTTCACTTATTACTCTGTTTTTTTTTTTCGTTCATTGCTGGAAGGTTATTCATTTATTCGTTTGTCGCATGAATTTTATATCTGTAAACTTCAACTGCTTTCCTTTCTGAAGTGAATTTCGGTTCTCTTTTCGATGGTTTCACTCAAAGTTACTGTTATTATTAAATGTAGCCCAAAAACGTCTCCCTCTCCCTGAGTGTAATTTTTTAAGAAAGCATATAAATGTGCTCATTGCGTCGTATATAAATGCGCTCATAGTGTCATTGCAGTGTAATATTGAGGAATTACTTAAGAACGTAGATTCTATTTTGCCTCCATAACGTCAGGCTCCTTTTTCACTAAAAGTATGGTTCGCCTATCATTTCCCATGAAGAACAATCGTTTTTTTTTCATGTATATAAACTACGTCTCAGTAGTAAAGGACAATTTGGGTGAGCAACTCTTATCTGACTGCAACCGGCGATGACCTACGGGAAAAAAGAGTAGCGGAAGGGGATAAGCAAGATGGATGGGAGCGGAAGAGGGGAATAAAGGCGAAAAAATGGGGAGGAAAAAAGTTAAAGACAACCTGTACTCACAATCCATGCTGAAAATCATTAAGAACNCCCCCCCCCCCCCCCCCCAAGCAAAATTCTGCAACTTTTATTACAGCTATAGCCTGCTGTCGAAAGTTAGTGCAATAAATGATTTATTTCTCTGTATCGTATGATGGGCATTTCACGCAATAGTCATTTCAAATGAAAAATCTCTGAGAAAATGGAACTGAAAAATTTGTCAAACTGTAACATTTCGCAAAAATTAAAAATGAACAAGGCTCGAAAAAAAAAGAAAGGCCATAGGATATGATGGTGGGGGAAGAAAGAAAAGTGGCTGAAAAATTAATTTTCTAGGGTGGAACTCAGCGAGACTGAGCAATTTTTTTTTTTTTTTTGAGGTAATCTTCCCCACCTCATCGCTATTGATGTTCCACTGAAAAGCATGAAGAGCGGCCTCGACTGTAACGAAGACAATCAAATCTGCTATTACCTCTGATGCACTATAATCAAATATTTTCTCCTCACTTCTTATCTCTAAGTGTTGGTTGTTTCAGCTAGCAATCACAAATGCAATCAACTACAGCATCGTGTCATGCTAAATCAGCAAATCTAAGCCTAGTACATGAGGTGATCACTGCTCAGACACAAAATTCCGAAAAAAGAGAGAGGGAGACGGGGAGTGCATGGGGAATGAGATGGAATGCATTGGAGACAACCCACTGTAAACAATATAGTTACTAAACGTGACTACTTAAAATGAGGTGAAAAGTCGTGTACGAGTAATCGAGCTGAAGATGTGAAAAAACCGCGCGTAAGTTTATTATACACCCCAAATCGAGCGGTTAACGAAAAATCAAGAATTGGTCTTCCACAATTCTCACTCTTTTAATCGCTGGGATGAGCCATACCAAAGACTTGACCAGCGAAGAGAAGGCAGGAGATCGGCTTGCCTCTCTTAATTTCCGAAGAGTATGTAGAAGAAGCAAAGTGCAGAGAGTCTAAAAAGGTAAAAAAAAATTCAGTACAAATAAACAGGTCTTTCTTCATCTCCATCCACGCTACTCAAATTAGAAGTTTTTTCAGTTAGAACTTTGAACTATTACATACTTAAAGGATAAAAAAGAGCCGAAGTCAGTGAGAAAGATATTGTGCCACTGTGCTTTTCGACAGACAAAGGGCAATAACAACTATTTCGAACGATCTATAAATCGCTTGTAAACGGAAGCGACAATTGGGTATAGTGGAAGTGATATAGAAATGAAGACAACAAAGCGGAACTAGAATGATGTTTAGTGCATCTGGCTACCTTCTAGGGAGCAATAAAACTCTCTTAAAACATGGATCACAACAGCTTTCAACGATGCGACGAAATTAAAATACATAAAACATCACAGCTCGTAGCCAAATGAGGCATTAGAAAATACGCAGCTAAATGAGTGATCAGGATCTTCCTTAGAAAGGGAGAGTGATATGGAAACCTGGTAACAAGAGAAGAAAGCGTGGCAAGAAGATTTCAAGAGTTGTTTACTTCCTAATTTGCTTAGGATGAAAATTACTAAGCAGATTTTGGCAACTGAATCCAAGATAGTGACCAAAAGTAGTCCGCCTCAAATAGATGCAACTACAGTTAAACAACACTAAAGCAATGAAAAGTAGGTGTGGAACAAGATGCTGCTAAGAAAGGTTCATACCGAAAGAGAATGTGAAATCCGGAGAGAAAGAGTGAGCGAAAGAGCAAAAAAAAAAAACCCACGGTCATGCAATGGACGAAGAGTTAAAGCTTCAAGAAGAATTCTACGCCATCTCAAGATTAAGTTTCATAAGACTCCATCATATCCCAAAAATCGGTGCAAGAGAAACGTAAAGTAAAGGGAGGTGAATGTTCAGTTTATGGATATATATAAGCGGCATAAAGATGGAATGCGCAAATACTTTAAAGAATTAGTGGTTAAATGAAGTGAGCTCAATGATGTGTGAATAAGACAGACGTCTGCCCATATTGCAACAAGATATGATTATGCAAACTAATGTATTAGAGCCATGCTAAGGAGCAAACGCAAGAAAGAATGAAATGAGGATTGTGAAAGAAAACCATAATAATAAGGTAGATTTGCGGTGGCATGAAAGTTGAAACGATACAGATGCATGTCGGAAATAAAGAAATTTTGGCCAAATTGGACAACTCATTACAAAGGAGACAGTAGAAATGCAAACCTTGCTTGAATGTTTGTCTTGCTATTTCTTGCTATTTACAACAGTCTTGCTGTTTCAAGAATATGAATGTTTCTGTCCTTAACGATGGCTACCAACAAAGAACACCATAAATTTCTTCAAGAAGTTATCAACCACCCATTTAGCAGTTTTTCAGAATCGGCGAACGTTTACCAATGTCAGTGATCACGCCCAACAGCATAGGTTAGGAAAACTGAGTAAGCTGAACTCGGCCAAGTTTGCAATACCTACAGATCCGATAGCCTCAGGTTAATCGATGCGGTTCCACAACGAGTGATTAACGCTATCCCAAAGCAAAAATGTGTTAGGGTTGCATATAACTGATGTCGCGCATAGTTTCTCAGCAGAACTTGAAGAAATAAAATTGGCAACAAGTACTTTCCAGCTATAGAATATGAATTTAAATTCTTCAAAGTCATATTATGGTACCTTCTATGCTCCATCTTGACCAAAGAATACTTTTCAATGAAATGCGGCAGGAAGTCGGACCCATTTAGTCGCAGTATGTGGCATAAAAATCACTGCTACTAGATCGGACGTCATGTTGCAATTCTACCAATTAATGTAGTGGTCATTTATCGAAAATCAATCATCGATGTAACAAAACACTTAGAAAAACAACTTAGACAGGTGAGAAAATGTACCGGAATGACTAACACGATATGCCAATTTGCAGTTGCGTCAGTGAAAGCTGCCGGTTCTACAAATGATACACTCCATTGCAAAACCGACATTTGTTCAAATGTTACAGAGAAAAGCGCATTTTTCCAGCAAATTCCCCCCTCCCCCTAGTTCTCCTGACACAACAGCTACTCCTCAAAGATAACTGAAGAAATTCAGTAAAGAAAAAACAGCATTCCGCTAAACTGAAAATGGGTGGAAGCGCACGCTTGAGAGGATGGATCAATATGTGCCTTTACATTTTGGCACATTAGATCTAATGCTTGCAAAATGCACAGCAACAATGAAAAGATGCCTAATCATGCATGTCCCTACGAAACGAATCGGTACTATAAATCCTCAACGAAACAAATTCGTCCGATTCAAACTCAATCAATGGAACACCATATTCCCTTGGCACATATTAAAACATTTCAATGCGTTCTTTATAGCACCTGATGAAGAAAAAAAGAACCTATCACTATGTGACGGTGATTGTAGCCGGCTGAAATTATCGGCGTGATTTTGAAACCAGCAGAAAGAAATGAAGACAAGATGTAAACAGGTGTACGCAATGTTCAGCCATCGCCATAATGCACTCTTGCAAAAGTTTGCAAAAGTGCATAATAGGAACACAATGGGAAAAACTTCAGCTCATTGAGGTGGAAAGGAAAGAGCGCAGAGATCTTCAAACAAGGAGCACGGTGTTCAACTTCGAAGATGACGATACCTCAGCAAAAGACTGGAATAAATGGATTTACGATGATAAAGATTTGAACAATACATTACACTCACAACAAAAGCGAAATTATTTGCAATTGCAATTGCTCTGATACCAGGGTACACTGTTGGTTGTTAAATCAAATTGTGCAACTGATGCAAATTGCAATAGATAAAGCTCTCTAGAGAATTTATATGTTCGAGTTTGTTTTGAAACATCGATGACATTCTTCCTACTGAAGAAACTGCACGGAACAACCTACGACTTAGTTTAAAAGCAGGTGAACCATAATTTGTGGTGAAAGAGTGGCAACGCTTCAACTTCAAGAAAAATGGAATCACGCTCTAAGAAAGACGGCACTTTTGACGCTGAATCCACCTCAAGATGAAAAAAATAAGATTTCATGTAACCTTTTGTTGGTAGACATCACGCACATTGACTTTGGACGATGCCTTGTTTTCGAGACTGTTCGAAGCAGGATGCGGCTGGTGGTCGTGCGAGAGATCAGCGCCGACATGCAAATGAGGGCCGCCATTCACCTTTGATGCGTTATTCAGATGCACAACCAGATAATCCTTGGCAAAATAGCCACCACCTTGAAGCACAAGTGCCGACGATGGCAGTTGAAGTGCGCTTATAAAGAGGGAATTGTAACGTTTCCGTTGCACCAAATTCGAAACACGCAATACGTCCTGCGAGCATGCACCTTTGTTCGCTAGCGATTCACTCAGTTCGTTCAAGTTAGGTAGGCTCCGTACTCGTTTCAACGTTCGACGTGTTACCAAAAAGCGGCGGCGTGGTTTTGAGGTACGTGTTCGACGCACTTTCTTGAACGAGCGGGAGAAAGCTAGGAGTGCTGCTCCCGGATCCGCTGCATTTGCGAATCGCGTAGTACGCATATGGCTCGTGTGCATCCTCAAAGCGCACTTTGGCAATACAATAGGCCAATAAGCCAACCCCCCAATAAAATGGTGGCGTTAGAATATTTTTGTATGTTGCTTTACATGAGTGCGCATAAGTTGATTGTTCGTTCTATGTAAATATCGTTTAAATTCATAGAATTTCTAAGTAACACCTGGTGAAAACCAAGTGCTCCAGTACTCGAATAATAAGACAGCAGAGGATGAAAATTCCGTTGAAAGCAGTTTGCGATATTTGAACACTTTGCAGCGAATGTTGACTGCAGATTTCCAATGCGCAATATAAATCAACCTCGAATGAAATAGTTTTCGTCAAATTGAGTATCTTTTATGCAGGCAACAATAGCGCACTGGTGAATAAGAATAAATTAGATATGAAGCCGAGGAACTGAAGTTGTGAATTAATCGCTGCAATAGTTTGAATATGCGTTTTCGGTGAGTATTGCTGATATTAATAACCAAATGACATGAAGTAACATCACCTCACATAGCACATTGCAAATATTCCATAAAGCGAAAATGAATCGATGACAGACGAATAACGTTTCGGTAATTGGCACTAAGACGAAATCGGCAAAAAAGCTCTGAAGAATTCGTTGAAATACAAGACGCATTTCCTTCATTTTCTTTCATGTGGTCAATCATAGCACTTCGGAAAACCTGAATATGACATTACGGTGATAACAAGTAATGAGGAGCTTATAATGCCATACATCATCGTGCCAATAGTGAACAGCATCGAAATGACTCAACTCTTTGAGAAGTGGTGTAAAAAGCAGTTCGCTATTTCTACTCCGATTCGAAAAATGATCTACGTAGTTGAAGACAATAGTGAAAACAGCAAGCAATATGAACAGTAGAAAATTTGCACAAGTATACCTAAAATGCTCAATAAGGATCATAAGGCAAACAGTGCAGCGTTCCCTTACCGAGTGGGTTAAACATCGTTATCGAAGTGAGATTAAGTAAGAACATTCCTTTGTGGAATTCGGATTCTGAATGAAATTTGCATTCCATCCGAATTCGGTGTCCAGGCTAAAAAGAACGATTCGCAAACATATGCACACCCAGAATTCTTTTTAAGCGGGTCGAAAGTTGCCATTAGAGGTGTTATCAAGTGATACGAGTAAATGACACATTCTTAGAACGTATCGACCAGTGCAGTGGTTGTTATTCAACTGAATTACACATTGATTCATGGCATTCATATGCGGAAATGCTGGCCGTTTCACTTGCTTCCAACTGAGAAAAATGCTACTCTGTTATTGACAAAACAAACCAAATACCGATGCTCAAATCTCACCTTCCCCCTCCCCCCCTGTTCGCCGCCTCCTTCTCACTATGCAGATATCCGTTAACTGCAATCATTCCATTGCTCCATTCGACCGCAACAAATATCCGTTGATAACGAGGGTGACAAATAATGAAGTTTGATGCAGTTACTAGAAAAAGCTAAAATTAATGGAACACTGCAAATTGCAGATATATCACCAATTTATGGAGGAGAGATCTTTCCTTGAGTACGATTGACAACGTTAACGTGCTTGTCTCGGTGAAGCATTTCCAATCCCCAACACAGGAAGCTTCAGGAGCGAAGGCACGACAAACATTGTTTTGCTTTCATAAACGCAATCAGCAGGGTAGGTGATTGAAATAGCAGATTACCTATATAGCCGACAATACCAATGAGGAATAACAAAATATGGATTATAGCTTTTGTTACACAGCAACAGAGTGGTCAGCAGTGTTTATCCGACCGTAGCAAATAGCGAGTTTTCGTTGCTCTTTTCGTTGCTCATGTCACTGCCGTCGCATAAAATCCACTAATGCGATGCTATTCTATCGAAGCGATAGTTTTCAAAGCTTTTTTGAAGGTTGCAAAAGCATAGCAAAATTGCAGCGAACAAATAATTTTAAGGTGCACTGTGATACAGCACAAAGTGAAGGCACCAGCAAATGCGTATTGAGGAAACTGAAGGTGGTAGTGACGACCACCACTAGTAACTTCATAGGGCCAAGGTGAAAGTAAACGGGTGGGTAGGGATATAATCACCGAATAAGAAAAGTGATAATGATGTGCAAAGGGAATATAGGTAGCATGGAAAATATATGAATGAGATGAGGGGTAGCTGAAATGAACAAGGGGCACATGGCTAAATAGAGGAAATGCGCATAAAGCAACAAAAGCAGCCGTGACAGCAAAAAGGTTGTTAGCTGAATGGTGAGGGACGACTACTCTCTATCCCGATAGCCGTCCGCCCGGTCTGCCTGAGAGCGATTTAGAGGAACGTCACGCCACTCAATCCTTGCCACACTAATCGACGCCCCTAGCTCACTCTGATCGTTCATTCACCAATTCAATTGCACCTCTCGAACGTCTCTTATAAACATTCATCATTCCCGAATCGCGCAACTCTTTGTGCCTTCATTTAAGTAGCAATTTATACTTGCAACAGCACAAGATGTCACTATTGTAGAAGGAAGGAAACCATTGTTTAGCTCACCTGACCCCAGCAGACCAGTCTGCTGGGCATTACACAGAAATGCTTTGGCTATTAAGAGGAGGATTTCTTTTAGATGAGTCGCATTATCATTTATTGATGAAACTGTGCTTATTTGCTGAAAAACTGATGTCGGTACACTGAAAAGCGTTTTTTTTTTTAAAAAAATATTCTGGCTATTTTTCGTCAGTAGGCGAGGAACGGGATGGGAGAAGGTGGAAGGAGGGAAGGGGGGGGGGGGGGGGAGGTGGAGTAGAGGAAGATTCTGCCTTTGTATTCTTCGAGCGTGACGAACCACTAAGGCACTCCCATCAAGCTGACAACTGCTTTCAAAAAATAACCACAGCAAGATGATTGCTGTAAGAGCTAGGGTTGGAAACAAGAACTAAAATTTCAACACCATTTTTCAAAACTATAATCAAACAGATTTCAAAAATAAGTGATTACAATGAAAACTGTCCCTAGACGAAACAGGTGGACTCCCCATCCGCCAACTCACTTATAGGCGCCCCTGAAGCTGATGTCACTATACTAATACTCGTTTGGTTCGCATATCTGCTAACACTTAGGTCTCCTCCAAAATCGGTCCACATTACATAAGCAGCGCAGCTTTCTGACAACTAGCTTTCGAATGGATTAAACATATAACGTGTTCTTACCAAATGCTGTTTCATATTACTTACTTTCCAGTTATTCGCAACTTTGATGCGAAAGGTGCAAATTGATCAACACAGAAAGCAACGAAATGGCAAATTCAAACCATGGATTCAGTACAGCAGTCAGAGTATAAGGAAAGGTGGAGTTTTGCAAGAAATACTGATTAAGGGGATGTCAAGAACAACAATCTCAATTCTAGGTTTTCGTTGCAATAAGCACAGAGATAAAAACTGCAATGTAAGAAAATATGTTTATCGGCAGGATCGATTGAATGTGCGATACTCTGGAACAGCCAACCAAGAGGTACCGTTTGGAGCAATCATACTACAAAACAGTTTAGCTGATCCGAATCAATGCATTCAATTATACATCATAGCAGTAATTTCATGCCAATAACAGCCCAACTAGGACATACACCTTAATAAGAGATCATCGAAGCTATTGCACAAACTGCAATCAGAAAGGTTTTTCGATGTGACAACGAGATAACAGCCACTTTCACCTGACTATTAAGGAAACGAGGGCATTTAGTAATACTAATCAGCAATTAAGAGCACTGCGGCTTGCTCAGGAGAATTCAGGTAAACTATCTACCTGAGAAAGAAAGAGAACATCTTAGAGAGTGTGTTGTAAGTATATTTTCACAACTTTGCAGCAAATTAAAAGCAATGTTGACTGGAGGCCCCACAAACTGTTTAAATTGTTCCTAGAACACCTCCTTCTCGGTAAAATTCAGTAGGTTTTATTCGATTAAGAAACTGATCACCAGCAATGTTTTCACTCAATGAATGTATTCCACACTGTTTCATCAAAAGTTCTCAACGACTCGTAATGTTAATCCAGTCTTAATTCTATAATACCGCAAAAATTTTTTTCCCTACTTTGCTTCCCTCAAAATACGGTCAACTAATTCATGTAGGGCATGATATTAGGCATGAAAAAAGATCGGGAGCGCATTCGTATAATAATATAAAATGAACTGTTCCAATAAAAATGCGATTTTGTTTTACAAGATAGCGTATACTTGTCACCTCACTAAACCGCTAGTGAATCAATTATTACGTATTTGGAGTCATTCGAGTACTGAAAGAGGCGACTGTCAAAGTGACTTAGTCGATTGTTGATAGGTATGACGAAAGCTGTTATTTTGAAACAGCGACGGGCGACCTAGTTTATAGAATCGAAAACGTCATAACAAAACTTGCAAAGATGTTTGCAGCGTCCGATGTGTTTAGGGGAAGGCACAACAAGAAGTAAGAACCTAAGATGTGCTAGGTGGAAACGGATTTCGCAATCAATAAGCGATGATCAACCTCTCTCACAAGTTACCCTTAAAAGTGAAATGTGCTAAACAATGCCCACATGCCGACTAACTCAACAGTCTCATTACACAAATTCCACAGCTCATACACAGAAGATTCGTTGTCCCGGATAAAATAAAGACCCAATAAATACATTGTAAAACGCGCATCATTTTTTCTTGTCTAAAAGTCCTTCGAAGTTTCTAAAAGTCAAGCAGCGTTATAAGCGATTATCACATCATCAATAATAAAGGATTAAATTTCATGCGACTAACTTCAGCATATTTATAACTGCGACGGCCTGATAGACTGACGGACAGAGACCCCAACACTCGCATAGATGCACAGACGTCTCTATGATGCACTTTCGCAAAGCATAGAAATGCATAAAAACGGATCAACGGTGAGATATAAATAAGAACGGCATGCTAATTAAGTCGGTGCAAAGAAACAGCAGCAAATCGTTCGATTCCACAGAACTGCTTAAAGTCTCGCATCGAAAATAAAACCGTTGGATTCGCAGAGTGTAATTTAAAGAAGAGGAAACGACATTAGGCTGCGGCTCATCACTTTAACATACTGTGGGCATTTTTGAGACTACCATCTCCTTTGAACTTAGCCACTTTTTTCACTTTATTGCTATGCATTTTTTACTTTGCTATGAATCAATTATAGCCATGCTTTTGCTCACCTTGCAATCGTAGATTTTCGATATCTAAAGTAAAAAGCCACAACTGATGGAAGTTATAGCTCAGCAATGCTTTGTAGCAACGAGAAGAAATTGAAATTAGAAAGCGCAACATCTAAGAGCGTCTTCAAAAACGAAATACGGAGAAGGCAATAGGATAAATGTTGTTGGGGCGCCTTCAATTCCCTCGACGAACAGAGATATGTTATAGTCTAAAGGGATTGAAGCATCGAAATTGCACACACTAAGAATAACCATCTGACAACAACCGCTTTGTTTAGAACGAGAATCAACGATGAGCTACTCAAATTTATTTCCACACAGAAATCGTTATCGATATCCACCAAATCATTCTATCGTCACTTCTTTTCTATAATAGGAGTCTTTGAACACTTCTCCTTTAGATTAACGTACTAACATCCTTGATAGACGCTGTGATGAAGAAGTCTCAACTATTAAAAATGATGAAGAATGAGACGGCGCATAGGTCCTTCAACTATCACACCATCTTCACTCTCATATCGATGTATGAAATCAACAAATCAAGCTTGGGAGCAATTGCAACACAAAATGAATGAATTTCTCGCAACTTTGGAATTTCATGAACAAGCAGAAAAACTCGATATAACAGCGTAAAAATGCTTTAAGAATGCTTAAACATTTATGCAAATATTAAAATATTCATTCCCTATTACGCGAAGATAAATAAATATCATGTATGCTGGAGCAGTGTCAAATAATTATTATTAGTTCATTTTAACTGATCAGCCAATCAAACCCTAAACACACTGTTTATTTTTTACATTACTGAACGATTATGGTGCCAAATCAAACCGAATAAACTGATCATTTTTTCCTTGAACTGACCGCTATTCTTCCAGAAATTACCACATCGTTTAAATTACTTATAATTTTTGAGAATTTCAGCGCAACTTTCAAACATTGAGGTAAAGTTGAATAAAAATGCTAACTGTGTCATCAGCAAAAAAAAAAAAAAAAAACCATAACAGCTAGTAAAATTATACGGCTGACTTAAGAAACTGCTTCAATATAGCACGAAGTTTGAGATGTGTCAATTTACAATTTAGTGAGCAAAATGGTATATATTGGCTGCTTAGCAGACAGCTAGATAGGTAGCGATGACATACCCAGCGAGTTGATCATAAGCATATAATTGCCGTTTTCGACACGGCAAATTACTACAAACCAATTTCTCCAGATGGAAAACGAAGAAAATCCCGTGAATTCACTGCAATTTTGTAAACGCCGAGAAACCCGAAATTAATGAGGTAGCTGACCAATAAAAAGCGCATAGAAATTAAGGAAATGGGAAAAAGTATACGATAAGAGATCGCATTATACATCTTCAAGATCAAAGGTGAAGCAAAGCAAGTTATTTCAATATCGCAGTGTATGAAGAGCAATATCGTACTAAGGTTGCAAGAGAAAGAGTTTCCAAAAAAGCATAACTGAGGCTGCGAAAAATTTAATTTTCGCTTATCAAGAAAGTGAATTGAAATTCCAGTACAATTCAGAAGTGCACACATAAAAACGAAAGTATTCATAGTTGGAATTCCAAGATTATGGAAACCGAAACGCATTGGATTTTAAAGTAGAAACAATAAAACTTTTTTGGGCAATGAACGAATGTCATTGCGGATATGTTGCAAGCCTTACTTTACCAAATGAAATGTTCAATTAGTTAATCAAATTGAAAGAGATGTCTTACATATGGTAGACATATAATCTTTCATTCTAATAGTGCGTAATGGCAGAAGTTTAATGCGACGCTGCAGATTGGCACTTTTTGGGAAGCCTCAACATAGCATCGGTAATATTGTCCGCTCTGCCAACAATGTTATTGTTTTTCAATTCAAATGACACTACAGAACTGCCAAGCGCATTGTATTAAAATAAATCAAACGGCAAACGAATAAATTATACATATATATAATATATATGTATATATCGGTGCAGCTCAAAAAGAATTTCCTAGTGGATTTTTCGAGGCATGGAATGAGCATCTCTTATACTTGATTTCTTAATGGACACTAGATGAGCCTGCAATATCTGATAAGGGAAAATGCCAATGATGAACAAAAATGTTCAGCACAGTCAATATTAGAGTGCCCATCTGCTTCAAATGCCACGTCTTTACAATAAAATTAATGCAATTTAGCTATTTTCTTCGAGTTCAACGAATTTCCGAGACAAAATCGTTTTTGCAACATAATTACGTTATTACGCTTATGAACTTGGATAGGTGCAGCGATCATTTCGAAATGACTGGACCACAATAAAGAACGACTAGCAACAGACATTTGAAAATCTGAATAAATTTAATCAAAAAAAAAAATATATATATATATATATATAATAAAGCAGATAAAACGAAACAGAATCGCCGATTTAAGTGCAAGCTGGCAAAGGAAAGCCCAATATTTGAAGAGTTTCGAAGGGATCAACTGTTCAAATAAACAACTCTTCGTGTCGCGTAAAGCATTCCATGAGAACTAATTTGCTCAAAGCTTATCGTTCGCTGAACACGCATGAGATGAAACCCTTCGAGGTAAACTAACATCTAATATGCAAAGTAAAAATCACCGAATACAAAAACTTTGAGTCGATCCCTGAGAAGTGAAACGGATGTCCTCAATAGCGGTAATGACAGTAATGCCTTTTCGCAAGATACATCTGCTGCAATGGAACAGAATCACATTTCTAAGACGACATGAAACACCATCCATGCGATGTTTCATTTGCATCTCTTTAATTATTTTCTGTTGATGTCACATTTGTGAAAGCAACAACGAAAAATGATGAGACAATATGATATCCATTTCACAAATGGATATCATATTATCTCATCATGCATGCAAGTATCTGTAGCGAACAAAACTGACCAATATTTAGCAACAAGTGTCATTCAAATTAAAAATTCAATCCAAACCCAAACATTTCCCATCGTTATACACCCAAATGTAATGGAAATATGAGGGTTTTTCTTTTAAGCATAACAGCGTTAATCATTAATATGGCGTTGACAAATCCTCCACTATATGCCTGTTTTTGACCACGCTTATGCCACAACGAATGATAAATGCATGAGATATAGTGGTCTTCTTGCTTTGAATGAAGAATTAACGTTAGATGAGTTATCAAGGTATTTCCAGTGGTAGTGCCAAATGTATTTTATGGAAAGCGGAGGGAAAAAGTAATAGCTGACTCCTGATCGCTCATTCGGCAATCACCTCGCCTGATTTTTTAACGGAAAATATAACCACAAATCTCAAGCGAGACATTCGAAACTTTAAGTGAACGCATCTTTCTCCTTTTACGCCCTACCTTCCTCCTCCACCGATTCTGGCTTGAATCACGCTGGAATCCTCATCGCAACTCATAAACTATGCCTCTTCTCTATCTATCGTTTACGCGGATGCAATCGATTCACGCTAGCAAATGTTTCGTTCGTCTGTCTTTTGACATGGATTCCTTGGAGGCTCTCTTTGGAAATCCAATAGCCGCAAAATACTGCTGAGTGTTTTTACGATTTTCAGATTGAAAAAAAAAATACCGCCCCCTGAAAGAGTAATACTTTTGCATACGTTTCAACTTTATTGAACATTTTTTCAAAGTAAATTGGAACCAACCACAACGAATCAAGCGAAAACGCTCAAGTTTTATGAGGCTAAAATTGGATGAAATTTACAGGCGTACTATCAATAAAGGAAATTGCAACCCGTCGGATTTGCGTAATCTAATAACACAAAGACGAGATTTTTCACTTCAAAAGTAGCGAAACCTCGAAGAAAATATCGAGGAATCATATATAAATGCAATAAACTTCCAACAGAAGAAGGCTTACATTTGGGTACATGCTTTTGTGGTAATATCGCCGAAGTGTGTGAATAGGCAAAAAATGTACAAAATTCCCTTTGGGGAGTCTTCCTTTCTCCCATGCCCATTTCTAGAAGCTGTGGTCCCCAACAGTTAATGCTGCGCGTTGTGCAATCTCGTTCGTATGCTAACAATACAAAGTTTAAGGCGGAGGTTACCGCCTTGATTTAATCTGCCATTGAATGCTGGGTTATTGAAGCCACATGACAATAACGATCAGTAGAAATGCTCATCTTGTGCCCATTATAATCAGAAGATTTTATGAGTGAGCGCTTCTGTAGTAGTGATGAATAAGTAATTCGTATTCATGTTTTATTTCGAGGACAATTAGATTGTCATATTGCCATTTCGTAGCTTTAGACCTGCACAAGGTCGCATTTGGTGGTAAATAAAGTTGCCATCTTGTGATTGTTTGATGCCACAAACACCCTGGCACTTCCTAGAGCACTGCAGGAGAATCTACTTTGCAACTTCATATGTTCCGAGAATTACAGGTCTTCCAATTTATTTTAGAGGAATACCTAAGATGAAGGTTTTCAACCCCTCGAAAACCTAATAAATTAAAGGGAAGGGAAATAAATGCAGAGAATCGAAGTGTTGCAGAGATGCTCTTGAAATTCTCTGCCGCAATGGAATGTGAACACCTTGATCGACAGACCGAACGACTAATATTTGTCGCATATAAGAAGTCCATGGAAGTATTGATTCAAGGTATTCTTTGAATGGCTTCAGTGGACTAAAATTTCGGTGTTTTCTTAAGCTTGTAACGAAGATCACATGCCTCGGTGTTGCGGGCATATCAAAAAGTCGAAACTGTTATCTGCTGAAGCTATTGGCAGAAGGCGATATAAATACTTGGAGATCAGATACAGATCACTAGACAAGACTAAAACTAAAAGTACATTTGCCCATTACGGTTGGTAGAGTTGGACAATTAACACTGACTCTGAGCCTTTTCTCTAACCAAAAATTACCCAAAAGGGGAAACAAACAGAACACTGATGGAAGGGTATTCATTTGAAAATAAATGACTTAATAAATTCCTAGCTGATAATTATTGACAGCAAAAAATTTGTCCGAAACAAGCACATATCACTGTGCGAAAAAGTACATTACCTCCGAGAGGATATGAGACGCACACGTCAACCTTTCAACTTCTAAGCATTAGGACGTCATTAATAGGAATTAATATTAAAAAGAACTGACATCCTGCTTGCGATAACATGACATACTCCTTCAGAACGCTTTGAGTGACCCGATAAACAGGGTAAATCTCCTAAAAAAGATCTCTCCTGCAACCTCATCACTATGAATTAACATCACATGAGGCAAATAAATAAAATTTTCATCGATTGGTCAATGTGTAAATTAGAAAAGACGGTCAGCCTATATCGCACATCATCCCTATCAAGTTTCGTCGTCATCACACTAATGTTTCCAAGCCAAAAACACCAGACAGACAGACATGTACATACGCATAAGCAAAAGTCAGTGCTGCGGCAAAACCTTCAAATGGCAAAACTAATATCCGGCAGCGCAGAGAAATATAAAGTATTCACAGATTCCTTCGATTCTACATTAAATCGTCAAAGCCCACGAGCATTTGAAACGCTTTTAAAACCAGGTGAGAAGGGAATAATCTTAAAACAAAATTAAACGAAAAAACCATATCCAAGAAAAGTGTTTTCGACAAAATATCTTCGGCTCCTGGCATTTAGCACCTTCATCTTTTTTAAGAACCGAGTCCGATGAAAGGGGCAAGAGACAGAGCGCAGTGAAACAGGATGGGATCATTGAAAAAAGAAAACAAAAAAAAATTGTTTCGCCGTAGGTGCTGTCGCTATGCCTATTAAACAATCCTATTTTTTTACTGATGGTAAGCTTTGCAGAGGAATTTTGAAGCGTAGTTGAGTGGTGAAATCTAGTGCTGTGAAATGCTGATTGTTATTTTATTATCAGAAATATCCACATCGTTAAAAAACTTGACCATCTCAAAAATTATGACGTTACTGCGAGATCACTGACAGAAATGGGTTAGAGGAAGAAAACTGTTCAAAATAAGCGGATCGGAGAACAACAAAGAAACAGGGAGACATAAAAACAATTAGCTATTGAAACTACTAGAAAGTATAGAATTATTGCTATGATCAGAACCGAATAAAAGCCGTCAAAAGCAATTTCACGCAAACAGCCAGTGGGGACTTCAATCACTTCTCAGTGCCGCGAATGTGACACACTGGCTGCTGCCCTAATATGTCATGAATTTTGTAGCGAATGTGCCATGAACATGCTCACTAACATACCTAATATAAACAACGCCAGTAGTTCGGGTCCTATCCTCAGAATAAAAAAAAAAAGTTCATTCGCCATCAAAGGAAATTTAACGAATGCTAGACCTGCTGAATGCACCAATGAAAATCGCTCATTACTTTATGTTCCAAAAGCATAAGTGTGAATGGCTAAGAGGGTATTTCATGTAGGTTTCTATATTATTAAAAGCAAGGTTTTACATTTACACAAACAGTGAACAGTTTGTTTGAAGCTAAAAGCTTATCTCTTCCTTCAAAAACCATATGCTAGTCAATTAGAAAAGACCCACGCATATAGTGATCACATAGTACAACAGCCCCCATGAAAAACTGCATTAAGGTACCGTACCAGATATGGCTGCTATACGGTACATGCAATACTGTGCAGTTCGGTGCCGCGCAAACGCGAAAACAATCTATGCGGAACAATAAATAAGGGCCCCTTACCAATAAAAACTATGATGCGTAGAGAAATATGACTCTTTAAATCGAAATCGCTTTTTGACTCATGAGGATATTCTCATATTCTACCATTTAATAATGGGCGTAAAGAAACTGGTTACAAATATTTATGCAGAAATGACGAATATCAGAAAAGGTTTTAAGAGGGTATCAAAAGAGAACGAACATTGGTAAAATCGCATACCAGCTAACTAGAAATCGTTTGAAACGAAGAAAGGGAAGTTGAGTTCAGCAATAAGAGATAAATCCGTTATTATGTCTCAGACAAGCAAAATCGTTTTCTATCACTGTGGTTTGGAAGCTTTTGCATTGCTGATACTATTTTTCAATCCTATGTTAGAAAGCGCTTTTAACTACGAATTCTGAAGCTAGTAATTATCGCTCTCCTCACAGCCAATTTCAAAACTTTTGTGCTTTTATTGTTCCTTTTTTTCCCGCATTTTCAAACTAAAAATTGTATTAATATAAATAGTTAGATCTCATACTACCAGTAAACAATTCTGAAAGAGTTCATGGCCAGCGATCTATTATTCCGACGAAGAACGAATGATACTGTTAATGGTACCTGTAAAACACATTCAACAATGCACACAAACAGTACTCCGTTAGAGTGATTTCAATATTGATTTATGATTTACAGGACAATTGCATCAGCAGACATGACAAATTGCTGAGTTTGAACAAAAAGAACAACAAGATGTCCAGCGGAAGTATTCTTCACTGGTGAAAAAGTTGAAATTTTTCTCACACATAGAGTAATTTCATCTAATTTATTGCTTGACATTTTCATGAAAAATTAACTTTCTATCGGTAGCTATTAGTGCTAATTTTTGATGCGTAAAATTAAAAATCTTAAAGAAAGCATCAGAAGAATTCAAAAGATTAGAAGAATTGCAAAATCTATCGACGGAATAAATGAGGTGCATCTTGTTGAATGATGAAAATCTCACAAGAATATTCGCCTCCGAAGCGAATATTGAAAATAACGACCGTTCTCGAATTTAGAACATGTTAAATTAATAAATATAAAAGAATCTATCTCTCGAATGTTCCATCAAAACAATTTTGAAAAAAAAAACTATTTAATATTTCAGTTATGTTCATAAAAGCATTGCTTGAGGGTCCACTTGTACTGAACTTGACGAAATTTCGAAAGCATTTTGGATCCCTCAGTGAAATATTGCTCTTAGCTTATGCGATATTGGCCACAGTGAGAGAGAAGTTCGATATTTTTCAAAAACTGAAGAACTGATAAAAAAACTAGTTTATAAAAAACGGAGGGAACAAGTGAATTCGTTTCGGAGCCGTCGAAAAGACCGCAAGACAAATGACAATCAGATGACTTTATGAAAGTTTGCAAAAGGATTTACGTGCACAACGAATAGTGAAGTTTAAAATGAACTCACTTGCGAAAACAGTGTTTGCCACTCGTTTTAGGGTGGAAGAGACGACAAATACAAGAAAGTGCGCGACAACGATTTCGACTTCTTAGTTCCACACATCGGAGTTCGACAGTACTTCCAGTCCATCCTTTCCAGTTCTCTCCCCTTCAGCTCCCTCCTCGATGGCGAAATCATATGCTAGTTTGATCCATGAGGGCGGTATCTAGTTTTACAAAGGCTTTAGTAATGAGTGCAAATTCGGATATTAGCAGATCCACACATGAAACTTTCCCCTCCATACCACCGTCATTCATTTCCAATGCATAATCGAATTTCATTCCCAAGAGTTCATTCTGACAGTGGTTCAACGATTAAAGGTCCACTGCATGATCGCATTCTAGGTGACAGAGTGAAAACACGGATGAAAACAACACTTGCGCATATATGTGTGGCTGCCAGCAGATCTACATCTCATGCAAAACCATGAGCCCAGCTTTCCTCAAATGTATGGGACAATTGGACCATTCGATCAGACGATCAGGCAACTTTGCAAATTTGGGATTAGTTTCAATTTGCCGGCTGGCAATAAAATGCATTCATAAAAACCGGAAAGCACAAAGGCGTAGAATTATTTACAAATCGATTAAACAGCCGACGATGTGGAATTCGAGCAAAATCGCTCGAGAATGCACCAGGATGTTAGAGCGTAGAGAAAGTTTTGTGCTCAATGGGATAAACAATCTTAGCAATTCTCGTTGATTAGCGGCTGCCGCCTGGGAATATATCGAAGGCTTGTGCAGCCAAGTCATAAGCAATTGTTCTAAGCAAAATGTCATATAATAACGAAGATATGAGACGAATATAAAAAGAAGAAAATTGTGAAGAGATTTCCGTGATGGGTGCGTCCGATCTTTTAATTTTTGCGTTTTATCTCGGAAAAATTTTTGTTCGCAGATTCTGAACGAAAAACATGGTATGGTTTATGATAAATCCCTCTCATGGGGATCACTGCAGTTATTGTGGTCCATCTGAACGCGAATGCTATCGTCGAATTCAGCGGAAAAATTACTGACACTTAAACTGAGCAAAATCTTAGAGCTGAATAAGAAAATGATCGGAAAAGATTCGAGAATACGATACCGAACATTTACTGCAGATGAATTGCAGCCAAAAGTGAAGATATCATAGTTCATTGATTATAATGCCCATTCTCGCATGCAGCCCCACTCCCCTCCCCTTCTCGAAAACAAAATATGCTACCGATCCCATGAAATGAAAGAAAGTCTCATTAAATAATTAATTATATAAGAAGCCTCTCGCAAACTGAAGGAAAAAAAAACCTGAAATATGATAAAGGACATATTTCGTTCATAAAAGCCTCTTGTTGCTTTCGAATACAACGAATTAGTTCAATGAAGTGCAGGATACTAGTAAAATGGTTGCAGGCTACTGCCATACACTGATTTATAGGAAGAGAACGCAGCTGATCTCAATGCTAAAAAAATGGCTGCTCGAAAATGTGCACTTAGCATCGATGAACCGCACTTTGCACCATTTAGAAATTACACCATTTCTAGTGTGCTCAACAATTACAATTTTCAACCACAATGGAGTGAAAAACTTTTTTTAAAAGAACATCAGACTCACCTAGGGGACGCAAGGCAGGAATGGACTCAATTTCTGATAGGACATGTATGGTATGAGGAGCATGTCATCCTTCAATCAAAGGTGGCTTCAATTGGCATTTAAGTGCCAATATTCTCGATCAAAGAGTACATAATTAAAAAGACGAAAGAAAAATCAGGAGACATTAAAAATCCTCGAAAGCACATCCAACATACGAAACAAAAACAGCAAAACCGTAAGCTTACTGTGACGTGAATATCGCAAGACATTTCGCATTCAAGATCAAACATTTAGAGAGTTAGATGGGCAGCAGTGAAATGAAACTGGGTTTAGGGAAAAAGCTAACGAATTTCCAGCTGTGTGAGCACATCAAATATAGCGTTACTTGCCATTGTATACATGGCACAAATACAATCTCAGGCTAATTTCAGAGGAAAAAACCCGTTGAAAAAACTAGGATTCAGCGCAGGACAAGAGCACCTTATGCTCAGATTCAAGATGAACGCACGGCAAAAAAAAGACGTGTGTTTCTCTTTTTTTTCTTTTGATGATTCTTTGCAACAAAACGATGGGATAGATTCGCAGAACATGCAGAAGAGAGTAAAGGAGGGGAGTGGGATAGATAAAACAATCCTTTAAGCTCGCTCCGCTCAGATAGAGTACACATTCACCTAGGGGATGAATACCTCAGTGTGTTCCAACCACACACCCTCTTGAGCTACACATTCACGTAGTGTGCAGAATTATGAAACTTTCCAATTTTTTTGAGTTTCGATGGGAACTGTAAACAGAAACATCAAATTCAACAGCTGAAATTCTCCTTCAACGCATTCGAAATGCAGAGAAAAGGACTGAAAGACGACGAGTCACTCATGTGCGACAGCAGTGAAAAAACTATGAGCAATGTTTGTGGTCAAAAGTGTTCAGAAAGAAGTGCCTGTCCACTGTCGTTGACAGTAAGAAGAAGAGGACAAACTATAAAAATGCCAATAAATTTGTTGCTGAACCGTCATATTCAGCTGCTCAATTACTAAATAAACCGACGAAAATTGAAAGTTCAAAATTGCTGCGGATATATATACACCTTCAGAACTGCTGTCACATATATACTTCCGCTTATTTTGTTGAGCCTTCTGGGAAGATGCGAAATAGAGCGATGAATGTGGTAAATTTAACGTCGCATTTATGTATGCAAATCACTCTGAGGAGAATTGCATTATTCTAAGATTTCGAACGTAATAATTTTCTTTTCAAGTGAAACAGTCCCCATACTCACAAAGGCCACTGCAAGGAGTTCTTATCATTTAAAACGTTTAAATCACTAACAGTTTTGCAGTCTTAAACGTCTTTAATCGATATTCCCATCGAAATAAGCAGCGATCTATGCCTTGGTCGGTCTTTTTAAATTGAAAAACGATAGGACAATACTGAAGACATCAATTTAATATCGACGTCTCAGGAAGTGTTTTAATCGGCAAACAATCTAAAAAATTATGAAACTCACAAGAGAGAGTATAGCCGTAAATGGAATGATTTTTCTTACCACCATAAAGAAGCCTCTTTGGCTGATATTATCCAAATCAACAGCAACGCTCATATCGTTCTTAGATCAAGATTTTTTTTGACGTTGAAGCCTTACGCAATGGCAGTTCCATTTTGCTCATAAAAATATAATGACCTGTCAGGAATCACAGCAAGACGTAAAATAGAAAGTTTGACATGTTTTAACCAATTTTGACAACTCTTTCTTTCATTTCGTGAACAATATGGAGTCATTGTTACATCAAGACGTCAATCGTTGACTCTTACGTACGCAGTGGAAAAGGTAAACCGTATCTTAAATTCGCTACGATATAATAGATCGTGAGTAAACTAGCGATAAGAAAGAAAAAAAAAAACATTTCGTTGAAGATAACGACAGCTGAGTGGCAATAAATGAAATGAGCATTTCGCTGATTTCTTGTATCGCCTAACACAATGACTTCAAACTCAACGAAGCTAATGAAGAGAAAATAAAGTTAACCAACGATGTCATTCCAATTTCAGCAAAAAAGGAGGCAATCTGACCGCAACAAATTGAATATATTAAGCGAAGAAAGTGCACAACTTCGCGATATCGTTAACTGCAGCTTTACAAACCAAACGAATGAGTGCTTTTTTTTAAAATGAAGATTGAAGCTTTGCAAAATGATATATGCCGATTTCTATTATATCCTTAAAGGATATAACTGAAGCGAGAAAAACTACTATAAATATTTCAAAATATTACTGAATAAAGAAAAATTTTCACCTAAAAAAACGACATATGTTCATAGTTAAAGAGCTGTTAAATTAACCCATCATTTTTGCAGGGCTCAGCAAAATCGAGTATGTCAAAAAACTTAGTGGAGAGGGGACAGCTCTTGTTCTTTATGGCATTTATCTGAATAGAAGCTCATCCAGAGTTGTATATGTTCGTGGATAAACATAAAAATAATCTACCGAAAACAAAATGGCTACAATCGGTGAAGCGAGAGGAAGCGTCGAGTTTATCAGTGGAACTTAGCCAACTTACAGAAAAAAAGAAAAAACATATGACTGCGACGAAAGGTTTCTATATTATGATAACTATCGTATCTCATCTCAGCCGTCAACCAATGAATGCCCCACGAAACATTCTGCTATCGTTTTTGCAGCACTTTCAAGCGCCTTCAAGCGAGCAATTCAGCTAGCATGCTTTCAGTGAATACGTTTTTGAATAGTTTATTGAAATGAACTGATTGATACCACCTTAGTCCATTATCTTCTTTAAAGGAACACACTTTGTGATGCCTTATAATAGGGGTACCTTATAATAGTGTTGTATCCATTAGCAACGTACCACTGCCATAATAGGCATGTTCAATGAATCGTTTAGCGAGCTTATTGATTGTTGGAATGTAAAAAAAAAAACGAATATAATTCTAGGAAATTTTTTTTAAACTGATGACATATGATGCGCACAACGACTCCAATCAAATCCATGTATTATGTAAAATAAGAGATATCCACATTCGCAATGCTTTCCAATAAAATATTGCTCATACCTCCTCTCGAGCCTACTGTCGCTCCCTTCTTCGTCCCCAATCCCGTGAGCATGCACTACAAAACACACTGATATCTCATCCTCAACCATGAATATTAATGATTCAAACGATATGACGTTAATGTGAATACAAATGATATGTGAAGTGTGCAACATTTACAACATACTACTTTTTTGCTGTGATTCTAAACGAGATAGATTTCATTGTACTTAACGATAAACATTGTTTATCTTTAAAGTGCACTAATTACTCATCATATCTAGGATTAATTAATTTCAAATATATTGGACAGAGTGCACATGGGAAGGCAAATCGATAAGTTTCCATTTCAAATAAAGTCATGTGGATTCAATCGGATTTCCATTTTATGTAAAGAGGAAACTGCCTTTGAAAAATTAATACGTAAACTGAAGATGAATTGATGACATTTGAAACTTTTTACATGGAGAGGTATGCTGTATGTGCTGTACCCTTAACTGTATGCTTAGATGCTATAGGTTCAAATTTAAGAGCATGAGAGCTGACACGTTAAGCAAGGAACCAGAAAATTTCGAGAATATATTCGCCCACTGATTCTATAAGCTTTGTGATGGATGTTATTGAAGAATGGGCAAAGGATGCACAGATGCAAGGAAACAGACAGTCTAGTGTTAAATAAAACAATAAAATTTGCCAAAGTTCCGTGCTTTATGATGCGAATAAAATGCAATAAAAACGCATTTTACTCGTTCATTTCAACATGCACGTGTTCAGCAGTTAGCGGCTGATTACGGTACTCCAGAAGGCGTTCTTTTTGTTTCGAGAATAGCTGAGCATATAAGACAATATTAAGACAATCAACAAACTGCGTGTCGAATACGATCACAGAATACACGTTTTTGAAAGGAAACAATTTCTGCAGGTGGATTTCGCCCTAAGAGTACTTCTTCTAATGCAGTCGAAGAACATCAAAACGAAACAAACGATCGCATGCAAGGGATATTCGAAACAGACCAGAAAAATGTGGTTGGCTTGCACTCGTGCACAAAATTAGAACAAAAGCGTATAGTTAGTTATATGAGCGGCAGTATGAAGTGAAAAAATTTTGAATGTCATTCAGGGTGCTGCATAAAACGACTCCTATATCGGATAACGATTGCTAAGCACAAAATGAGCATGAATGAAACGGAATGAAAAGTAATCGATTGGAAAATTCAATTACTTTCGCGTCAATGAATTTCGCCCTACCAGGTGAAAAGCGCATATGAAGAGAGTTCAATCTGCAGACACGTTCGAATAGACTCCGAAAAAAAGAATCCTTCACACCCTTCCTGTACAACCCCTTTCGTCTCTTCGCCATCTGTATCTCCTTCCTCCTCCCCTCCCTCTCCCCACTCGCCTCATTCCGCCACTCTTTACCCCAATCGCCGCAAATCGCGTATATCCATATTGCGGGGGACGTATTAGAAGCACAAATATTGGAACTGATTCACAATCGCGCCATGCTAAAGGCAATTCACGCGTATCATAATGCTTAGGCAACCTTGCGTTAATGAATAAAATTGGTGGCGATAGTGTTCACATCGGATGCCAGAATGTGACACATTCGGCAAGCTGTTTCTTTTCACACTCTAATTTTTCAATCTGGTGGACTTTAGGAAAATAAAGGGGTGAAGGAAATTTTCATACGCAAAGAGGTGAGTACTGAAATGGCAGTCAGTACAAAAAGTGTTTGAAAACGTCAATAGTCTTGGAAAGAGAACCTATATTTAATAATATGACAAAGCCGATTTAATGTATCGCTAATACTATTGACGGTGCGTATACGCTAAGATATATGAACAATATAGCGACCCGTGTGCCGATGTAATAAAGGAGCGATCGCAATTTTACCATCTAGTCTCTATCGGCAAGGTTGAAATTCGAAAAAAGACTGATTCTACTCAAGCATCAAACAACTGATATGGTCAAACCATGGAAATGTTACATTTGAAGATTGATGATAATTTGCGGCGCTCGCTCCAACAGATTATTTTGCTTCAAATGCGACGGTTTAGTCTTCCGGATCGAAAGTTTATACTGGAGTTAATGAAAGCAGAACTATTTTCATTGAAATTACTGTTCGTAATCATGACTCACAAGTCGTTACATATAATGGCTCTATCAACGTCGTCAACTTGCAAGGACAAAAACGCATACCATAGAACGTGGGTGTTTAAAACTCTTATTAATTCAACATTTCAATTACGACTCGGTAACTATGATTACTAATTCAATTTCGCAAGAGGTTAGAACGCTGTGCGAAACGTCAGTCCATTTGTATAGCAAAATTCGTGTTGCTTATTTTCACGTAATATCCAAACGAAGCTCAATAAAGAGTGATTACTTGAATGAAGTACACAGTTACGCTATTAAATCTTTGGTGCTTTCATAGTGTTTGGCTCATAGAAAAGCACTGGCTTATATAGTCGCTTGAAAGCGATGATGATAAAAATATTTTTTACGAAGTTCCTTGGGATAAACCTGGTTATGTTAAACGACCGATCCAATCTCGATCGGAAAACGAAATTTCGGTCGCTATCACCGATAAAATTTTATTTGGATCTCCATGTTTTTCCCGATCGCAACCGAAATTTGGTTTACCACAGAATGCTTTCGGTCTGCAAAGGACTGATGCTTTTGAAATTCGGTCAGTTCAAACGATTTTCGGTTGCGATCAAACGCTTTCAGCTGGTTCTGATGAAAGAAATTTTGGTCGGTTGTCATCACTGCAGCAAGCAAAACAGATCGAAACTGCAACGAGACCCTTTCCCTGCAAAAATCTCGGAAGCATCTTCCGCTTCTCTACCTCAGTGGAAAATGCCAACTATTTGAACGAGCTTTCATCAAAAATCCAACATTTTGGACTCTCAAGTGAGCAATAAAAAAGTGCGAGAAAGTTCTGAAACACTGAGTGAATTTTTTCTTGAATCTGCCTACAACTTTCTTAGCTTGTTCAAGCTCCAGAGCCATCGTTGCATAAGATGCATAACACCGACTTCAACTCACGAAAAATAGATTAAAGGCCTTTGCTAGAGAGATGAAACCTCAACCGTGTGCACTGAGGCAAAAGGAATTGGCGAAGCATACAAACATGCATCCATAAAATTCCCACTGAACAGAAAACCCTTCAATCAGCGTTTCAGAATAATTCACCGACGAGTGGAACATAAATTACACGTGGGTTACAAGTTGAATGATTTTCGATGACGAACAGCGGGAGAATGGGAAGCGGTTTTTGTGGATGTCAAGATTGAGAGTGAAGACTAAACAAAGAACGCAAGTAAACGTCTCTAAACCTTCGAAAACATCCTCACCGTGATGACCTCAGGAAGACCCTTTCCCGCTAACAACATTATCGCACAATCTTGCTGCTACATTCTACTTCACTATGCTGATTCATGTCGAAGATTTCACTTATCATATAGGCCATGCAAGCTGTGCACTTGTGCCGTTAACACTTCCGGTAGTGAAGTCACCTTGATAGTGCATTTGTTTCCGCGGTATCCATTCTAGCCCATGCATCATGATATTTATTATTGCAGTGGTATATTGATGTGCATAGCTGCAACATGAGTTTAACATCTATTCACTAAGATGCAATATTTGAAATTTGAAACATGAAAATGCGCATTTTATCGTGTTATTAGCCGAGATTCAGTTCGGCCTCTCCATCTGCTCTTTCATTTCACTTTGCTAAACACTGTTCTCCGACCGAAGTTTGTAATTATATCGTTGATGTACTAGCGTAGCGGAAAAGATGGCAACCATTTCAATTACGACTTTTATTGTGTCTTCATAAAAAGTTGGCGACGTTGTGTAAATATGGATCTACCCTTTCGATGGTCACAACTAATAAAATTTACATTTTTCCCTGAACACAGTAGCAAAAGGTGAGAATGCAATGTCTGTGAGGAGAGAATAGCATATGAGCGAATATTCACCACGTAAGAAACAGTCGAAACAACGCACAAAGTGAGAAAAGTGCCAATAAGGATGATTAGATGTTTTCGCTCAGACAGAAAGGGGGAAAGAGTAGAGGAGCAACAGTGAGAGACACAACAGGACAAACAGAAGAAGAGAAGGAAAGATAGGACGAGAGAGGACAGAGAAAGAGGAAGAAATAGAGGGAGAGGGAGGAGGTAAAAAAGAGCGAAGAGAGAAGAGAGGAAGAAAGAGCTGGAAAAAGAGAGAGAAAGAGAGAAAGATGCAGAGATAGAAACAGAGAATAATATGCACGGAGAAAAAAAGGAAGAGAATGAGAAAAGAGGATGAGTGAAAAAAGACAAGGAGAAACCAAGTGAGAGAAAAAGGAATGAAGGGGAAAAAATAGGAATAAATAGGGAAAAACAGAGGGATCTTTTCCAGTAACCGGGTCGAAAACTGGTGGTTCAGAACTCTCAAAAAGATGCTGCAACTTTCTAAATGGTAAAAATCGTAAACTAATAACACTAATTATTGTGTGTGTCAAAGTGTAACACTGAACTCAAACCACTTCTGGCTTTATTGTTTGAACCAAAGCCTGCAAAACATCGATTTTTATTGTTCGACCAATGCAACATGCTTCAGCTCAGCATTTGAAGTTGTATCTTCACCAGGAGGGTGTATATTTTGTGTGCCCTCCCTTTGCACTTTGAAGTCGGGATGTGACTGTCCAATTGTATTGGCTGCGGCTGAAGAGTCCGAAATTCAAGTTGCATCATCCAGCATATCAATTCGAATAGAGAGCTTGAATTGATTTAACCATCGGTCCAACATAATGGCCACTTGACTTAAATGCGCTTCTTCAATAATGTTTCCATCAAGCAATTTTTTATTGCAGGAAGAATGTGCATTAATGGGAAAAAAGAAAAATAATGTCTGCATAGTAGAAAAAGCACAGCGTGTGAATGTGGAGCAATGATCTATTTGACGTTTATGACCATCTCTGACATAGAGCAAATTGCGTAAATAGCTCGCGGAAAATATGCTTATGCAGTCATGGTAACCGCTTCCGAGGTTTTGCGGTACTTCCTTTCGCTGAGATGACTCGTAGTTGTTTTGCATTGCAAATGCAAATATATACGGAACATTCATCTTTAGGAAAGATCGCCGCTGAGCATGTTTTTTGAGATATGATCCGCATAAGGCGGAAACAGCACTGCTTTCTTTCAAAACACATGGAGGCAGGTACCACAACTGACCGGAAATCACACTAACTTATCTTCCAGATGGACAAATTCGGGATGCGAAAGGAACTAGGATTGTAAGACAGTGTGTTAAACGCATAAGACACATGGTAGGAAAATGTGAGGCAATGTCGTGCGCGCAAAATACGTGAGGCACTCACGTGGCGATGCTGATCGAAAGAATTTTCTCGTTACTAAATTTGCAGTGCAACCGAGGTATTAGGTAACAATCTAAATCTAACTGCTCTGATTGCATGTCAACACTTTTTTACGTGATATGTTCTCAGATCAGCTTATACTTCCACTATAAAGACAACGAACCCTCGTAGCCTTACATCCACCAGGCGAAGTTTGTATTTTTGGGGGACTCTCTGTTCAGCACGAAGCATGACCTTTTAGTACCTTCCCCGCGCAAACAATATTAACATTTTTCTTTTCATTGAGTCAAATGCGCAAGGCGACCGTCCAAAAATTCTGGACCACTGCACCTATCGACGCGCAAAAGCCTTCCGTCGTCGACAGATTACGGATTCAGAGAACAGTTCACTCATTTCCGATCGACTAGAATCAATTACAAATTAAGCTGCATACAAGGGTGTGCTAATGCAGACTATAACACCATCCTCGTAACATCACAGGCATGGCTCTCGAACGCGGCAAAAATACCAAACAGAACTGTAGAAGTTGCAGACCCAGTGCAGTTGCTTACATCTCCTTACAGGATGCGAGCACATTATAGGAAATGGCAGCCCCCGCACTGCCCAAGAGGTTATGAAAATCTTGAGATACTCGTCAATTATACTCATAACAATTCCCAGTATCACGCACACAACCTAAGCACATGTTGCCTATGTAATGACGAAACGTGCAAGAAAGGAACAAAGAAGTGCTTAATTTACCCGAATTGGCATTCGATGGGCACCAACTTTTGATCTTTACATTGGTAATCAACAGAACTCAATAGATTGAACCTGTTCAAGTGACGCATTTTCGATCATTAATTCTCAATCACTAGATCAATCAATCATCACAAGAATTACGGATAGGATTTTTGAAGATTACTCGTCGGCCACTGTTCGGTCGAACCAATCGGTGCGTAGAAAAAGCCACTGTTCGGTCGAACCAATCGGTGCGTAGAAAATGTATTATTCGAATTGATTCGGTCGGCAAAATCTTTCCAGAAGTGATTTGAAGAGCGGTGAACCCATTCAAGAGCTCAAAAAGAAAATATATAGTTCAAAGAAATAAAGAAGTACCGCTCCACAATATCATTAATAACACGAAATGTCTCAGTGAGCTTTCGTGTTATTAGCTTTCGTGAAATGTCTCAGTTCTGATCACGTACATCCGGGAGCCTCGCTGAAGGTTAATCACGCATAAAAATTTCCCTCTCAATGTGTTCCATTCAGATTGACGCTATTCGACATGGAGAGCTGTAGTACAAAATTTCCTCTTCGCACATCCTTGTTGACAGAAGCCGTTGCAGTCAACTGTTGCTGGTTACTGGCAGTCTTTGAAAAACGTCAACAGAATCAAATCCGCGGCGTAGTACCGAAAGTGATTAATGAATCCGAATTAAACATAATCATATTCATGCATGGCTAGTAATTATTTTTCCTTGTCCCTGGGTATTTCGAAGCACATGCAACGCTTTGTTGCACATATCAGCGATGAGAACCGATTCGTTTATAAGCCAATGCACCATCATTCAACTATGCGCTACGATAAAGTCGGGAGGAATTCCGCTCTTCTAACTAGCACTTTTGGCAGATTCATCACAGAATGCACAATTTGTGCTCCGTAGCGGAACGGAATTTCTAGGAATCGTAAATTTAAACTTTGAATTGGGCGGAAATCTATTATTGCTTCTCTAGCGGAAACACATTCCTCAACACTTCCAGCAAACTTAGTGTAATTTTGACGAAAGCACATTATCTTAGTGTTTCGTAGTGCTGTTCAGGAGGTTCAAAATGTTATTATGCAGTAACAGTATGGACGTTGACGTCATCAAACAAGCAAAACATCGGCTGGCTAGAACAGTTCCTGCCTAGATGAGACAAAACTGTTCTATGAATCGCGCTCAATTTTCCGCTTTTATTGCGCCCTCATTGAGTTCCCTCTCAAACGTGGAGTATGTCTCAAGTGTTAAATCCCAGTCGACGAGCGTTTTCCTCTACGCGCACTCATTCATTCTTGTTTCATCTCTGATGCTCTCTATAAACAATATTTCTTGTATAGATTAAAACTTTCATAGCCTGTCACTTATTAAATTCAGTAAAAGTCAACCAAGGTAACATCCAGCAATGATGATGCATTAGGGAACTAGCTACACCATTAGTATACCGGAGTGATTACATAAAGAAGTACGTTACTTAGTACACAGTACATAAATAATTACGTTACTCAATAGCAAAAGAACGATTGCATTTAGTTTTAGTTTCGGTCAACTGAACACGACAGAGATGTAAAAGAATAGTGACTTTCTGATGATTTTGGAGAGTGGACAATTCATATACGCAGCTGTTATGAATAGCAACATAGAGCGTTAAGCTTTGTGCCGAGGGAATTCAGCTTTGTGCCGAGGGAACTCGATTTTCTCTCTTCGGCAAGATAAGTAAACACCATGAGTTTGACAACTTCAGCTCATGTCGCTACACATTATAAAAAAGTGCTGCGTTGAAGAAAAAAGTGCCGATGGACTAATACGATAAATAGTATGATACGATGCAAATGCATTAAAAAATGAAACGTTAAGAAGGAAGAGTTGCAAGATCTTGTTGAGATTAAGATGGGTCAGCACCAATCGAGAATACTGTGCGAACTTGTTCGAGAGAATCGAGAACACCTACAGAGTTTTGCAGTTATATGCAATATTCTAGAATGTAGTGCAGTTTGTTAGGAACATTCGAAGACTTATAATAACTTTGAACATTTTGTCATTAGACAACAAACACTTTGTTATTATTAATGATAATGCACATAGGAAGCCTCATAGAAATGTGGTGCAACTTCATATTTTTTTGCCAAGTCTGCATTGTTACATTTAGTCGTTCATAGACCAAGGCAAAATGAAACTCAGTCAGAAGTAATCCTGTGGACAGAAAAGCTTTTTGCCTCACCTCGAGAGCAACCATGTAAAAAGCAATCATGAGACTTGATCGATGAAATTTACATTCACTGGATGGAAGAAAAAAGATCTCGCTTGAAAAAAACAAACAAATAAAATTCTACACACGATCGCAATGTCGTGACTCATAGCCATGTGATGCAGCTTTCTATTCAGCCGATAATGCAGTTAAACAATTGGGAGATTTATTTAAAACCGTCATAAGAATAAACGAATTTACAAACCAGACACAAATCCATTTGCGGTAAGATATTTAACAAAGACTTCTTGTAGGCAAGGAAAGCAGGAAATCAAAGAAACGCTAGAGCTGAAAGCGAGGAAAAAATTCTTTGAGTGCATGCCCTTGTTACTTGTACTAATTCGCTTTTTCCTTACCTCAATTCTCTGCACTCTCTTCATTTGCCTTGCTGTGGCATGACTACCTCATGACACAGTAAGGCAAATGAAGAGAGTGCAAAGACTACCTCCTTTGTCTACAAACCATGGCTATATTCTTCCTATTATTTCTGAGCAGCAACCCTAAAGGTGACGAGGTATTTGAGAGATTCTACGACTGCTAAACTCACAACAAGCAGACATGATAAATTTGCACTTCCAAGAGAAGGCATTTGAGCTCCTAAAGAGCAAGCACCGTCATTAGGTGCGATCTTCTTGAAATTCACCTAAAAATTTAAAAATTCATCAACAGTGATTGTTCTGTCCATGTAATAGCAGCGAAAGGACATAAAAACTAGGCAAATAGTTTTCTTTACTACAAGCGCCTTTACTCGTTCAGACGTTCCTCACTTCGAAAAAGACGTAGATATATCGCTGTTCCAATCCTGTTCCAATTAATCGAATTCAAAGTAATTGGTTCAACGGACATGGTACAGCTTTAGTCTCAAAAGAAGACAATATGAACCCTCAGGTAGGCGAACTTGCAAGCATATTGAGCCGAATGAACCGATAAGCATAGAACATTCTTGAAAATGACAGATTTTGCATTACATGTAACCGAAAAGTTTGCAAAGGCAAAGAACAAGAGCTAAACAAAGAAGCTAAGTTAAAACCGCTCATAACTGATGTGGAAATGAATAAATTTCAAGAAAAACCATCGAATTTCGACTGCAGCAGTGCAATCACGAGCGCTGAACAACAAAGCATTAATCCATTCAGAAGCAAATAATATCGCAACTATATCAGCTATTTCATGTTAGTTTCATAATTGAATATCAGATTTCTTCAGCATGCTGTCACTCATTTGCAGCTCGATTCAACAGCGCAGGCGCTTGTATTTTTGTGAATGTGATATCTACAACTGATCTTGAATGTGCTCACTGAGTTTTATCTCTCTGAAGCTGAAATGCTGAAAATGCTGCAATGAATTGGCAAAATCTAAATGGAACACAGATGCTTACCTTGATCCCAAGCTCTCTACACGTTTCCTTATAAGCCCAATGCCACATTTCACGATAATTTCTCTTCTCATTGACCGCTCCTTCAGCATTGGTCATCGTCGTTTTTGTGCTAAACGAGGAATTCTGACTGCACAACATTTGCAAAAGAGTTCAAAAGCGATGGCTGCCGCTATATTGCTCCACAGCTTTGATGGAGCAATGTTGTGGTGCTCTCAAAAATGATGCTCACTCTGCACTTGTCTGGTGCCGCCTCACATTCGCCTCAGTTGCCGATCAACTTTTTTCCTCACACTTTCCCACTTTTACTTACGGAAACAAAACTTAATTTTACAATTCACTCTATGATCAACTGTTAGATGACACCGAATAGTGATGAAAGAAATATTGCAAAAGGGATGCAAATAAATAATAAATAATTAAATGCAAGGTTCTTCGAAGCAATGTTTTTTTAAAGTTTGCCTAGTTGAGTTGGACTTGGCAAAAACTATCGCTTGAAGGCGATAAACAATTCTGCGTACAAATCCACAACAGCAGATCGATGCAAGCGACAAGGGCCATCTATCATAAGCAATGTGTTGTTATTTTTATGAAGACCCACGAAAAAAGCTTTTAGAACGTTGCCCGCATGAATGAAAACAACGTAAAGAATAAAGACGGAACAAGCCCCTTTCAAGTTCCCAGATGCACTGTTCACTTTTTACGATAACGTCATCCAAACTTCAGTGGCACTAGGTCTTCTACCCCGCAAACAGTCTACGCGGATAGCGTAAGCTCGCTGATTCATTCTCATTTATAGAAACGTTTCGAGCAATGTTTTCGAGTCGTTAATCGTCCAATTTATATTCCCTATTTTAGATTGTTGCTATGTTTGATACTTCCATCATTAAGTGCCTATTTTATTTGCGTATAAGACAAGAACTACATCCTGTATGCCATACCTTTCCGGCTTGTTGTCCAGTTGCTTCTCATCAGGTTGCTGCTGCTGTTGCTGATGTTGAGACTGCCGACGCTCCGAGGATTCGGCTGCTGAACTTGTTGGTGTTCCCCGCATCGTGACTTCATCTTTGAGTTGGTGGGCGGTTGTCGGTGATGGCAGAGCATCGGCACTTCCTAGTGATTCAGTTGGCCTCTTTTCTAAGGATTCGTTCCTTTGTATCTGCTGTTGCTGTGCGTCGTACCGCTTCAGGTAGCCTCCACCAACAGAGCCATTGGCGAGTAACGTTGACTGATTTGAACTCGAGACGTGGCTATCAGATATAAAATGCGTTTCATCGGATTCCGCAGCATATGTGTCGCCATGCTCCCCGTGACTGTACGTGTCGCGCTCAGATTCAGATGGTGGAACATCATAGTGATTGGTGACAGATGATTGCTTATTTCTGAATCACAAATTTCGTTAAGAGTGCTGATGCAGACATGTGGACGGTTCTTTTCTGCGGCTGAGGACAGCAGAAAGCAACAGGAAGATCCCTCGGGGATTTCGAATCATGAAGACTCTTAGGAGATGATCTGAGTGTTTCTCTGGCTGAAGTTCCTGACAGCGCCAGTCAATAATGGGCGTTTATACATCGATAATGGGAAGCCGATAATCGCTAAAGAGGACAGTCCTTGGACACTTCACCAGAAAAAGATACAACTGCGATAACCATTGAAGATGCTGCTAAATGATGCGCACTTGGGATCTGCCCCTGTTGAGAAAACCAAATCTTACTCATAAGAAATAAAACGAAATGCTGACACTTCATAAGCCACTCTGAAGGGGAAAAAAAACAAAGAAACGTCAATGGAATTTCTGGTAACAACGGAGATATTCAGATACCTACAAATGTGAGATGCAAAACCCATGTAACAAAACAATTTAAACTGAGTAAACAGTATTGATAAAAGGGAAGGGAGCTGAGAGGATATGACGAAAGGATAAAATAGTTGAATAAAAGGTTTATTAAACAAACAATTCGAGTACCAAGGGAACGAAAACATTCTTCCACGACAGTACTTTCATTAGAAATAAAACGTGCGTTTCGAAACAGAATTCTGAAAAACAACTACTTGGTTGCTCGAGTTCTAAACTGCTCAAATAGTCTAGCTATAATAAATTCAGGAGGAGGGTGGAATAGGGGGAGGAAGTCGAGTGTTTGCTCATCTGTGAGTGAAACAGCGTCATGAATGTAAATGCTAAAAGCGACTGGCGTTAGGCGTTTTGAAGAAAGTATATTGGTAACAGCCGAATAGCCGAGTTGTTGCAGAATAAAAATGAAAACACGCATAAACTGAAAACCGTTGTTTTTATGATTATCACATTATTCCAAGCATTATTGAAATTTTCACAATCGATAACTTACTGTTGTGTCGTTGCAGGCCAAGTTTGCTCGTCGTCCTCATCACGAAAATGACGACTGAAAAATATCTTTGCAATTAAATTAATAGAAATTTCAGTGCTCGTGCGAGGTAAAAAGAAAACACTCATTTTCTTCGGTAATGAAGTATAATGATTGCACTTGTGAATTTTTTGTCGCAATTTCCCATGTTATCTCAATTGACGTTCTTTTGCTGAATTTTTCAGTTTAGTTGAACGACAGGCATTCAGTGTTATAAAAATACGGGCTGATTTTAAAACGCGAATGTAGTACTGAAATTTAATTAAAGTCTGGTTGAAACCAAAGTAAGCCTCATGCTTCAACGCGTGGAAATGACCATGGTTAACGACAAGCCAAAATCATAATCTCTTTCTATAGAATTGCCATGTAGACCTATGAACTCTCAAAGAATAGCTAATCAAAGTGCTCATAAGAGATCATATGAGAGTGGCAAAAGTCTTTTATTCAGTGGGCATCAAATATCTGCTTAATTACGTCACGAAAAGCTCCACTGCAAGCATATGAGCAAATTAGCATAACATTGAGTGGGCATAAATTTTAAGCACAACAAAAACAGCTTTTCTTTTTCCACTCAACGCAAATCTCTAACGTGAAAAATAAATTTAAAGATAACAGCAATTTTCTCAAATTTTTATTGCGCAGTGGTCTCTGAAAGCGGAATTTTATTCGATATTATCGACAAAAGGCACTTCTTTTCCTCAAGTTCTAATGTTTTTGCCAGTTCTCAGCCTTTCAATATTTATAGGAAAGGAATATGGCACTCTCAAATTTTCAGAAGCGTTTGTGTGACAGAACAAAACAGTTCCATCAAGAGAAGTGATTCCATCATACTCAGAACGAGAATGTTCATATATGAGATGGAACATATATTCAAGCAGAAGCTCATGACGTTCAACGCTTCTCGCGAACCAAAATTCCCCTAAATCTAAAGACCTTTACAGATCGGGAGACAACAACGAACGAGCAAATACAGCATTCGGTAAATGCATTCTAGATCTTGAACATCATCCGTATTTTCCTCATACCCACACCTGTATCCAAACTGGACTTCAAACAAATATTTCATTTTTATGCACATCTGCAAATCTCACCGCAAGGTTGTATTGTCGCAATAACGTTTCCATGTTCATGGATGTTCGTGTATCTGTGTGTATTTGCCTGCTGTCTGTTTGGTAGTTTTAATTAACTACTCAAACCATAGCTAAAGACTTTGATGGGTAAAATGCAAGCACAAAGTAGAGTCCCATACAATTATCCATTCTGATTCATCATGCTTTGTTCTGCCAGTTTACTTTTTGTTTGATAGCATTGAAACTAGACTGCAAGATCCGAAGATATGAAAGCACGGCCCATTCCAGCCTACCTGGCACGCTCATCCACTTCTATTGGGCTAGACTCGATTGAGTATAGGATGAAATCACCTTCCATATTTAATTTTGTAATTCATGGCGATTTCAAAGTGAGCTTTACAAATTGTTTGGCCGGTTCTCATAACTGAAAGCATTTCAGTTATTGCCACCATTTCTTCGCTGATTATTGCAATCGGCTATGAGAATGGATAGGCAACATTTTCTTGCAAGTTCCATGAATTTGTCAATACCCTCACCAACGCGATAAAATATTGACGCACAGACATCGGGCATGATGCCAAGAACTCATACGTACAGACACCTAATAACGTAAGAAAATGAGCGATATGATAAAAATGCAGAAATAGTGAAAGAGGGACTAAACCTGGTTGAAGGAGAAACAATCGGGTGAGGGGGTTGTGGACGGCTGTTGTAGGACAGTGGCTCCTGCTCCTCTGTCCAATCGCTGTTCTGCTGGTCCCAGTCGGGCCTGAAGAGGACACTATAAATTATAACAAAAACAAAAGCAATCTAAGGCCAGAAGAAAACGGGTCATTGATAACTTGTTCAGCTCATTAATCTATACACATTCGGTAAGCGCAGCATACAGAACGGTTCAATGATGTTATGATATGCCCAAATACGAGGAGAATCCTGAACAAAGTTAATCACCGTTGGTGGCATTTGCTTAACGGCATAAAACATCAACCGAATGATGAGGATTAGTATTTGAATGTTGAAGCGCTCTTCTCGACGATACATTTCCGTCCTTCGAAAAGTTAGAAAGTTTTCTGAATAAATCTCGATCGACAGAGACTCAATCAATTCGGGTGCATTAAATAGACCTTCACATTCATTAACTTCAACGAATTCGCAATTGAAAATTATTTAACTAAAGACAAACACCCATATAACATCGCAAATACAGCTGTGTAAAAGCGTTTGAAATCAACGAAACCTAGTCATTTACGCAGTTAATGGGTGCCTCCATTTGTACGTTCACCTCTCTGTAAAATTATAAAATCAAAAACACATGATACTTTTTCCCCATCAAATGTCCCTTCTGAAACAGATTCTGGTGAATCCAGGCGGCATACAAGGAGGCTCGAAACTTTGCATTTGGTTGAAAGCCCCATCGATATGAACTAAGCAAGTCATCTATGAGATATCATCTAACACTTTGCTGTTTACTTTAGTGCCACTAACCTTTCACTGAAACGGTCTTCATGATAACGTTGGGGATCATAGTGATCGTATGATGTGCCAGCATGATAATAGTCATCCACATGTGCATCTGTATCGTAGTTGACTGGTTGATAGTATTCGCTATCGTAACTAAAAATTTTGCAGCGTTTTCTTCGCGCATACGCTGTCGAAGTATGTGACGCATCACTAAAAGAAAAAAATGCGAGTATAGCCACGAACGGGAACAAATAAAAAAAAACATTTTTACAAACTGCAGCGGCATATTTGTACTGCGGGCCGATCTAAATGCATTAACTCCCTATGGCCTGCTGCGAAGAATAGATTAAAATTGAATCGAATTGGAGAGAAAATGTTGAACTAGATTTTCAAATAAAGAAGCCTAACAATATTTCTTTCTGAACAACTTTTAATGCTTTCATAACAACACACAAACGATCAACTCGTACATTTCTTTCTTATAAAAGGCTAACGAACAAAGATTTTGATAGCCAACAAAATCTAAGCATACGAGACGAAGCAGTGAAATTTAACTATCACTGGTTCGGATCAGTGATAGGAAGAAAGATTCACAGACTATCACATTTAATCCTCAAAAGGGTTCGATGTAATTACGCAACTTTGCATTTGCAAAGCACATTATGGCCTCATGTTTTCCTATGTGATTTCTTTGTGTATATCTACTCATCTCTATGACCGTTTTTCCGAATTGGGAACTGCAAAGATCGGAGAAAGTTTTGTATATATAGCGAATACTATATCCCAGCCATCTGCATCACTTCTCAAAGTGATCCGTTCAGATCGGAAAAAGTTGCAGATTCTTTAAAATGTCAGAAAAAACTTGACCGCATTTTGTTACTGATCGGGTTTCGCATTTAATACTAACAAATTGTACATCTGTGCTATTAGTTGGATCGGTTGAAATAAGAAGGCAATGCTTCGCATGTTTTATTACTTATTAGTGCGCATGAAACTTGTTGACCATGTTTGGGAATGCAAAAGCGCAAATTGTGCCATCTCCTTCAGGAATCTTCTCTTCCGGTTCTAGAAGAGGCTGCAGCAACTGATTTCGAGTAAGTAGGAGCAAATCCAGTACGATCACGCTCTCAATGGCTGGATTTCTCAGGAACAAGGACCTTATCTGGTGACGAAGGAGGTTTTCTAGCTGGTCAAGTTCTTGCTATTGAAGTCTGACAGATGCAGTTAACACAACTGCATTCGGCTCCATAACAAACTTTGACCACGTGCACATAACAGAGTGGTGATTTTCACTCCAAAATGAAAGCGGTGCGGTGGAGTTAGCGCTCCGGTGGATCCACAGTCTTCCGTTCTCTCCACTACGCTTTTCGAACTGTAATCTTTGCAAAAACCTGTTCGTTCTCGTGGATGTAATGTGAACTTTGGAAACGTATCAACGGCAATGCCACATTTATGAGTAGGATATATGTTTATACTGCTGTCAAGTAGCTGACTCGTCCCCCGATGACAACATGGCAATGAGGTTTGATAGATCCAACCTTCATTTTAGATGACTTCCACAGATTAAATTCCATTCGTCTATTAAAATTCCTAGTGAGTTGTAAATATAATAGATCGTGCAGAAACATGAGTCAAAGATTATGATACGGCTGCGGATTTTTTGACATGTCAAAGAGGTACATAAAAATCTGTTCACCTATTTTATTAATAAAATGAAGAACAGAAATGAAAGATTTTCGGTTTTTTTTTTTTTTTGGCTTGTTTGGTCCAGTGCAGGGAGAAACACGAAATGCTTTTGTTCAAGGATTGGCAAAACAAGAACTTTTTTCGTTCGCATTGCTTCTTTGTGCTTTGAATGGTGGTACAACCATTTGGCCTGGCGGGTTGTATAAGAAGCAAATATTATGCCGGTCTCGCTAGCACTTTCAGCTATTTCTTTTGCCCTTGGCGATTTTCACAATTGTCAAATCTGGAGAAATTCTAAAAGCATTCGACTGACCGCACTTCCCAAATCGTGTTTCAGTGCAAATGCCTCTTCCGACTAATGTTTTAAAAATGCCACCATCGGGCTGCCTGGCTTGAAGATGATGCAACCCCAACGGTGACGAAATGCAATGTTGAGTGCAATGAGCAGTGATTTCGCGACGTCATGCGTGAACAACAAAAAATATAACAGGACAATAACCATACCTGTCGTGCTGCTGTCTCGAGCTCGATCTGTTTTCGAACTCGTCATAGGTGTCGGTGGTGTAGCCGTGTTCATGCATCGGTTCGTATTGCCTCAGCGTGTTCCCTGAATACTGCTCGTGGCCACGTGAAGAACTTCGAGATTCACTCGCATACTCGTGTTCATTCTCATTATACCCTTCAAAAAATATCATTTAACCGATGCCACACAAACACTTTTCACCAGTTATCTTCGTAAGGTGAGCCACAGCTAGGCCTTCGCATTAGATAGTAGCACTAGTCATCAGGTAGTGCTAGTCAGGTAATACCTCCTAATACATGGTGTCTGTGGATGAAGTCCTACCGGTCTTAGGTAACCTCACCTGCAACGTTACGACTAGAAGAATTTCATCAGGTGCCCTTTATCGAAAATGTTCGCATAGTATGCTGATGCTGAAAAAATACCGCATATGAAAGAATGCACATCACTTCACAGGGATCGATTTTCTGCATGTAGCTTCACTCCAATAATAGCCGAAAAACCTTTAGTCCCAAAGTGCTTCTTCGAGTCTTTGAAGCAGTTAAGGTGGTAAAATACGATATGCAAAACAAATGCTTCAACCGTATGCGTCGTTGTTGTCATCAGCAGCCCGTTGCGTAGCGTCACTCTCGCCGTCGTAATATCGTTGATGATAAGCATCCTCTTCATCCTCATAGCTTGCCTGTAAAGTCTGTTCATGGGTATTATAAGCGCTGAGTTCGAAAATATAGTCTTTTCGCCATATTTTGATATCTCACTCATTTGTGATTATCCATATTCTCACATTCTCGAACTTCACTGCAACATTTCTGCATTAGAATATTGTAGATCTATGCCAAAATTTTGGATGGAATTTATGCTGCCTACAAGCATTGCACCAGATGGCTCTATTTGTGGCGAGAATAACAGGGTATTTGGCGAATTGAGGAGTAGGAGGTGGAGACACGGAAACAGGGTGTTGAAGGAGTTTTATCACAAATAGAGGAAGCGAAATGATAAATGGGAAATTTTCCAACTGAAAAAAAAAAAACTCTTGGTGATGTTATGAGCAAAAAATACGTTCACAGATCGCGGAGGTATTAAATATCGGAGAAAAAGAAATGCATGCGTCAATGAAAGGAAGAATAAGGTGAATTAGTTACAGAATTTATATACATTCAAAAAAAAAATAGAAAAAAAAACAAAAGGTAGTCGCAGTAAATCACTAGAAGCAATATATGAAATAACTAATAAGTAGGGAATTACAAAGTAAACGAAGCTACAGATACAGTGAAGAAAAAAGACCGTACTCTATCGAACTGCTGAGGCATATGATCGTACTGCCTGGAATGACGATTCGGATGTAGATGACTGTCCCACTGATGCACCGAACTGTTCGGCTGATGGTGAATGGGAAACGATACGTCGGACGTATAGTCGGAATCTTCAGAAATACCCGCTGAAAATACATTCGCACATAAACGCAAATGGAGACATCCGAATGCTAGGATGTTTTAGAGCTGTTCTGTTTTGTTTCTATTTGAACGATTACACTCACCCTTCATTCTTCTCAGGTGACTTCCGACGATATTAACTCAGGGAGTTCACCCACAAGAAAGTATTGCTCGGGGTCCATTTCTGATCTGCTACTCACCCACACTAGCTAGAATTTGTAGGTATGACGGACTCCGAAGCTCGAGGGTTTAACCCGGCACCTCACTCGATTCTTTGTTCTGTGATGCTGGGAGGGGGAGGGGAAGGAGAGTATCTGCTCTCTGGTTCCTGACTCCGGAGCCTCAGAGCTTCCAGACTGCTTGTTTCCTCACGCGAGTATTTTTGAGCTGAGAGTACCACTATAGAACCACGACATTACGTTTCCTTAACAGCAACGAGATGCTTATCCTTACAAGTAAGGCAGCCAGTAGTAGTAATTTCTGAGGCATGCCATGGCATGCAACATCCTTCGGCTACAAAGGCTTTCAAGGAATCTACCGCCTGCCTACAAGAGAACGCGATATAGAAATTTACTTTTTGAATTTGTGCGACAAGTGAGCAAACAGAATAATATTATGAAGCAGCTTGGAGAGAATAAAGACATCTGGGATACTTCGCAAAACTTTCTCAACAACCTACTGCTCATCCACAACAGGTGCCGAGAAATAAAACAGTTCTTATTTTCGCTTTAGGCAATAAGTCAAGAGCAATGTGATACTATAAAAGTTACCGATGCACGTGAAAGACACTGACGTATCTACCAAATTTTCATCGCTAACCCAGATTCGATCTTTAACACCTCAGCAGATATCGAGGTATACTTTCTAAGCATCAAGAGTGAATCAAGAGCGTGAAGTGTTAATACAAAGTAACCTATAGTACGTGAAGTTGGCACTCGAGGCACTGAGTAAAACTTTCCAATGAAGCGACTCTTGATCCCTAACACGCGAATACTAGGGTTTACCACCTTTGTTATCGAAGGACAGAGGGCGGGAAACTCGCTTCCTGAGCTCCAGGCTGGTCACACAAAAAATCAATGTTAAAAAGAGCACTTGTTCGGCTTGAAGTGAATCTAAAGCACCTCATCTTGAATAGGCAGTAAATAAGCTGAGCACGATCGACAGAAATGTACATGTGGCGGTTTACAGATCCGAAGCTTCCTCTCTATCTCCCTCTCCCTCTGCAGTGATAAAACAATGCCAAAATTACTTTGAGAAATAAATTTGTTGACTCGCAGAGTGGACCTTCAATTTCCCCATCAAATAATTACGATTTCTCAGTGCAATGTTTGAAAACGTTTAGAACATTTATAACTGTTAGCCTGGCGCTTATTTTCTCATCTTGTTGAAACTTAATGAGAGCACCGATAACGAATTGCCACAGAATTTTACGATTCGGTTTAAACTTAATAAATCATAAATGGAAATTATATTTACATCACGCAGAATTGCATAAATCGAACCTCAATGATTTCTATTTCTTCAGTTTTTCGTTCATCGACGTCACTTGTCAATTGAACAACGGTAAACCGGAGATGCATGGAAGAACGGAAAAATTAAGGAAAGTTATGGTAAATATAAATCTAATAGGTTGTAAAGACTTACAGTGAGTGAAAGGAGCGCGAGGATGAGGCAACTGATCCTGAAAAAAATTCAAATAAATCATATCGGAGAGCAATAAACACTCGTTAGATAGACGTTTTTAGGATTACTCTCTTTAGCGCAGTCAGTTTCTCAATTTGCAAACAAATAGTTATGGATGTTCAGTATCGCACTCATTTGATTGAATACGGGTTTTTATAATATTACTGATTTTCCGAGCAAATCGATTGTCAAACATGACCCGACCAGTGGAAAAATTATGCAAATATTTAGACAAGTTTAATTTTCTGTGATTGCTCATAGCTGTCGGTTATGTTGAAAGTTAGCAAGTCGGCACAACCTATGGATATGTATATTTTGCCCATGAAACTTCCCGCACCTAGCTCGGTAATTCTCAGACTGAAACTAATGGATGCAAACAGAAGGATGCAAACATACGCCTAGATAGCATTTTGCGTACGTTCTGCAATATGCGAACTAAACTGGCAGAGCCATATTGAAGATGTTTTGAAGTATTTCAGAGAGAGATTTTAATGAGCATTGAGCAGGAAAATTTTTGAGCTTTATGGAAATTTCTACAATGAGAAAAGTGGATAAATGTTGGTAAACAATGAAATACATGTAATCCATGATATTATAGGCACAATAAAACATTTTTAATATGATCATGTCTTCTGTTCAATAATGCCACACATCATAGTCGCACAATTGATTTAGTAGAACGCTCTGAGAATTTCGCTTCCACTTCAGTCCTTTTGCATGCATTGTTTTAAGAATGTGAATGTGCTGGTATTCCAGTTGAATGGCCTGGTGGATGAAATAAAGTGGCTGAAAGCCTTATTCACTGATGAAAGACTTATTCATTGATATGACCTATTCAATTTCCAACTTTTCTGTTCACAAAACGTCATGACTTTTGATAATTTGAATGAAATAAGAAAAGGCACTTGAAGAAAAAAAGAAATTCCGAGACACATAACAAAGGTTTCTTTTCAAAAGAAGAGTGTGGATGTAACACGCGTATTCATTAAATGTCATGCAAAACGTACGTTATGTCGTAAACAGCAAAGAACTGTTTCAAAAAATAAGTTTTTTGTTATGACCAATTCTCTTACATGACCCAATGTAGTCATCATCTACGAGGAAAATTTCACCAAAAAACTTTATGAAAATACATACAGCAAGAAATGTTCAACGTGGCTCAGGTAAAAACACAAAATATGTACATGGAGCAATGTTATTCATCCAGGAAATATGTTCACTTCCGGGATATTATATACACTGCAATTAATGTAATAAGAAATTCGCTAAACGTACGTTAACTTCAATAAGTTGATTCAGGGCTTGCAGTTTCGCTTGCAGCTCTTCGGCATCAGATCCCTGAGCGTCTGCAAAATATTCATTTGACATGCAATCAACCCAATCATCCAGAAAAGAAACGATACGCAGGATGAAAATCCAATGTTATACGCATTTGCTCTTAACTCAAGAAGTTCAGCTGAATCCACGCATTCTTCCACACTGAGTACAGAACAAACTTTTTTGAGGTCCTCCAAAGCATTCTTTTGTTGAAATCTCTTGTAAACTTCAATGACCTCAAGGTACCTATAAAAACACCGAACTATGGATCCATACACACTCCGAACTGTGATATTTATTTAGGAATTTTCGGTGGGGAATTGTCTGAATATTGCCGCCTTGAGCTAGATCTCATATTCTTTTCAAAAGTTGTTAGTGGTTACTATTACACTGTATTTCATTTAATATTTTCCTGTTCTTATTGACGTAATTTATTACAAAGTCACAGAGTCAACTTTTCCTGCCAATCTCAATGTTTAATTTAGTTTATATTTTCTTCAAACTACGAGTCACCCTAGTGTGGAATGCACCTTCTATTGATGTCTTCGTAGCGTCCAATGTCTTGGCGTTCACAAATCTCCTCAGATATCTCGATTGTGTTTGACTGATACCAACGTTTTGACTATCCTCACTGTGTGCTTTGCTCATTTTTGTTTGGTTTTACACAGTGAAAATTATTTCGGTTGATTGCGAAATAAGGACTTCACAATAATGAAATTTCAAGGCATGCAACAGATTGTAGAGACAATTACTTTCGCAATTCCGAAGAGGCATAAAACATTGCGTTGTGGTAAAAAGAGCCCTTCTGAAGTGTATCATTCGTTTAAAGCTCCCTAAACGAATATAAATTAATGGTTGTTCAATAAAGAAAATGAGAACTGAAATCCTGGGGAATTGCAACGCGGGATCGCCGTTGATAAATCCTATTAGTGTTCATGATGGAGGAGAAAATTCCAGCACCCTCCGTCGCAGTCAGTATTGTCACGCCAAGAAAATGAATGAGTGGGAAAAATGGCAATTCGGATTTCTTCCATCTGAGCACTTCAGTTTCTAGTGGTAGACAAAAGATTCTTGTTTTTTGTGACTTCACTCTGTGAAATCCTCAAACAATATTTTCGGTTATCAGACTTGAATGCAAAATTCGGAAAAAATGGCCAATATGGTCAGAACTACGGACAGAGATAAAAAGGACTGAATAAGATCAACAATCCTACTTTTTTTTTTCCCCCACACTCTCTCCCTCCGCAAAAAGATAGGTCATGCCGTAGCTGCATTTATGAAGAAGTGAACCTCCATGAAACGTTGAAAAAGAACGAGAGTTTCGCTTCTCCACCAAAATAATGCAAAAAAGTAAATCTACTGATAACAAGTTTTCATTTTCGTGAATTTGTACCTCCCAATACGACCACTATAAAATAGAATTTATCCTTAACGAGCTTTGGGCGATAGCAGCATCGCATAGAAACGTGAACTAAGGGACCCCTAAAACTCGCGCAGGTTTTGGAGTTGTTTCTTTGTAATTTCGACGGAAAGGATATTTGTGGACGTTTGAGCTCAGTAAGTGCCGCCGCTGTGGTACGATGAGAGAACCAAATACGCCTGCCATAGCTCACAACCGTAGTCGTGGGTGGCATGAGTGCATATTATTCAAGGTGAGACAGCACTCCACCGTCCACACTTATTCTGCGTTCAATTCCGTTAAGCATTGCGCATATTCGTGCTCGATTCACCATAACATGACGCTAACCATACGGCCACTTACGGCCATTTTGAAACTTTCAGAGCACCCTGACACTTTTGGTAGCAACATATGGTTTCAAAATCTTCAGGAAGCGTCCAAAAAACCGTCACTTTGGGCGCCAACAGTTCTGAGTTAAGCGTGAGGATTTGAATGATGAAGAGGGGAGGAAAACCAAAAGAGAAAATCCTCTAAACCTATTTGGCTGATTAGGGTAAATGTATTCTAGCAAAATAGGCAGGATCCCACTCTCTAGTCTCAAAATGTCGTCAGATCGTACAGCAAATTTCGGAATTCAGCTATATAAGTGATCGGATGGACGAAGAGGTAAGCCTCTACAATATTTTTTTGCTCACTGGGCAAAGGTCGCTAAAGAGCGTGTGATTCTTTCGGAAACACCGACTGTATATCGCCATTAACAACATGAGGTGGTGCAAAAACTGTTTGTTTATGCATCAAAATGTATAGCTGCAGAGTATATGCTCACCTTTTTTTTCGGATGGACTTCCAACTGATTCTGCTATGGCAGAGTGAAATGGACGTGAATGGGATGGTGTAAAACAAACATGAAATGAGCTAAGACCATCAAGAACGCGCAAGTGGCCACAGTAAATGTGAATAAGAGGATATGATGAAGTTTTATAATTTGCAAAACAGTGATTAGTGACTGACCGAAGGGCAATTCGAAACGCACGTCAACAAGAAGCGAGTGACCAGTGGGACGACTTGTGCCCACTGTATGTCCGTTCCTTGTCTCGAGCTCCTGATCAACCTGAAGCCACTTGCCGGATCCTGGAGCGCTGCTGTATTGTACTGACGTCAAAGGTATATAATGTACACCTGAATTCAAAACGAATATGTTTCGCTGTGCCAGCTTCCGATAAGTAGCAATGCACGTTTATTTTTTACGTTTCGATTTGGTCGATTCAGCGATCGCTGTAATCGAGGCCCTAAGAAAACGTTTAAGCTATAAGAAAATAATGAATTTCTTGTTGCTCATTATGCAAAGCGCAATATGCGTTGCCATCGCGGAGTAATCTGCATTTGCTTGGACGCAACTGCCAAAGCACAGCATAACTAAGCACACAGAAGGGCAATTTCAACAGTCTTTAAAATGCGAAAAATGAACTACTACAACGGAAGAAGCTCGTGACCGCCATAAATTACTAGCCGTAGGCTTGATTCCATTGCTGATAGCCCGGTATGAGAAAACAATGTCGGGACACATTTGAGAAAAAGGTACTCAAACTTTTGGATCACTTTCATATTTTCTCGAGTTCGGAATGATATAAAACCACAAGCCTTCAGAGGCAGTTTCATTTTCAGTGGTCCTGGGCTTGCAAGCTAGTTTTTTTTAGAGTTAGGTTGTCACGCATGAGCTCGATTCCACGTTTTGTCTGAAGTTGAAAGCAATCGGATTCAGCCGTTTCGATTTTTGCATTTCACTTTTTTTGCGTGAACATGGCAAGAAGAGGCATTTTTTCTTCAGCGAAAAGCCTTATGAAGAACTAACCTATGAGTTTGTCCCAAAGAACACCTTTGTTCCATAATTCCAGCATCATGCCGTTGTCGAGCCGGTTCGTCTCGCTGCAAACCAAGGTATTGCATATCGTATATCACGCTGATACGAACAACAAAAGAAGGTAATCGATGATTAGCCGTTTCACGTACCAATTTATTTGGAGAGAAGTATGTGCTTTTTATGACAGTCCTTTGGATTTAGGTTGGTGCTGATTGTTAACATTTATGATGAAGCATATTCTAGTGTATTACATTCAAAAATGAGGAATTTTGAGCTTGGATGCTGGAAGAGGGATCGGTTTTTCAAATGAAAGAAGGGGTGAGGGAAGGGGGGGGGGTTGGAGAAGCCATGAGAGGGGAATTGTTATTTACTAAGGAACACTGCGCTAGATTACACATGGATGTTATGCAAGAATATGTTTTTGGATCAGATAGTCGCTGCAGAAACTAATCCGTCTTACTGCTTTTTACTAAATCCCTCCCAGTTCAATTCGCTGAACACTTTTTCAAATAAAACGAGGTTTATAAGGCTATAGGGACCTGAGCGTCTTTGACGCAATCATTCTTCTCGTAACACAAGGCGTCATCGAAAATTTAAAATGGTTAGAAAATATGTCAAAATATGTCATGCCTATCATAACGCAGATCTATTTTCGGTTACTTCTTTCTCCTTTCATTGTTGATGCACTTTCTGTTATCCAAAAAAGCTGAACATCTGGTTACACTCATGATACACATTCAAGAAGTTTTTGCTGAAGAATGATCTCACCTCATTTTTTTCATTCCAAAGAGTTTATTTTTTACAATTTGGTGGGTTCAATATAAAGATAGAAAAGCACTGAATCAGAGACAACTCACAAGATGAACTCCTGCTCCCAGCATGGCTGATTTCCTTTCACTGCAACCGTCGTCGACTTCACGTTTTGTAGCTTAACAACCACATACGAGTGGAACTCATCTAAATTCATCTTTGTAAATGAATCTTTCAAGGGTTTTCTAGCAGTGTTTTCTGTTTCAGTTTAGATGAGACATGTGAACCATATATGTTCAAAAGTTGAGATTGTTGCTGAGCGCTCTTCGACGGTTGGTTTATGAACGCAACGCATGGCAACGGATGTATTCAGCTGTGTTTTAAAGCTTTCTTGTTACTTCAGAAACAACCTTATAATGGGTTTTCCGACCTTATGCATAAGAAATATAGTGGGTTCTCAATCGGCGATTCCCTCAAAATTTCTTTGCTTTCAGAATTGCAATCTCATTGCCGGAAATCTGGCGCACATGCATGCTTTCACATGACCTTTGCTCATTGGTGGTTTCCTCCATGTGGCAAAGGTTGGGGATGAAAGGTAAAAAATATCGATTCACTTCTCAAAGGAACTGCTCTGAACTAGTTTGAAGCATCCGAATGTGAACATCACTTGCAATTCAGTACACTTGTGAATTGATATGGTGCCGTTCTCGATGAAGAACTAGTGCGGATTTTGGATGAAAAAAATGTGCCTCTTCGGCGTGGAATAGAATATCTATGGCTACGTACAATGGAAATGTGTGGTGAATGCTCATCTCAGAGGAAAGAAATAGCAAGGCAATTGTTTTCAGCATGCTACTTGTGCCAGAGGTAAACGAGCAACAATCATAGCAAATGGCCATCGCATCTTGATTTCCATTTAGAAGTAATTTTTAAGATGTGGAGAAAAAATGTCAAGTGCACGATATTCCACTCATGTCATCCATGTATTTCATACTATGCCGTCTGAACGTACCGCACATCAAATCTCAAGGATTCATCTGCACAAGCTAAATTCTCTATGAAGTTTAGTATGGTTGTACATGGTAATAAAAATAGGGCTCAATCGCCCTTTTAGAAGCACATCTTCCAATAACAATTCCAATAAATGCTTTAGGATAACACAAATACATTTCACAGCTGCGCTTTCAAGCTCATTCCAAGGATGTGGCGGAAAGAAGTAAAAAATGGGTATTTTGAAAAAAGTGAGCGACGAAGGTTGCATCATATTTGAGTCGAGCATTTACCAGTAAACGTTTTATACAGCATTACCTGCACAGTGTAGTGTTGAATTGCAAAATTTACAGACATCGCTTTTTCAGGTTTGCAGCTTCAAGGAAAGTGTAGCGTCATATCCTCTCAAGGAGCTACCATCTAAACGCTTCCCCTCCTTCTTCTCCTTCTTCAGAGTAAAAAACAAATTCTTTCAAGAGATCTGGATCAGTCTACTTCTATCTCCAAAGCATGGCCTCCACGAAGCAGTGTGGTTACAATCAGCATCATGGACCCTCATCTTGCGACGGTAATTGTGACCGCTAAAGGAAGACCAAGCTATAACTGCACGTTTAAATAATGTGGCGAGACAAAATTTGGGTTGAGACAAGTCTCGGATAGGACTGCGATGGATTTTGGTTTTGTTTAGACAAGCAAGATGAAGGAACAAACAACAAAGGCACGTCTTCTTCTATAGGAACAACAGTTAGTCACAGAGTCCGATGTGATTTAAAAATTCAAGTAATGCCACTCAAAATGTCGCAAAAATCAGATTTCAAAGTAGATAACAAGAAAATTTGCGTTTCCTATTTTAAATCAGATTTTCAAAAACGGAAAAAGTTGCATGATTCCGTAATCATATGGGAATTAGTAGAAAATCCAGCAAGAAAAGTCATCAGTTTATCGAAGTGGATGTAATCTAGTGGCACTAGACAAAGTGCGACCGCTAGTTTCGTGACCTCAAATACCGCTTAAGCTTACGCTCAGTGCCGAATACTTTCACGGCTCAGAAGTTTTCCACACTATAGCGATTTTAAATTAGGCATGTTGGGTTTTTAACCATTTTTTCATGTCTTGTCAGTGATAAAATAAGTGATTTGCGAAAATCTTCGAAATGAAAAGCCAATAAGGTGGAAACTTTGAATGCATATTTATGTGAACGAGTAAACTGCAATTTCCAATTGCATTATTTCTTCAGGTGAAACCTGAGAAATTTGATTGTGCATTCGCCACTGGCCTCTGAACATTTATTAAATTGCGGCAAGACATGGGGCTAAAAACTCATCTCTGAGATCATTAGGTTTTTATGGAGCAGATTACCCTGAAGAAAGAGGTCACAGAAATGGATCGACCACCTCAAAAGATAGTGCGCCCATATAGAAATCAATCTGAAAAATATTTCTTGTACCAGTTTCTTAAATCAATCTGAAAAATATTTCTTGTACCAGTTTCTTAATTGAGGTTTCTTGAATTTTTTCGGAAGCCTATTGGTTCTTGATGACATTTCGCAGAAACACTAAAAATTGTCGAAAGGTTCTCTACGACGATTGAGCGCAAATGTAAAGCTTAACGTTTTTCTTTGGGCGTTAGCAACATCAGCCGAGTTTTCCGGACATTATATGCGTTGAGGATTCATTGCATTCTTAGCTTCATGTACTCACAATCAAACTGAACTTTTACTCAAGATCAAATCTCCCTCAAAACTATAGCATCCCTGAATTGACTTCAATTTGAAACATATGTTCCAGCTCGTACAAAAGTATGAGCTGAAAAAAAGAGGGAGGACACTCCGTTCTATCCGGTTAAGATTTTCTTTGAATTTCTATATTGCAATAAATTTGGATAACATGCACGTTTTCGTTCAAAGTGATAGAAAACGCAATTTCACCAATTTTCGTGAAGCGATGACTCGATGAGAAGTGGCAGTGGCAAATGTCATTAACAATAGGATTTCATTCGGTCTACAAGTGATAATCCTCTTTATGTCATCCTATCAACGGAATATACATAAGGTGTAGGATCCATGAAAAATGTTTATGTGCACATATTGGGAATCATTGATTGTTTAAAACGATGAATCTCGAATTGTCCTTCATTTATGTTTTGGGAGTTCTCAACGATGTGAGTGCCGGCATGAAAGGAAAGATTTCTAGAGCGTTAGAGAAAAACAATCTCTCAAATTCATTTATTTCATATATCCGATTCCCAATGCTCCAGTGCATAGTGCACTATTCTGCTTTACGCACTTATGGGAAGACAAGCCCGGCAGCAGGGAAGGTCTAAGAATTTGAAAATAGCTACACATGTTTCAAATTGAAGTCAATTCAGGGATGCTATAGTTTTGAGGAAGATTTGATCTTGAGTAAAAGTTCAGTTTGATTGTGAGTACATGAAGCTAAGAATGCAATGAATCCTCAACGCATATAATGTCCGGAAAACTCGGCTGATGTTGCTAACGCCCAAAGAAAAACGTTAAGCTTTACATTTGCGCTCAATCGTCGTAGAGAACCTTTCGACAATTTTTAGTGTTTCTGCGAAATGTCATCAAGAACCAATAGGCTTCCGAAAAAATTCAAGAAACCTCAATTAAGAAACTGGTACAAGAAATATTTTTCAGATTGATATCTGGCGCACTACCTTTTGAGGTGGCCGATCCACTTCTGTGACCTCTTTCTTCAGGGTAATCTGCTCCTTAAAAGCCTAATCCTCTCAGAAATGAGTCTTTAGCCCCTTGTCTTGCCGAAATCGAGTGGTTCCTTTTCACTGCTATTTTCTTACTTATGGGCAACTTCTTTCGGGTAAGATTCCTTATCTGAAACCGATTTTGTAGCAACACCGCACACTGTTTTTCAAACCTAATGACTGGGAGATTTCTTTCTGAGACTCGCGTAGCTTATAAGGAAATGTGAGCAGCAGTCGCTACACGCGAATACAACAACGTGTAAAAAATGTGCTTCAACATTTTTTTTTTGGAAAGAATTTCGAATACCTAAGTTGGCAGTATTTTTCTGAAAATTCCTCTGCTTGCCTTCATTCGACAAAAATGAAGTTTGAAAGCGGCAAGATCAAACGAAATCTTAAGTCCTCGGCCTTTATAGACTATTCGGAGGATTTCACCAGGTGGCAGCTAATAGGGTTTTTTGCTGCACCAAGTGGAAGCTAAGTGCCTCTTTTGAGCACTTTTCAATGTGCTTATGTTGGACAAATTTTCGTCATAAGTCCGTCACTCAGCCCAGTACAAGTATTGGTGATGTGCGCACTAAACAAGTGCATTGCTCATAGAAGCAGAAAATTAGCAATCATGGGCATTATTTGAAAGCGTTTCTTGCATATTCCATCTACGAAATCCAGTTAAAATTATCCAATCATAAGACGTCAGTTCACTAATCATTACGTAGAATATACGAAAGATTTTATTTAGTAACGTTCAAACCCACCTACAAAATTTTCCCACTCTATTTTCAGGTACAGTGCTGCCCACCTTTCACCCAGATGAAGCACGGAAATATTTACGAATAAGAAAGCCGAGAAAAAACACTGAAGGATTTAGGGAACTTTCATTTCGGCAGAAAAAATAATGTCACTTGCATATAAGACCATATAAGATGAAACATTCGCCTAGTGGAATTTGACAGGTTTTTATTAACGAGAATATAATTATGGAATTCCAAATATTCAAAAATGCTCTCTCTTTCACTTGAAATGATTCCTTCGGATAAACCACCATTTAGGCTTTTGAAAGGATAAAGTAATCCATATTCCTTCAAATTCTCCCATCTCATCAACGTTTTCTTTCGTTGAGAGAATCAGAAAAAAACGTTTTGCATGCCATAAGCGTAATATAGTGAGCACCTTTTTAATAAGATCAAATAGAGGCCCTCCAGAAATATACAATCCCGGCATTTTATTTGGAGATCCAAGTGTGAAAGGGGAATCGCCAATGCTGAGCATTTTCATTTCGTGACAGGTTCAGTGGATGAAGCAAAAATTTTGCAAAAATCACTGTTCCTGTACACAATCACCTGGGGTGCAATGAGTGCTCAATGCTTGCTTTACTGCTGTATAACTACTTAAGTTAGAGCAGAAATTATGCAATTTGCCGAATTTACTACCACCGGGAACGTTTGTTTTTTGATAACTCGTTGCGGGATTCATAAGAAATTCATTAGAAGAGGTGCCATACCAGCACGCATACAGCATATCAGAAAAGCTTTTCATTTCCAGCTCAGTATCTTACAGGGTGAAAAAAATTTTAGTTCTAATATTTCTAGAAGAAAGGTAGTTCTTTGAAAACTGAACACAAAATATGCGATAGGAGATGAGTATTAAAACTTGATAAAAACTTGTCGACATCTAAAATATTCACGTATCGCATTTAAAAAGTGCTGCGAAGCTAAACTAAGTCAACAGTCGGCAATGCACGACTGGAAAACTTTAACTATAGAATGTCACATGTTTCGGAATAGGAACCATCACAATCCTCCTGCTTAAGGCAATTCTAAAATTGTGCTTCCATTGAGCTACTTTGCAAACGCTCAACAATTTTCAAGCAGAACATTCATAGTAAAGGAGATGTAACGATTTTGATCGTTGAGCAATGCGACCATGATGGTAGAGCAGCGGGATTACCGACTGTATATCGCGTACTATGTGTTGTTCTATTAAGTATCGCTTTGATACCCCGAGAGGGTATATAAGAGCTCTCATTCCCCACTGTGGCCATTGTACGTGTATTGTACGTGTTTCTCCGGCGTGTGGAGTTGGGGGGTCGAGCCCCAGGGTCGTCATCGTGCGAGGTGTTCGTGGGCCCGAGTGGGGCCGTTTGTCGATTAATAAATTGATTGTTTGAGACGGGTGTTCAGCAAGGAACCGGGAGGCCCGAAGGAGAGGAGCCCGGGCAGTACAGAGAAATTTTGTTTGCAATTATCAGCGTCCATTAAAACAATAATCAAGGGACGAAACTGCTGAAGATACTCGACATTTAAGTGACTATCGGCTAATCTGCCTTGCTGTTTAGCATTAGACCTTGCTGTGTTCGGCGCAAAATTCTAAACGTCTCATGAAGTGCACATTCAACATCAAACTTCCATTAGATTTCGTCCGGCTGCCATCAGTAATTCTACAACTGCAATTCCACTTCCTATTATCGTTCTTAAAGCATCAGATCGATGACACTTTAATGCCCACCACAATGTGACACTACGCAACATCTCTCAATCAAATTACTCATCCAATCGTCAATGATGAACGCAACTTATGAAATAGTGAACGGAACAGTTCTCATAGCTGAAATATTAGCATTCAGAGATTATGCAGAAATGGCGATATTGGTACTTTGATTCCTTGCTTCTGAGTATGTCTGAACTATCTTTTCGCATTGAATACTATCTCTCCCACCTCAACACATAAGAAAATTTGCAAAAAATTGTTCGATAAGAGAAATATAACTTCCAAAAATAGCAGTCAAGATGTCATTTTCATTTTTCGTTGCCCCCTCTTCTGGTCATATTTTTATCGCTGGTCCCTGAATATTGCTTAGAAGCATAAGTTGTAAACGCGAAATATAATAAGAGGAAACTGGGAGGAAAAGCGAAGCAATTTTCTCGCTTAGCGAGAGCGACCAAATTCTTTTGAATAATTTATTCACAGTAACGCTTAAAAATAGAGTGTCGCTTGATGTAAACGTTCGTGCCACATGTGTGGCAGATTCGATTGCTTCCTCAAGGTGCTTGCCTTATGGATACACTCTACAGCAATGCAATCAACGACCCCCTCGAAGACCGCATTGATTTCCTCGCGAATCCACAACGCACTTTTACGCCAATCATCGTATATATAGTCAATTGCGCTTCACTGCTTCTGTATCGTTGCGTTAACAAAACTTGCATTCATGCGTTTAATTTGAAGTTAGGTTGTGACGCACAAATAACGACAACAACTTTCTGAATATAATAGTCGGCAGAAATGATTTCGCGAAGATAATCAATGACTGTGAATAGCAGTGTTTTTACTTCCTACCTATAAAGGAATAACTATGAGCGAAAAACATCAACACTTCAAAGATCACTTTCAGAGCTTTTTTTTGAAATGTATTAAGCAGAAATGTATCAATTAAAATTTATGGTTTTATGGAGGAAAAACAAATTTGCAAGCAGATCTTTTCCAACATGCTTAAAAGTTTTATGAAGGTAAAATAAATACAACATGCTTAAAAGTTTTATGAAGGTAAAATAAATATATAGATAGGCTTTATTAGAAGTTGCAATATTATAAAGACAAATATGTAGGTAGACTTTTAGCAATTCTGAAAGTTGGTTTAGTAGAAAAACAGATGCAAAGGTATGCCTTGAATTCTTTTAAATAGTATTTTTTTAAGTAAAACAGAATAGCGAATAAGCTAGTAAACGTGTAGTTAGATAAAGGTGTAGACGACTGTTAGGATGCTAAATAGATGTTAAGAATGCAAGAAGTAAGGCGCAAATAGACTATCTATGAGAACAATAGGTGGCCACGTTTCGGCCCTTATCCGTTGAAGTGCGCATCTGAGTTATGTGCGGGCCATCGTCAGAACGATACGCATAACCCTGTTAGTATAGGAAGCTATATAGACAGCTTAACTAACAGTAGAGAAAACTAGAAATGAATTGAAAACGAATTCTTATCTGGATGAATGAAAAATGGAAATTAAAAAAAAATTGTGGTAAATATAAAAGTTGTATATGATAACCTAACCTATACCATAGTCCGAAATAATAAAAGAAAATCAAAGCTCAAGAATGATATACTAGAACAGCCTGTATGAAAACTAAGGCACATTTAGAATTTATCTATAAAGTTAGGTATACCTTGTACGCTAGGCTAAAAATTAGTATATATTAAACCATATAGTCGAAAGAAGTCAAACCAGAAAGATAAGCGATGATGATTGATAATCGATAAATCTGAGCGAAGGTGTTGATTGCATCGTGCTAACAGCGGTAACACGCAGAGCAATATTTATTTAATCTGTGTTTAATACTAGACCTATCGAGGCAATATGAATAACATTTGACGCTCACTAAAACCTCAAGATGAAATACTAATATAAAATACTAGAACAGAATCCTAATACTAATACAGAAACTGAAGTTTCGTTACAAGTAAAACAAATGCGTGAATGGAAGATGGAATACAGAAGACATAGGATAATATAGTATAATGATACAAAGTTAAGTAAATAAATGCTCCGTTGATAAATGCAGTATTGAAGAGCGACAATCAATAAGTCTTGGTATACATGATCACAGCGATCGTACTATGAAGCGGTGACATAAGTAGAGCAATATTTATTTAATGCTCAACCTACAGAAATAGCTCGTTTATACAACTGACTTTTAGGTTATTCAAACAAAAAGGATATATGCAATAGGAATGGTTAATAAGCGTCTAAACTAAAGTCCCTGAAGGATTTCGTTAATTAAAGTTTTGATACTATGTCTATTAGGATAGACGAACTTATACATTAATTCTAGTTTGCCAATTAAAGCTCTACATAAATATTCTTCTACTAGACTAGGTTTAAGAGCTTTGTCCTTATAGTTTTTAAGCAGTCCGTTGCATTCATTAATGAAGTTGGCCTTGAATCAGCACAGCGCACTAAATCTAAAAATTTGAAAGATTATTAGGTTTTTGTGTATAAAAAGTGAAATATTACTGTCCAGCTGAGTATAATTAATGTGGAACTAATTGCATCTGATTTCCACGAAACCATAAAGTACTAAATCTCACTCCGGATAAATCTTTGCTTCAACACTCAAATTCCTTATAGAATAAGGTGATTCTTTTCTACTGCAAGTGCACCAACAATCAGCCCATATTTTTGATGACTTTTGATGATTTCATTCATTTCCTGATCATTTCGTCACATGGTGATTCTGATCACATAAAATTTTATTTAGTGTCCTTCAAAAGAATGTCAAATTCGCTTCCATGTTGAATACAGCGAAGCAACACTCACAACCGTTGTAGTGCATCTGAGGGGGGTGGGGAGAGGGTGGCAGAAGAATAAAGCCCTTATTTGTGATTTCAGCATTAATCTCGACAGCAATACATATTCGAACATTCAACAATTAGTTTGAAGCAATTTTATCACTAACGAATGCAATATGGAACCAAAATCTACATATACTGCGCCATATATAACGCGATAAACCTCGCTGCACTCACTTCTAAACTCATGAAATTAATGAAAAATGAAATGTGATAGTATTTGCATATCACACTGCGTTAAACCTCTAAAACGACAGCAAAAGCAATTGAACAGGCATAATGGACACTTCTTTGCGCAAACCTCCGAATGAAAATCACTGCTGCCGACCTGGATTCCACACCAAATTTTCGACGAGAGCGTTCGTTAATAAAGCTTTCACCACATTGGGCAGACGCATTCGTTCGTAATGTTTAGGAGATCGAATGATGAAAATTCTGAATTTCATATTGCTTGCATGTTTTCATATTCTCAACCACATGTCAAGAAATAGCAAGTGAGAATGAATGAGGAATTATTAATTGCGATTGGCAAAAAGTGTCTAGATGTTGCTTGCAGACCTTCTTGGACTAGGATCTAGAAGTTACAGTGATAACGAATCGCTTATCACCACATTCAACTTGAGTGCGACATCTATATTTTCTTTGAAAGCAGCCACATTTGCAGAAATGGAAACCGCTTATAGTAGAGTTAACATGTGGATTCTCGAGAAGATTGTTCTTGCTGGTCAACTACAACTCTGAAGGTGGAGAAAAGATTGGATGGGATAGCAGAGGAAGAAAGGAGATAGTCTTGCATTCACATTCCCGTCTATGGACTATTCTCATTGTGGCAATAACACGGCAATAAAGCGGGCAGCATGATATTAGCAATAAATTCGCTTAGGCCGCCGCCAATGAGCAAAAAATTTGCTCGAGACCAATATCCATAATTTTTTGGATAGCATTTGCATCACCCTTCGCTTCAGCAAGACCTCACAAATCTTGATTTCTGTAATTTCAGAAATGCTAGCGTAAAACTATGTCTGGTCATCCTCTGGGGCGATGGAACACCGGATTGAAAGAGTGCAAAAAGCACATGTCGCGCCAGCCCCATGACGTATTTCTACTTCTTTATTCACTATTATTGCGCAGCCAGCAGAAAGGGACCATTGTGAAAGAAGTGAATGAAATTTTTTTGAAGGATGCAAACAAAGAGCAGAATAAGTTTTGATGAGGATTTCAGCGACATTCGGCGATAAATTGGAACATAGGCGTCTGCGCATGATGTGAGCGCATGCCCCGAGAGACTGAAGGAAGTTGATTCGGGTGGTGGCTATTTGTGGGCACATTAGAAAGCGATGAGCAGCCATTTGACGCTGCAAGATATATGACATTTTATAGCAAAAACATTGCTCACTTTATTGCAAACACTCACCCGAAATAGTGCAAATATTTTGCTATTCTATCTTATTGCGTTCAGTTCAAGAAAAAAAAAAAAACTTCAAGTGATTATAAATCGAAAGGTATCACAAGTATTCATGTTTATTAAAAATAACACATAAACTATTGCAGTAGTCTAGAACCTCGAAAAAGACAATAATAAAGTGTGAAACAAATGAGATTAAATGGAATAGTGAAAGACAACGGTAAAGTGCAAAAAAAAGAGGCAATATGGAATAATGAGTGAGTGTAGTAAACTTTGAAAAAAATGGTGAATTTGAATAATTAGAGAATATAGCAAAGCCCGAAAAAATGAGATAGGACTGAACAGCAAAACAGTAGAACGAAGTTTCGAAAAAATAGAGATAAGATGGGATAATGAATGAGTGATGAAGTTGGATACATGGACACGAAGTCTCAATCGTGATGCACATTACATCTATCAAAGAGGTGACTATAGTTTTGACTACTCAACAACTGAAAATGCTAAGTGGGCACACACTCTGAATGCACACAATGCGGTCATCGCCTAGAAACTTAATACTGCAAAGATAGTAGGAAATATCTCAAAGGACACCATCAGCACAATAGTAGCATCATAGTTATTACCTCAGTAATATTTCTACGAGCTTATAATGTGGAAGAATAATGCAAAGGTAGCAGTTTTCCTTTCCCCAGCAAACGTGATGAAGCAAACACATTACTTATGCATGAAAACGCAATCTTAAGTTGCCTTCCCTCACAAGAAAATTCATCGATAAACACTTCCAAAGTCAACTTTCCATCGTTAAAAATGATTACATAGGGCAGTGTAAGGCAATTTGTCACTTGTGCGTTTGTCAAATGCTTCAAAATAAAATATTCATACATGCAAAGTAAAAATATTCAATAGAAAGGTTTCTTTCTTTTTTAAGCACTTTTCTGCTGTATATTTTATGGCTAGGATTTCTCTCTTTACTCCAATGTCATACTGTCCTCAAAAGAGAAACCAGTAAATCCACGCATTTTACTATCTGTTGGTTGTGTTTATTCATTTATTAAGCATTCGAGTGGATCGAATAGTGAGAACTAGGTATGTATTCTATTATATTCTCGACGAGCCTAAAGACCGAATTTCATTTCCATGAAGGCTGTTCAAATTCCTGTTTTATTTTACAGCTTGCAATATTGTTTATTCTTTGTAAATTAACATCAGAGATAAAAGCGCTTCTAGAGAACAAACAATAATTTAAATTCATTTCTACAAGAGTTTATGAATGAAAGTTTGTTAATATTTAAAATTTGCCTATGTTTTGAACTGTTAACCGAGAATATGAAATAGAAAAGAATACTTCTTGGGAATACATGATAAATTAAGAACAATGTTTTATTGCCTTAAAGAAGAAGAGTTCCAGAGAACTGCTCCACAATAGATTAAAAAAAAAATTGATAGAACAATGAGGATTGTTGAATTCCGATTGTCAAATATATAGAAAAACTTTCATAGAGAGCAATATTTGGAAGCATGGTTCAGCCATAGAGCTCATTTCCATAATTCTAATCATACAGCAGCGGTGGCGAAATTACGTCTCACACGTTCAAGGGTAAACCACGCTTCTCCCTATTAGACAGTGAAAAACAACAATTTATCTCTACATTCACGTCTTACGGGATTGATCATCCTTTTTGCCTACTTTTCAGAATGCCACAAATATCACAACAATTTCTTCACAGAGGATAATGAAAAAATTGAGCAAATGGTAGGTGATATCCTGGTGAAAACACGTGAAATACACTAATCGCTTTCTCAGCTGGGTGTACACAGTCATCAATATAGGACGAGAACAAGTTAAGGAGTACCTGCAAGTGTGGAGGGAATCGGAAGTGCACACCGGCATCATTCCAGGGCTGCGTTTAGTCATTACTAATGCAGAGGAGCGCAAGGATACCATCTGGAGCTTTGGAGAAAGCAATCCACAACTATTTCATTTTTCACGGAAATCTGACATGAGATGGGGAGGGTAGGAAATGGAAAAGGGGATGGGGGGACAAGAAGTAGCATGATTTCAATGCCATCTGCTGAATTTTAGGAAGAGGGAACTGCAGATTGTCTTTCCCATGTTTCCCATCAAGCGCGCCAATGTGGCGCTCGCAAATTTCTGAACTTATAACTTTTTTTGTGTGTATTTATCTGAACCCCCACATTTCACATACTCATGCAATGCATATTTGTGCAGCAAGGTCGAAGACAAAGCATCTACTTGAATTCCTTTCTTGCCTATTTGCTCAAAACTATGGGTACTGATATAAGACCATTTTTAAGAATATGAATCTTCAGAAGCACTGCAATCGGAAATTGATAAGCTTATGAAATGATACGTTAGAGAAGCTGGCATGTTGCGCGTTTTAGCAGCGACCAATAAATTCCATACTTTGTCAGCAAATTCTGAAGCATCCTCAATAATAGAACGTGCAAAGACTATCGATTGGTCTTTTAATTGGCACAAAGATCCAACCGCTAGAAAAGAATGGTTCGTTTGGGACCTTGCCCGGATTAAGTGAAAATCCGAACATAAACGTCACTAAAACTTCTATTGAAGTTGGGAACAGGTTGACGGGAAAGTTAGTGAAGGAGATCATCCTGCGATGTACATTCTAGCCATCAAAACTTCATCTGGTTTTTTTTTCAGACTTCATGATGGCAAAGCTGTCTCGAAAATTTCGGAAATTTTGCGAAAGCTGTCCTAGAGTGGATGCTGGGAAGTGAGGAAGGAGTAGGGAAGGAGGAGGGGAGGAGAAAACAAAGAAGGAAAGGAGAAAGGAAAGAAGTGAGGAACGATGCCGTTGAATTATCGGCCGGTGTTCGGTTTCAATGCATTTCCTAACAAAGTTTAAGCACCACAGCAGTAACCATTTGCAGACGCTCTTCGTACTTCTGATAGGAGTAAACCTGCCATACCTAACGGAATGAATATTTAAGAAAGGGACCCTAACGAACTCATGAGTTTGGAACATAATTGGTAGGAGTTGTTTCAATTCTTCGGGTTTTTTCTTTTCTTTGAGAACTGGATTAAAAAATAGATTTTAGAAGCACCGCATTGTACCCCCGCGCTATGGACTGCAAACCAGAAAAAATTTTTCAAGCCATGAATGTCGAACACTTGCATGCCACAGACTGCAACCAGGTTTCGCTTAAGTCTTGAGTAATGGAATTAAGTAAAGCACATACACATGTTGAAGCAGAAGTATTGGTACGTTTCCTTATACGCATATGTGATACAATGTTAACATTCACAAATATTATCACACGTTCTATCTTATTGCCTTCGTTAGCTATGTCTGTTTGACAGCCTGCCCCATTGCTTCAAAAGAATTTTTGTTTGCGGATGACCAATACATTTAAATCGAACAGCTAATTTCTTTTGTTGGAAAACAAAGGGATATCGCATGCGAGCAACGTTGAAGTAAATGCAAAACTGAATTAAGTGAAGTGAACCGTAACGATGCACTAATGAGGTGTCTCTCACTGATGCATCTTTGTTTCGAGAGAATGCGCCCAGTAGAAAATCCACAAAATTTTTCCTGACGATTCTCAGGAAATGAAAAGGCTTCCACGATCAGAGCAGTTTAATGGATCTATTCAGCAGAAGAGGAAATATGAAATACGTGGCAGGTGACTCTCGGTTTATACTATCCGGTTTCTATGAAAGTACTCAATACCTAGGCTCCTAATAAAGCTCCAGCATCCAAACCAGGCTTTAGCACCCGCAGTGCATTGTAATATGATTCATTCGTCTTGGATGCAGCATGACTCTTAACCTTTGGTCACTAAAGCCGAAGAAGCTTTCAACTTATTAAAGGATTTCATTCAGTAGTGGAGTACAGACAAGTTCTTGATTGTGAGCGCTCTGCTGTCCACCAAAGAAGATGCAAAAACGTGCCAGTTAGTCTTTTCAACTACATTGAGACAAAACTGCGAACAAATTTCCAGTATTTACTTAATAAGAGCGATCCATCGAAGAGGGGATATCCGAATTACGCCAGGAGGCCAGTGACAATCGTATCGTTACCCTCAAACAGTTCGCAAGTTATGATGTTTGGATTATTGTGGGATTGCGGATATATCTAGAGTGAACGGCTCCGAGCAAGTGTCATCGTCCAAGGCGGATGAAACGCGGCACTTGGTCAATATCATTGGTTTTCGCCACTCTGGACATTACTCTGCATCCGGACACGGTTCTGCTAACCGCATCGCGAAACTGCAGCGATAAACGTGACAGCCCATGCAACACATTTCTATTGCTCGATGAAACTGTTCAAGAGAACCAAACTCTCAAACGGTTGGGGATCGAAAGATGTCATAAACCCTGGGTGATTCGAAATAGGCTCGATGCGAGTTTTCCTGGCCAAAAGCCCTGATGCACTTCATCACAATAAAACCAAAAACCATATCGTCGGAAAAAAAGGGAACCTACTGTGGTCTTTACCATGTGCCAGATATCTCTGCCCTAGCAAGTGTCGCCGTTGAAAAAAAAAAAAAACTTTACATGACAACATATTTTAGTTCATACGCGTTTTGCTGGCACCAATTATCTTCCATGTTCCATTTTTACATTTCACTTTTCATAACACTTATTTTTGCACGGAGTTTCCACCCCTGCGAAACTACAATCTCCTACAATCTCTCAGGTTAGATAGTTCTAAGATGTTCATACTTCCTTCCCACCTGAGGTGTGGTAGGAAAGAAAAGAAGGCATCACATGACCCTGTTTTTGTAGGCCGACAGTTAATATATGAAGTGGTCAAACTCTTTCCCGTTCCACCATATGTGAAATCGAGGTACTCAAGTCATAGAGGAAGGTTTAAAATTCGACTGATGGCCCAAGTATAAAGGAATTTGAAAGAACCAGCTCATGTTTTCTTCTTTCAATAGCTTTTTGAGCCAGTGCAATAGCAGCATTAATACTTTCCACCTTCACACTCCCCTTTGCTTTGTCCTACTGTGTACAAAGTTCGTCCTTTCAATCGACAAGAGAATAAAAACTAAAATCTTTCAGCTATTTGAACGAAATCCATATAAAACCAGTCCCACCGTTTATCAGTGAAGGGACTTGCAGCTGGCGCTTATCCAAGATAATTGCATTTCACGCAGTCACATCAGATTTCGCTATGGTATATTAGATTGGTGAGAAATTGGGGCACCGACACCAAAAGCGGCTATTTGAGGCAATTGGAATGCTTAGACTGCCTCACTGAACAAAATGAATTGACGCTCTCTTACGAGACCCCCCACTGTAATTAGGCAAAATATTCATATACAAGAATATATCCTTAGTTGGTAGTTAGTTATTCATTGCCCGTGATAAATAAGTGAATAGAAATAACAAGAAAACCAGTAAAAATTGCAAGGAGCAAGGGGATAACAAAGCTTAAATAAACAGCTCTGCTCGATGAAAGCAATAAAAACCCATCTGCAAGCACTTCATGTGCGAAACATTCATTCACTATAATAAAATATTCATAGCGCGCAATGTATTGGGAAGTAGCGCGAGTGGAGAATAATGGGCAATCCGTCACCTTTGTTCAAATAATGAAGTTTACAGATCCATAAATCCTGCCGTCGAGAATGGGATAAAGTTGAGTGAAATCGATGATGTCTATGCGATACATCATTGCCTTAATGCCCGCATTTCGATAGCGGAATTATAAATGAAATGCACCTTGTATGAGGGAGTATATTTTAAAAAAAAAATTGCGAAATTCTTACTGCCATATTTACGGACAAAATTAGCGCAATTTGTCACATGTAGTGCTGTTCACGCTCCACGTGTGGAAATAAGCACCAATAAAGCTGATATGATTTGCGCTTAGACAAATACAACAATACGTTGAAAGGAACATGAGCTGTCAACAAATAATAAATTATGTTCAGTAATGCATTTATGTCCTCAATCGAGCCAACCTCATTCACACATTCACAAATGGTCGGCTTTCATGCGATTTTGCAAAATCGCCCGCCGAAAGCGCAGTTAGGGTGCAATGAAGTCCGTGTATGTATGTATGTGTCTGTATGTTCGTTGGCATGGGAACTTAAAGCCATCAAATTCTGACACTAAAGTCGTTAAATAGCTGAGAAGTAATGCACACTTTATGAGGTTTTTGTTTCATCATTCATATTAGCCCATCCACTTCGAAGGCTCATCAATGTTTCAAAAGGAAGAATGCATAAAAAACTGCGCGATTCTTCCTTTTGGATAAGAGGAGTCACGAAGAAAGAATATTTAAAAGAATATGCGATCAATCGGTCAGCTGAAATACGAAAGCATATCTTCCTCACTATTATTTGGTTGGTGAATTTGAAGGTGGTTGCCCAGATGAGCAGAATGCAAGGACATTACGGAGGTGAAGCAGGTTCTATCTGCAGCGCTTACTGTCCGACCGATCAGATGATCGGAACATTTGAATTTGACGCGCTACAGAAAACGTGTGAAAATTCTTAATTTTTCATCGCTATTTACAAAACTTGAAGCGCTTATCGAAAGTTTAAGAAAGTGAATGCAAAATTCACAGTTCAAGTACAGAGGTCGGACCTGTTATACTAGTCAGCCAATGTCAGTTGGACTTACTGGACTGCCTATGGCGTTGGCTGTGTATACGCATGCAAATGTTACATACATATACTGCACTCATTCAATGGAAAGGTAGTGCTGTTTTTCACACGATACTTGGCAGTTGCCTATTATCTTGCAGGTTTCGATTCGCAGTCACTCGTTCGCCCAATGGGTCCAGATGTCAACGTGTCCGCTTCTGCGATACAATAGCTAAATTCTTTGCTATAACGCGCAACGACCATTCAAAGGTAGATTGGCATATGGCATTTTAATCAGTTTTTGCACATCCTGCAAAGATGTCTCATCAACTGGCACGATTTTACACCAATTCCAGCTTTTTGAGACCCACTATTTCCGCTTCCTGAAAAATGCACTTAGCCTATTTCGAAGTTTGAAATCGAATGCCTTCGTATTGCGATTAGCAAACATCCCTTTCAGCCAGCACATTGATAGACCTAAAGTCGTACCCACTGGAAAAGTATTTTTGCCATCTACAAACCGCTTAATCCGAAATATAGCCATATCAGTTTTGCTGTCCTCTTCTCTTGGACCCTTGGAAAAAAAATTAATGTTGCAGCTGATAAAAAGACACAAAGAGCAACATCTGGTAGGGATATTGTGAATGTGACAAAAAATATTTATTTTTTTTCAAATGCACTTTCTTCCACCGGATGAGTGCATTTGGATATCATTGAGATGACTCGTGAGCAAAGTTACGAATTGTGCAACCCCATCCCCTCACACATCTTCCCCCGACTCCTTTCCCTCTCCTTTCTTTTCGATGGATTCCGGGGCTCGCTGCCTCATTTGAAGATTTTAGCTTAAAAAACATTGCACATATTTTTCTGAGAGACGCTTAATAAATAATTCAACTCGTCGTTCAGCACCAATATTTATCAGTTTCGTTTATATATATTTTGAAGCAAGCACCATAACAGAGTATCAAGTGAAATGGAGTTGAATCTCTTCCTCATAAAGAATTGATTAAATTTGTTGGAATGTGTGCTTGTATCGTAATTGAATGCTCACTTCTACCTCAACCTTCACTATCTATTCATTCACAAACACTGTACAAATATGAGTGTAAATACGGGAAACTGAATGCATATATTAACACGAAGAGCAACAAAAGAAAGATCCTTTCGAAGATCGTTGATTTTGAGGATGTAATTTTGTTACGATGAATCTGTGAAGGTCGTTTCCAAGCATTAAGATATCTATGCCTCTTCGAAAGGATTTTGCTATAATCGCGAGTTTTCTCTCCTATTGTTTTGAGGAAGATACGGTTCAGTGGTGAGTAAACGAAAGAGTACTGAATGCAAATGTAATAGAGATTTTGCGCGAACTAATGTAAATGTTCCATATGAAGAAAATAATATTGAATTTATGTAATATAACAAATACTACACAAGGTGCTTCACTGATCACGAAATAGGACAACAAAAGCTTTGCAGAGGAATACATATGGTAGCTAAGGCGACGCAGAAAAAGACCAGCATCAAAGGAGGTTCAAGTGTGCTCGAAGATTGCAATGCAAGAACGTAAAAGAAAATTTAATTTTTCTCGAAAATGCATCAGACCTACAAAAAATTAGAATGTGGACCTCAGTTTGGAAATATAAGAGACGATCGAAAGCGTGACAGTTTGCTATTAAATGGGTAATTTATTTTTATTAGCTCACACAAGAGCATATGTTAAGCATAGTAATAACGCATCTTATTTCTTACTTCTCTTCTCTTTGGTAGAAAGCGATGAAAGGAACAAAAAGTTTAGCTTTTACAAGCATCCGAAAAATTAACTTGAGAAGAGGAAAGAGCGGATATTCTTTGATAAGCAATAGTGTTCGGATAGGAATGTGGAAGCAGGCGAATGCACTTTCAAGAACGGCGATGCAATTAATCCACATGCAATTAATCCCTTTATGCATGAGTGAAATGTCATGTTTAAATTCAACATATTCTTAGCGCAATTTTTAAGCATAATATAGCGGCAGAACATCTTTCCTTTTAAAATAGGACAATCTTTTACTGAAATGCATTTAATTTCACAGCGACTGATGCTTCCTGACTAACGAACGCTTCACAATGACAGCCGATGCTCTCATTTTCTGAGGAGAGAAAAAGGATCATGAACGTGATCTTGATTATTTATTTGTTTCTTCATTTATTCACTTATATTCACAAAGCGAGTGAAGAGTGACAGATGCACTTATGTAAGTGAATGAAGCATTAATGGCATTAAATGCGAAAAAAACCTTGAAATACGCTGTCAGACACTTTTGTCTAATTTAAATATATTCAGGATGAGATGAGTTCTATGCCTTGGAGAGTCAGTGTTATAGATGCATTAAAAAAGTGAGGGATTTGTTTGGACATAGTGGGCCCAAGCATTACAAGAGGCTTTGTTGCGTGAAATGAACATATGCGATCAATAAGACGATGCACTTAGTAAACAAAATTGGATGTAGCTTGAATGCAATCACACCATATGACGCATACCAATGCTAACTTCCCTTCTTGCCAAAAGTAATACCGTAATAGACTGCTTTAGCGTTCAATGAATTAAACGTGTTATAACATGAATAAATAATGAGCTATAAATGAAACAGTAGAAAATTAAAATGAAGGTGGCAACAATTCTTCATGATGAATGCAACGGCATTCTGTCGTGAATGGAACTAGTTATCTCGAAATATGTAAATTGTATGATGTAACGATCGGCTAAAAGTTTCCTCTGAAATGAATTTAATGCTCAGTTGAATCCAGGAAAAATTGCAACCTTCACTCCCAATCGAAATAACATTATTAAAAGCTGAAACGTCGCTAATTTTCTAGCTGCATAATATTGCTTCTAACCAGTTGCATTCATCACGTTTGGAAGTAGGCGTATGTGCGTTTGTCATTCGCGTGGTTTCATCTCGGGAATTATTGAAGCCCGAGGTGAGGAATTTGATGGCTATGATGCATACTATAGATTGATCACCTACAAAGTATGTCAAGCTCATCCATCAACGTTGTAGAGAACAATGGATATTTGAAGGCGCAAAAAATTTACATTTATTTTACATCCATCTCATTCTGTAATAGTCGAATCGCACGAGAACGAATTTTTTCGCAGAGCAATTGGGCAAGAGAGCGAGCCGCTTAAATGTAGGGATGTTCAGTGTTCGGCAGCTGGTCAGAACAACACAATGCACAATCTGCACAGCGTGGCGGTTCCTCTGGCGTGCTGATGCACCTGTGACGAACTGCTGCAAACCTTCTTGCGTAAGAGGGCTATGAGGGAGGTGTGCTGATGCGGCTGTATGTATTTTTGCCACCATCTTCGCCAGCAGTTATAAGTTGGAGTTTAATGACCCTAGAGCTACGAAGCCTGATATATAATAGACACCATAATCACCAATTATACCATACTTCACTTCAATTCATAGAGGTCAAAATAACTTTAAAAAATTTGAAAGTGCTAAAACGTTCACGTGCATGCCACAGCTCTCAAGTAACAGAAAAACGATACCTTTGAGGAAGAATTGTGTGGGCAATCGGACCAGTCAAAATATGAAAACACTATTCTACTTATTATGCTTCAAGCTGATAATTGCTAGAAAATTATTTACGAAATCAATGGAAGTCAAAAATGCAGATCGTGCCCACTCATCTGCCTGGCTTCTCCGCTTGCTGGATTTCTCAACGGCTTCTCTAAACTAGCATTCTTATCTGTTCATTCCGATATATTCAAAGCTGACGAATTTCCATTACCACAACCATCCAGGAAATGCGAAAAATCTAAGTATCACAGTTTGCCTACTGCTGCGTACTTCGTATTATGTTATGCATATATGACCACCATAAAAGTCTTAAGCATTTAGGCATAGGAAAGGTGACTGACAAAGATGTAGAAAATGACGAGGAGCTCTATAGTTAGCTTAGAGTCTTGGGGTTAGTGATGAACCTTCTCCAATGTAAACAACCGCACTCTTTAAAAATGGCAGAGTTAACAAGTGGTTTATTACTACAATACACTTCTTTTGCCATGCATAGCAAGCCCTATGTAACAGATAACAAAGCAATATTCTGCCACAGGACTGCTCAGTTCATTGCGCCTACTTTGAGGTAACACATTCAAAAATATTTAGTGAGATAAAGAAAAAGACATAAAAATACAAAAAAGGCAACATACAAAAATAAAGATAGTAGCAGTTTTTCTGGCACACCGTTCGCGCATTTGGTAGCGAAGCAGCTGAACGATGTTCAAAAGTTGGGCTAGTGGATTCTAGCGACCGAATGTTAGACGCCCTAGATCGAAACTTTAGTGAAAGCATACATAGCAGATGATTGGCGATGAAGTAGAAAAACCACATTTCATCACGGAAAGTCCATCACAGCAAACGTTGCTGCCAACCGACGGCGCAGCGTTCAGTACAAAACAAACAAACAAAAGGCGCATAGGCGAGGCAGATAGAACGGGAATATTTGTAAAATAATTTTAAAATTCCACATGAATTTATAATAACACTAATCTATGTGATAAATCTGCATATAACTACTATGATACTAAAACTTGCTTTCGTCTACCCAGTGCAACTTTCTGCTTTTGTGACGTCATTTCAACAACAACACTAGTGAAAACTGAGCAAGTTCAATGCACATAAGTAGTACAACTACTATCCATTACAGCGCAACTATTCATGGGTACAGTAGAAATTTTTCTGTGCACGATCGCTTACACAATATTTTTTTTTTTCTGAAAACCGACGGTGATCTAAAATTGAGTCAAGCCATCCTATTGTCTACCAGAAACTTTCAAAAACACGAAATCCATGCTCTCAGTTGATGAACTTCAGTCCTGCAGTAAATGCAGAGAGTGAAAGAATAAAATTTACGTGATGCACTGTTGAAAAAGCGACGTAGTTGAGGAGGGGTATGGAGAAGGGAATGAGAAGTAATCGAGGCGTTCACATATTAATACCAGAAGATAAGGAAGAAAGGTAGAATCTGAATTATGTGAAAAAATAGAATGTCGATAGCAACTTCTAGTCCATTCATGTGATTATCAATGTGCATAATATGCGAATAACCAGAATGAGCGATACATATTAACGAAGCTAGCTAGTTTCACGAGTGATTACTAGAAGCTTAAAATCCACTTTATGCATATAAGGACGCAAATGCTTCAGAAAACGCAGAAATTACGTGTCATGAGCCTTTCCTAAATATAACGCTCACTATAACTGAAATTGTACAATGTTGAGATGTGATCAAACATCGTGCATGGTATTCTACTTAGCTGAAAGGATGCTGTTATAGGCGCATTCTGTAACGGGTTTTTTGGCAATTGTCAAGATGAGCACAGAGCCGTTTCAAGCATAATTATGAGCGGTACCTTCTCACGTTTTCACGAAACTTCATTTGGCGAAAATATCAAAAAGAGAATTTCGTACAACGGTCGAATCTTACATATTAAGCCACCAACTGGAACGTCACCTCAGTGTTAATCCACTATTTTCAATAATCTTACACAAATTTCTGTATCTAATATCGGACACCTACCAATCAGATATCTTGTTCATACGTGAAAAAAAAAACAAAACAAATAAAGTACTAGAAATAAAGGAAATAAGGACACAAGACAAAAAGATCGTATGAATTGCTTACAGCGGCATTGCTTCATTAGATATGCATGCTTTGCAATGAAACACGTTCCAAGAAGATTGTCCGTAAAATTAGGTTTAGTATATACTCTTGCCCGGTTTATGAACGTTAGCCTTCATTCACGTAAATACTTAATTCTAGTCAACACACCGATGTAATTAGAGACCATCAACAGTCAATCATGCACCAATCAGACCAATCTCAGAACGAAAAATGGATCGACTGGTTCGGTTCGGCCTGTCGAATTTCGTATGTTGTTTTCCAACTGGAGACCTGCCTTTTCAATACGTAATTTAAAGAAAATTTGAGGCTGATAAATCAAGGAAACAAAATGTCACACTTTTCAAACTGTCGCGCAATATAGGCCCTTCAAAGCAACCAAAGGCAGCGACAGAGCAATGGAAGAGTTAGATGGAGACTGATGAGAAAATGAGATGCAGCACGAACTGACATTACAGAAAGGGTGCTTTCGTTTAAGGTCATCTTTGTCGATCACGACTGCAAGAGAATACCCAGCGAGGCAATATTTCATTGGGTATTCGCCTGAGGCCACAGATAGCTAAAGACGAAAAATTAGATAGAGCAATTCATGAAAGGCTGATACGAACAGCGAAGTCTGCTTGTACTGCTGTGTTTCTTACGAGGAAAGAATTTCTTCAGGAGGTGGGATTTTCAGGAACCAAAAGAGTGGAGATGATTTAAGATGACGCCAACTTCTCAAAAAGTTGCTTCAGATCCCCAGAATTTCCCCGCTCTTCATACGTATAAAGCTAAACAACAAAAAAGGCTGCATAATTGACAATCAAAAATGCATAAATCAAATTACAATGGCAAATGAATAGTGCTAAGATAATATCAAAGTGACAGGAAAAAAAAAGAAAAGATAACGGAAAAGTAGAATGGCGAGAGGAACTTACGTACAATAGGTTGAAATAAATTCGCATCGAATCAATAACGGAACCAACCTTGCGAGCCCTGGAGTCGAGCCTTCTTGACTGAAACATTTACTGTAATCATTGATGAGCAATTCCTTCTTTCGAACATTATCTGCAAAATGATTCTCTACGAAAAATGTTTCTCGCCAAATGGCGACAATATTGCTCAGTTCTTGTTGCTGTTGGATAATGTTGTTGGACGTGTCTGTTGGCGTACTGTGGTTGCGACTCTTGGATGTGAATGATGAACGCAGTTGACTTACTGGTGACGCACAAAAGCGACATTCCCGGCGATGTGAACGCCTCACAACATCTCTGAAAGAAGAGTCATTCGAAACGCCGAGTAGTCGTCGTTCGTTGGGCGCAAAGCGTTGTCAACGGCGTGAAATGGAAACGACCACAGACATGCGGAATACAAAGCGATGCTCAGGATTGATGATGAAAATAAGCTGCAGAAAATAAATAGACGAAGTACTAATCGGAGCTCACAGAGCGAACTGGACAACAACCAATAACGACACTGATTTATACAGTGACGGCAATAATGCTGTTTGCTGCAACAGTTAGCGTTTCATAAACACGTTTGTTAGGTTGCAACGTGCAAACCTGTAACAATAACTGGACATGCGAACTTTCGAGATTAGTGGACGAAGTATGCTGCGCAGAAATAAGGGCCGTAGGTGTTCAGAAGGGTGCAAGAGGATTAGATTCGGTTCAGATGCTGCTTCAGTAGTGCAACACAAAAACCGTTGCACCAAGGATATACAGCATGTAACAGATGATTCCAAAAATGGGCAGTCACACGTCACACTAGACTGGCCAGCTATGCGACTGGAGCACCAACCGATGTGCACGCTTTTCAAGCGCACGCCCTCCGAGACTAGCTAGCAAAAGCGTCACAGCACAAGCTGGCCGCCTAACAACGCGTCGCGGGCTTCAAGAGGACGCGTGCGCGCTACTCGAAACAAGCGCTTGGAAGATTGTTGGCCTCTAGCTTGCGGCAGCCAGCTTGCTTGGATGTGGGTGTGTCTGCCATCCAATACATCACCAACTGCAGACCACACACCTCAATCGACTACTACTACCAACTGTGGCATCCTGCTTGTGACAGCCGATTGGTGGTGCGTAAAACTCCGTACCCATGTTCGGCTTTAAGACGAGGCTGAATTACTTGAAAACAGATTTAGTTCAGATGTGACGACGAGAGAACATTTAGATTTGAAGGAAAGATAAGGATGTACGGAGATGGAGGCTATGAGACGCTGATCACTGCGCATATGCTTCCATATGGCAGTTGAAAGCATGTGCAAGCTCATTTTTAACTCGCCTGGTGGTAACACTTTTCGTTGGCTACCTTAAGGCATAAACTTGCCAAATTATAATTGCTGGCACGCAGTTTTGTGGAGCTAGTCCGAAAGTATGACACTGAAGTAGTTCCAGCAAAGAATCAAGCATAAATGGTGAGGTGACTTTCAGTTCATGTGGTCTAATGTGCGTCAGCAGCGCGAAGCACCAAGAAACTTTGATTTTACATAAAATTTGGCAGGCTATCGCGGCAACGCCATACTGGGCCAGTTACTCTCCATAACTCTTTCAGAAAAGGTTAGGAAATAATGAGGCATAAGTAGGTGAACCATCCATAAGATAGTGCTCATTAAAAAAAAAAAAAAAACACGTGATTTTCTTGCAAAGTCGCTACAGGCGTCGACTAATTTTAGTCGAAATTCGAATGCACTGAACAAAATTCAAAAGAGCTCTTCAGAAAATCTGTAAAGTCTCATATGAGGAAATGAGATGCTTGAAATCTTTTGAAACGACTCTATTTTGGTGATGAAAATTGTAATAGCACATGATGTGAATATCATCATTTTGGTTATATCCTCGATTGCGTGCGCCCTAAAATTTCAGCACTGACGATTCGCTAGAATGCGTGAATACACTTGTGTTTATGAATGGAAACGATAGTCCATAATGAGTTTTCAAATTTGCATAACTACGAATGAAGTCGCTCATTTCTGGAAAAGGCTTATTTGTGTGGATTAAAGCATAATATGAGTACCTTGTGGAAAGCGATCAAATAAAACTTAGGCAACCTTCGTAGCAAGCATTACACTTGTAATACATCTAGTAGTTTCGTGATGAATTCTTGAAAATTATCTATGCGTGCTTGATGATGCTTTAATCATCGAAACTCATGCAAAAAATTTCATCCCAGATCACTTTCGATTACCCACTCCTAACGTGATTATAACATTCAGATCCATCCACTAAGTTTTTCATCTACCAGGAAATCCAAATGACGGCAAATACTGATAAATACATGATTACTTGTACATTTGTACAACTTCTGCAATAACATCTTCCTGCAGTCACTAAGCAACGTACAAAACGCCTGGATACGCCAGTTGCGGAATACCTTTCGCGCAGTTTTTTATGCCGGCAATCACCTCGTTAGGTGCGGAATGTGCTTGCGATTTGACTGTTGAAGTCTGAGGGTTGCTCGAGCAATCGAAGGTGCTCTATGGTGGCGTCACTTGTGCAAAAAGTAATCAAAGTGGTTTTGCAACCATTTAACCAGTATTCGCAACCAGATTACTATCAAACATAAAAACTACTCATCATATCAGCATATCACGATGGATATGCGCATAAAAGCGCAGATTTAGCCAGCTATAATGGTTTTCTACGTGAATACCATATCAAGTGCTTACGAACAGCTGAAAAACATTCGATTTAACCGCAGGCTATGATTAGCATTCTCGCAGAAAGTAGTTTCCTGCGCTATTAAGCGGCTTCGACGCTGCCATAATCAGCTGTATTTGCAAACTCTGTAGAAGTTGATAGCGCTCCGAGGCCTTAGTACCTAGTTGTTTTCTAAACTCAAGTTTGAGACTACAGTGGAGTCATCAAATCAATAAAAGTTTTGAATTACATAAACTGCAACCCCGCACACTTCGTGAATATGTTTCTGCTCACAAGCAAGTAGTGAATTATGTTCAACATATTTATTGCTTTCTTGTGAGTTAATAAGAAAAATTAATTATGCGAACTTCATCGCACTTTTAAAGCAAAAAATTTTCATGCAAACCAATAGAAAGTAAGCGAGAGAAAGTACACTGCTATTGGAATTGTCCATCATAAGCTTACAATAGCGTGTTTCTTTTCTCGGATTGGAATATACAACAGAATATGACGACTGTCTCGGAAACATCCTCGATGCGAATATCATTTTTTGCATCAGAGAATTTTTTCTCTGCTTCATCTCAGAAGAAGCAAATCATCTAGTAGTCAGCTATCACTCAAGAAAAGACGCAGTGATTAACAGCTAAAAAATTTATGAAGTTTCACTCGCAGACGCACGTTTTTGCAATAATATCTAGTTGGAGAGTCGTTACTCAAAAACCTTTTGCAAGGTGTTTTGTTTCTCCTTATTAGAATTTTCTACCCCTCAGATCTATTTTGCAGTGTTTTTTCTCATCCGTCGCCATCACCCTTCACAATGTCCAAAGCTTCCTATGGAATTTACACTCATGGAGTCAGAACACCTACACTACGCCGCATAATACCCCACCTATGGCAAACGTGTTGCATGCAGCCTGCACCTACAGAAGATGACGCTCTCTGAACGATGTTTGTGCAGTAAAACGGGGAAAAAAGAAAAGGGGAAGAGGTTTATGCTGTGAAATGCTGTGGTCAGTAATCGAAAAAAAAGCTGGCAGTAGTCACTGATAGTCGATGATGTGTAACTCCGGAGAGCACATCTATAAACACTTTCACGTTCGCTTTAAAAAAAGTAGACAATCGTGAGTGCGCTTCGATGTGAATCGCAACGTAAACATTTCAATTTCATTCATTCCTTTTCTCAACCGATCGACTATATGCCGCCTGGCGAAGTCTCAATTCTTGTTTCTCTGATGTTAATAAGCTCTTAAACAATTAGACAAATATGCCGGAGAACTGCTCCGATACTCGTTTCTTCACTCTAGCCTAGAATTAATCAATTACAGGTGTTGCCAGCAAGCAATAAAATATGCATAGTAATACACTCACGTTAGGTTGCTTGTAAAAATCTACAAATTACTGGTTGTTGTTTTGCTATTGGTCCAATAAAAAATGAAAATGCAATCAATTGCAACAAACTATTACCCATCCTTAAGTGAATGAAACTACTTTCGAGATGGCGGATTGACATGAACGGTCGTTGCTAGACGGTCAATCACCATCTACTGTATTTCACATTCACCAAATTTCGTAGCTCAAACTCACTACGTCTTGCTTCATCGGTGATTTCCTAGTTGCAACTGCTGACGAAGAAATCGCATATTTGCGCACACGCACTTACTGAAGCCCATACACACAAACAAGCAACATCATTACATTGCCATAATGCGTTTCGCGAATGCAAGTTTGCCAAAGCGCATGAAAATGGTGACTTAGATTAGCAGTGGGACGTTCAATACTTTTAAATGAAAAAAAAAATCTTTGAAAAGCCGCAAATTTAACGTATTGCATCTTTTATCAGTAAACTTCGCTCTGAGCTCAGCTGTTGATTGCTCAAGTAAATCTTACATCTGCATCATTTCTCCTCACTCATTAAATACTACAGTCTGCAACAAAAAAGAGAAGCTAACGCAAAAAGCTAAAGACTATTCGTTTGCATGTCATTTAATCACAAACATTCTATTAGCGCGGGGATATTAGCAATAATCTCTAAAATTAATAATCAGCACATAAACTAATCCACCAGCAGTAAAACACACATATGCTTTTGTACTCAAAGGGGATGGAAGATGGATATGAAGTCTATGTGGCTGACTCAATCCGTCAGATGTCTGCAAGAAGTTACCGATTAAGAAAACAACAGCACACTATCGGAGCGTCCTTTCATTCACAGCAGTTTTGGCTGTTTTGTGGGCGAAATTACAAAGAGGCCTCAGTTTCCCCTCCGCTTCATTAATTCGATCTTAGCCAATTCATAATTCTCATTGTAGTGAGCTTTCTATGCGATTAGCTTTCTTCTAATGTGAATCACTGAAAAATCATTTTTAATCACTTTTTTAAGGAGTATGAAATCTTCTTTTTTGGAAGTAATCTACGAGGCCGGAGTGACCTCATTTTCAATCAAATGAGAGTGTTCAAAAGTAGTCTGGCACAGTGCTAAGTTAGGTCATTCCTTACAAGCCGCATATGGTGTAGGTGAGAGGTACACCCCGAATGGTGACTATATTAAAGGCTTAAATAAATGGAGACCGCATTTTTTGTGGATTGCTTTTGGTATATACGCACGAATAATCTCGTAACAGCTCTTCCACAGTTTTAAACGATATTCCAAATCAAAGTTCAATTTTACACTTTAACTCCCTTCACAGTCTCATATGATTCATAATGACGGGATGTGCTGTCTATTCACCAACCGATTAGAGTTTCTAAAAAAATATTTGTAAGCACCATATCTTGCATTCATTGTCGATTGGAGGACCTTTAATGTAGACTCTCACCTTTTTAGGCCGCCTACAACACCGCGCAAAACTAGCTTTGGTGCCACCTTTCATTAGCAGGAGTCCGTTTTTTCGTATCTACCTTGTTTTGTCTTTTCCCTCGCAAATAGTCACCAGGCTGATGTCAGTGCAGCAAATTTTGCATATTTCAAACATCGGCATTTAATGGAATTACTGAGGAATCACCTTACAGTTACTAAAGAAACCGCATAGATGAAACTATAACCCATCTAACAAAGAGTTCGAATCACTGACAACATAAATCCACTTAAAATGAATGAATTCAATAATCACTAAAATAATCTGAACACAGCGCTTTCAGCTGTAGCACATACACCATTTCACAATAAATTGATGATGATATTGAAAGCTTAGCGGTAAAATAAAACCTATGAAGTGATTCCGCTCAACGTTGTTGAACGGTATACACAAACATAGGCTATGGAGATGCTAGCATTTCGATGAATTGCACAAACCAATCAATAATGCATAACAATCGAATTAACCGACATATAAAATAAGTGCATTCCCAAATGATCTAAATTGAAGTACTCGTCATTACAGCATCGCTGCTCTATAGCTATGTCTGATCCTTAGAAAGTGTTACGCGTTAGTGCTTAGCAAAGCTAAGTCGACTGCTGTGCAATTGAAAACTTTGCGCTTAAAAGCTTTCGTAGAACATAATGAAGTTGAAATCCGTCATTTACCGAATACGTAATGTATCTTTTATAAGTATCCTAAGATACTCAAAAGTTGCTCTTCTCCTCCCCCCCCAAACATATCGAAATTAAACTCCAATGAGATTGCCCCATAGTCACTGGTTTGCCACAAGTCCGACAGATCGGCAAAATTTTCCTGGTTTCGTTGGTTATCGAAACTGCTTTGATTGACAGAGTGCCATATTGTTCAATCTGACATAGTTTCAGAAGATCTCACTCGTTGGCTAAAAACTACTCAGCTTAATCGTGCAGAAATCCAGTAATCTCCGTTCATCTGTTGCACTAAAGTACCGAATTATCACCTTTCGGTTAAGATGGACCAATGATTCATTGTTTTCAATGTCAATATGCAATTTAGTCGTTCTTTATATACTTCTGAGACATCGTGTTCGATTGATAATTAAGCGAGTCGATTATAACGAATTAAATGTTAGCGCGTTTCTAGTGTGGTGCAGTAGCTCGCGGTGATGTGTTGGTGTGATCTTGTGATATTTTGCTCATCCAAGTACTCCTTACGCTCCAGTTAAACTAAATTCTTACATGCGATTTGGCACTAGTTATTGAATTACTACTACGCCCACTGTGCCTTCTATTCACAATGATGCTGCTATTGGGCAAGCGTTCAATCTCTGGTTTGGTTAGCACGACAAAGCTCCATTTATATGACTTCCTTACCCACGACGTTTGGTATATATCGACTCCTACATGCTGGAAAACGCGAGTTTCTCATCAACTGGGAGGTCGTGGATTATTTTCAAGCGAACTTCTACGTACATTTGATTCGATGAATCCGAACGACAGTTTAAAGGTTTCACCAATTTCTCAAAATATATGCGCTTTCTCCATGTTCCTAACCTTATTCCATGCATCAAAATTAACTGCTCTCGCATGAGTGCCCCACATGGTTGGAGAAAAATGGAGTAGCAAGACATTAGACACAACACTCATGGATTATTCATAAAATGTCAGACTCTAGGATATTTCTGACGTCGCCAATTTTGTTGCAACACTCAACATTAAAACCTCAAGGTTGCGCTTGGGCATTGAATGTTTCCTTCTGTAAAATATTGTTGAATCTTTCTTTCGCATAACATATTGTATTGAAATGGGCCAGTCTGCTCAACCAGGCAAATAACTTTCTTCTCGAAACTCAGTAATCTCAGCTTGTTTGATCAGAAAACTTAAAATCCTCGTCTCATTGAAAAGAATCAGACGTGATTCGTCCCACTGGACCGTTTCCTAAGCCCGGTTCTGGTGGCGTCAAGTCATACAGAATGCTTTCAGATCGGTCTGCAAGAATGAGCAATTCCTAGGCAATCACTGTCAATCCAAAAATTTAGGCAACTTATTCGTGCAGCAGATCCATCTCTGCGTGTTTTTAATTCTACTGCATTCACTCTTTATCGTAACATCAATTTCGATGTCTGCGGTCAGATTTGTGTTTATTGACCATGATTACCACAACACTTCGCTTTGCTATTTACCACAACACTTCGCCTTGCTATCACCCAGTACAGCATACTGTTTTACTTAACGTGGATTCGGCCGAGCGAAAACCATCCCGTAGTCTCATATAGGTTGGCTATATATTCAAGCAAGGATTTATAATCGCTACCTTTTGGCTTCAGAAGTTATCTGATGGTTTCTTCCGCGGGTAGGCTACAATTTCTCATCTAATATCTTTGGAATTTCAAATCTTGAAAAGGATTCTTGTACACAAATTGGTTATTATGAAAGTGGAATATTGCCAAAAACCAATCCTCACCACTAATCTGACCTGTTCAAATAATGGAAATTATCTTCGAGACATAAAAGACTGTTCTTTATAGATATACCGAAAGAGCTACCATTCATTACACATCCATGTGGAGAACACACTTGTATTCAAACATTCAAAAAGGGATTAGATATCAATAACTAAGACGTGGCCAAGTGGGATGATGCATGCAGTTCCTCTCGTTGAAACAGAGAAGAAATCATTAACCGTCATACTTTCATCTCCAACAGATTTAAAGACTAACCGAATGGTGAATGTCAGACCACAACATAATTTGTTGCATTCCTGAAACCTTAAAAAAGTCCTTATATTTGGTTTCGTTACGCCGGTGAGATGATCATCTGTCGGGCAATTGCTTCTTCTGCTCCATACGACACTTAAAGTATGAAAAGTCCAATCCATTAATTATGGTTTCATCAAAATTCAATCCATTAATTATGGTCTCTCCATTAGTGGCTCTCACCACCTTAATGCACAACCTCACTTTCGTAATATGCACGCTTATTTGGACAATGCTACTCTAAATTAATCTTATGTTCATTAGTCACAGATGTGCGAGTGACACATCGTTAAGGAACTTGAGGGTTAGAACATCCGAAAACGCCCAAGAATGCTAAAATTAAACCGCAGATTCGCTCAAATTTCCAAATTTTGTTGTGTCTTAACCTCTACTATATTCTTGCTTGGCCACACCTTCATTCGGTTGCTTGGGTAATGTTACCACTCTCCATTTTCGTTCTCCGCTTTGTATATAGAACTAGTTTTAACCAACCGCTGCCCTATTGATCGTTCAGTAATATCTACGCTTTCTTTTTCTACCTTTCTCCATTCCCAAGAATCAAATTTTGAGGTACTTTTCATATCACTGTGATGATGGACCACGCAGTGCCACTGTCTAAAAGCCCACGTAAAAACACCTATTTCTTTACTTTAGGCTGGCATTTTGCATCTCATTCATATAGGTCCATGTTCCTTTGTGCAGTGATGTAGATCTTGCAAAATATTATGAGGCATGGATGCATAAATTTCCTGCTTCAAAATGAATCGGTAGAGGTTGCTCCAACCTACCAGAAAATATATTTCTGCCCCGTGCAAAACAAACACCGTCTATAAGAAAACAAAAGATCTAGCAGAAAGATGCCCTGAAAATGAGTTTGCAAAAGTGGCAAATGGCTAATATTGAAAAAAGGTCGAATAAAATTTATGGATGCTATGAAAGTTAACGACTTTCTTGCACAGTGCTGAGAATAAGCAAGTCAATAAGATGATAACTGAGCAGCAAGTAAAGTTTTTTCATTCGCTTACATTCAATTTCAATGGTAGATTGTTCATAATATATGGTGCATACAAATTAGTGTTATAAGAAAGAATATTTTTGCAATTGAAATGAAACAAGCTGAAGATGGCAATAGAGAAAAATTGCGGTGAAAAAGTTTTTGTCTGTTCGAGACAATATCCTTCTAAGGCAAGCATATTCATATACTGCTACGTCGATAATGCAAATCGAGTTTATTGAAAAAGAGAGGGGACCTAACTGTTAGCTTCCTTTTATAGGAAATACACAACAGTTCAACATCATGCATCGGTAACAAAGAATAAAGACATATACGACATGACCCACAATGATGCGGAAAAGTTGAAGATTCTTTCCACAGCGCTAACGTTGGTCTGATGAAAGCTCAAACAAAGCACGTCTTGCAATCTACTGTAATATTCATTTGTGATCATTTGCACTGTTCATTGCAAAGCGATAACATCACACTTTTCATTGTATATTATGTCGACGTCATAGCTGTGTGTGTATCCGTTAGCTTTGTGTGTGTATCCGTCTGTCCTTAATACTTCAAACATTTCGCACATTTGAATTCGCTATATTTCCAAGTGACGAACCACCAAAGTAACCTGGCGAAATTTTTTTAGGTAAAGTGCAGCCTCAAGACCATTGTACTATTTTGAGTAAGGAAGCTAAGGAATCAGATTTTTCACAAAGTTTTATTCAAATGTGTTTAAAATTGAATTTCCTGCTATTAGTTCCCATAGGTGGTCGGTGTTGAAAAAATATTTTATGAGTCATTATGTTCTCTCGTTCAAGTGCCCATGCAGCAGTTGGTTTTAATCGCCGAAAATACGAAACAACATGCTAGCCTCTCACTCTCTTTAGCTTAGTTGCAGTCTTCACTTTGGAGGAATTGGGCGACCATAATTTCGACACCTAAACGCTGCCTTTCGCTTCTGGGAAAACTTGCGCAGAATTATATCCCAAGGATTTGAAATCTTACCGTAAATCGCTACGCTTGTGTCCGGGATGGAAAGTAGGCAATTATATGGACAGAGCGGCTCGGACATCTTAAAAAATTGATTACAGGCAAATCCAATGGATATCCATATTCTCCGATCGAAATGATGAGGTCGTAAGAGGCCATTCGGTTGAGTTACTTTTGAGGTGATTAATTTTTTTGCCATTTTCTCCAGCTCTCCACCAACTAATTTCTTCGCAAATTTTCATTTGCAAAACGCACTATAATGTGACTATGACTCTGCGAAAATATGTTTAAATGTATACCTTTGTTTGTCTACATGTATACCTTTGTTTGTCGTGCAATTCCAACTCAGGAACCATCTAATTCATAACAACTCAGGGACAACAAGATAAGAAATTTTGTGTGCGCAATACGATCTCTTCTGCTAAATTTAAAGTTGAAAAGCAGCACTCCTCAAGCAACTTAATCCAGGCAGGTGGGATGGGCGTAGAAAGTGAGAAAGATGTGAAAAAGGTGAGGGCGCGGAGGAGAGAGACAATCGCGATATTAGGGAAGATCGACCCTGCCTTACAAACTTCCTTTTAATCTTGCAACTAAAATACCGATCACGTCAAATCACCGAAGCGAATAAGAGGTGTGGAAAGTGAAGGCTACTGAATTGCTTCGCACGGACGACATACCTTCACATAGTATTTCCAATTAAAGCGGAATGATCCCATGGTTTGGATTTCCTTGAGACGTTCATATGGCCATACTACTGCCTGGTAACGTTGGTAAACCCACTACTCTGCACCGAGGGTTCGTCGTTCGCACGTTGATAAGGCATCTGATCATCTTGCTTGGAGTTTCGATGCGGATGCTGCTACATGATCCAGACTGTGCAATCGAGACAAAGCAACAATCTTCATTGAGTTACATTCTTTCCTGATCATGGTTAATAAGCGCATATAGCCTTCTAGGATAAGCGCCTAGGAAGAGCTAGCATGATCGAATGCTTCAGCGACTTATTGCGGCCGCAAGTGTTACTTTTGCATCATTTGTTCATCGAAAATGTTCGTTAGTGTTTTTTTTTCATGCGTTAAGCCCAACTGCGCCGCGACGTCAAATTACAATGGAGTTCCAGTGTAGAGGACAAAATGGCGCAAATGGCCTGCAGCATAAACCGCTGAATGTTGAGGGCAATGTGCTATCATTATTTCCCTCAATGGAACGAATGCGTTCATACACGAAGATAAATGCTCCGCATACTGCAGCACAATTTTCACATAGCAAATGACGAGATGCGTGAAGACACATTCTCACACTATTTATTTTTTTGCACAAAATACACTGTTTCACATCTGAACTTACGTACTACTGTTAGAATGGCTTTGTTAAAAAGAAAAAAGTGATAATCGATATAAGATCTCCAATCGGCGAAGAGCTCTTCGTCGATTGGAGATGTTATTTCGATGAAGTAAAATGCAGAAATAAGCTGCATCGAGAAAACCACTGGCTATAAGCGCATCGATGAAAGATCTATGGTTGGAATAACGCCTGACCATAGAAACGTATTGTTCAAAAGCCAGAGAAGCCACATTAAACTGTTGAAGAGCAGAACCGAAGTTTAGTCTGGGGGTCATTTCAAGGATCGAACTATACGTACATATTTTCATCGATCGCTATGATCCGGCTCATGTGATTCGAAGCAGCCGATGGCCACAAGTAGTGTTTGAAGAATTCGATAAAAACAACCGGCTGATGTGTTTGAAGAAAGCGTGCAAATGCCTTCTTATGCGGAACAAGGGCACATATAAAAACGTTATATGCCATGGAATTTATTACAACTATTACAGTGCATTCGATATGCAAACCCATAAAATAGAACGTTTTTGCCTTTTTATTTGCGCACCTTAAGTGACATAAAATCTCGCAACTGATTTTCTCAACATTGACCTCTTTAAACGACTAAATAATTGATTAAGTAATACATATGTTATGATAATAAAACATTTCTACATCATTTTCCTTCCATCAAGCTATCATTCTATATAATTGTAGATCATAGGTCAAACTCGGCGACTCTTGGTTGATGTGGGCGAAATTTTCTTTCGGAACACGCGTTCATTAAATTCCATAGATGAGCAACCAGTCATGAAAAAAATTTTGTCCTTATTTCGCACTTGCCAAATAAATTTAAAAAAAAGAAGGAGAAGGCGTCCCACAGCAGCTGTTATAGTATATGTATTTGCGTTCTATTTATCTCACCCATCACTGTCGTACGGTGCTATTAGATTATAAACGCGCAAAATACTGCTCTCATATTTTACTAATCTGATAGCTCACGTAAATATCTACGAAAGAATCGTTTTCCCGCAATCAAACCAGTGTAAAATGAAAAACAGGTGTAAAACGCTCGCACACTTTTTTCTCCTTTGAACGCTCATACCTGCTCACAAGGTCAATTAAGGAATTTGAATATTGGAAAGGACTCTATGGTATGTATCACTGCCATCAAATTTCGTAGCTTTAGCTCCACTGAGTCCTGAATTATAATAAACATGCACCAAATTTCGGAATCGCCGAATATGCACATCGCCGTAGTGCAAACAAGTTTACATACGTATGCATGGGCACATAGTTACCATAGTAGAGTTTAGCTAAATAACGCATGCGAACGCCAGTGGGAAAAATAAGAAGGAAATACGTTCTTACGATATCACTAACTGAACCGTCTGGTTAATAAATAATCGAAAATGCCTCATTTTCTCGAATAATGCATTTTTCTTCAGAAAACATCGCAAGTTTCAATCTCGTATTGAAAAATATGCTTTCCATTTTTAAGATCACTTTGGCATTAGGCCATACCATATCAGAAAACAAATTGACCGTCTGGAGCTCCTAAAAAGTAACCGAGTTCACATGCGCCTGCAAGCATATACAGAAAATAAGCCAGCAAAAATGCGCTTCTGCAAAAATTTGCCAAAAATGCATAGAAAGGGACTCGCGCGGGTCCATCATAATGCCACTTCGTTTGCATTGCCAATCGGTCGGCTACTGGTAAAATGCTGGCTGATGCAGAATTTGGATTTATCATCCGTCATACCTTCTAAAATAGTACTGATATTTCCGTAAAACCTCCTGAATAATACTGATATTTCCATAAAACCTTCTGAATAATGTTGATAATTGAATTTTCTTTCGAAGTTTAATTGATCTCAGTATCAATAATAGGTACATACCAACTATTGAGAATTTCGGCTTTTCCCGTAAACATTCCAGAAACTCATTTTATGGCTGGGCCTTGAAACACGCTTTCATTTTCCTCACCTCTTTCTTGAGCGGAACAGTTGGACTGCTGCCATAACAGTTTGCTAGCAGGACTACCAACAAATAAACAGTATTCCTCAATCGCTTAAGTTTAGATTTTCCAAGAGATCCGAAAAGAAAAGAAAACCAATCTGAATTCGATGGCCCGAAATCAAATTCTTCGAAACAGAATAAAATCCTCCGGGAAATCACAGTCTGGTTCTGGCCAAAATCTGAAAAATATGTTCACCGCGCCATGGCCTCAATTACATACCACTTCCACATCTCCAAAATTTGTGCCATTCTCAGTTTCATTCTGCTACGTTCCCTTCCTCTTGCGCTCGTGATCAGCTCGTATTAAAAACATTCTTCTAAGCTATACAAGTTGTCCCAGCTACATCCCGTTTTGTTCCTCTGAATAGAAATCAGACTGCATATCGTGTAGTTCAACGCTCCTGCTTTCTGACATATGAATTGTCTAATTTCATTGTTGGTCGAAAAAAAATTACAGTACCACATCTCACTAAAAGAATAATACATTGTATAAACTCATCGCCCCAAACAGAGGTAACTGCATTGTGAAGTATGACAAGTTTCTGACAGTATTGGAAAATATACATACTACACAACATGAGTTCACTCTGATCGCCGACGAAGCGGTCCTAGACGTGCAAGCTTAGAACTCGAAGCAAGTCACTTCAGTTGCATAATAATGGCGAATTTCGAAATTTATGATCGTTTTATGCAGTGAGCATAAATTTGGTGAATAATCCTTCCTCTCTAATGGCTGATGAAAGCAACGAACATATGAAAGTCGTCGCAAAGGATGTTGGCGTTATAGGTCGTTTAGGGGGGCTGGCGGAGGGGGGAATCGGAATGGTCTCGCACTCAAGGGAGTATAATGTGAAGCTTAAAAATAATATATGCACGAAATGATCTGAACCACCTAAAACGATATGCCGACTATGTAAACAACATGTGAGCATTAAAGGCTGCAGAAAAAGGCCTTCGGTTGATGCAAATGCATTTTTCATTTAACTGAGAGTGTTTGTTGATGCATTAGCAGCGGTTCTTGAAGGTGGTTTATTAATGCTCATAGCTTCATAGAACATTCAAATAAAACTCAGCCAAAGTGGTTAAAGGGAACATATAATATCAGCCATAGATAAACAGATGCAAAGAATTCGCAAAGATTCTATCCATCTGACTGCAGTGCGAATAACTGTATGTATCCTAATCTACATCTTAAACAATCCTCAATGCACTGAAAATTCTCTAATATTGGCTGATTTCCCAATTGTGCGGTGATAAGACGGTTTCCAGTTGTCCACTGCCTTTACTGCTCCTGCAGGGAAAGAGATTGACATGCGGAAGGGGATGAAATGAAGAATTTTGATGAGAGGAACAATCCGAACTCATCATCCATGGCTTCCAATTATGCCATTGTAATCAACTGCACTTTTACAGAACATTCGTTATGGTTATTTAGACTGAAAGAAACTCAAGGATGATAGCTGCATGAATTGCATTTTGATTTCTCCATCACTTGCCTGCAAAGGAATAATCTCTGTGCATTCCACTAAAATGTCCTACCCTAAACTGTTGTAATTGACGAATACTCCAACCTAAGGGAATCTTAAAACGCTGACTCTTTGATTTCTGATCTTCAATTACAACAAATTATCCACGAACATTTCGTTTTTATAATTCCATATTAAGATGAATAAGGCGAACAGCTATGTCGCAAAAGAGGGCAGCTCTCAGCTAGCTAGAATTTCCGCATCAACGCCTAAAGACAAGCAAAAAAGCGCATCAAAGGAATTTACATGATATGCGCTTTTTGTATTCGGTTCATCTGACCAAATAGTTGCGTTCACCAGAAACTAGAGGAACATGTGGAGTAATACGCTCATATCTTGATGCTACTCTAACAGCCGTTAATGCCTACAGCAAAACACAGATTTCTCCATGACCGGTTTTGTACAACTGAAAATTCTGCCCGCTTTAAAATTCATGCAAAATTTCGGTACCACCGATCTGCTACAGCACCTCGTGAAGCAAATGGTTCAGCATCAGATATCGTAAATGAGGCCATCATATCGCTGACATCCGTTGAAAAGTTTGTAACTCTGATTTTAGTGGCATTCAAGTTAGAACTATCCAATGAACATGCGCGCAAAAAGGACAGTGAAATAATGAGTTTTGCCTACACGAATTCGCAAAATGAACACCAAAAGGCTTAAATTTTGTCATATCCGATTTTGCTGCGACAAATTGAGGTAAGTTTACTCCACAAGAGAACAACAACTGCTGAGTTGACGCAATTTAAGATTAAAAAACGATGAAATGAAACTTTCATCGAATTTCGTAGCATAAAAGTGATAAAAAATAAAGAATTAATGAAGGAGAATTTCACGAAAGAACTCAAAATCAAATTGAATTTAAGACAAATAAGAGATATTGAACAGATATCACGCAAAACATCCAAACCGAATGAAGCACATTGAACTTCATCGAGCAAAAATTCATAATCAGATGCTGAAGAAGCACTGAAAAGAACTGATAATTCAATAAAATATGAGGGAGAATCGCTCAAAGTTGCTCTTTTTTTTTTAGCGCCAGGCCTGCTTTCCACACAAGCTTGATGATTTACAAGTGAAAGAAAACTGACAGAAATTTCGGGAAACGAAAAGGATGTGGGAATACGCATTAATCCAACTCTGTATGCAGGGCAGTTGAAACCAAGAGCCGATGGGCCTGGTGGTAGCATGCGCAAAACTGATTGAGCGAGAGAAGAGGCAGTTGAAGATTTTTGTAGATGAAGCAAACTTTCTCGAATAGAAGTGTTGCAGAAGGTTTTTTTTATCTTAGTAATATGCATTATTCGAATTCATCATTAAACATCTGAAAGACGCATAAGCTCAAATTAATCTCACATATGGCCAGAGAGTTGTTTAAAACTCTCGTTCGCGCGGCACTATAGCCAAACGTTTGCCACTGAATGCTAAGAATTTGCAAGGAGGTGAGTGGATCTACTATGCTGAGGCGGAGGAAAACCCGCAGCGCTTCAGCAGGCCTGTCTAAACATGAAAACCAGAACTTTCTTCACTTGATGCTTACAATATAATACAACGGAATAGCAGCACACAGGCTATGAATTAATTCTTCTGATAAAGCACCGGTTGAAAAAGATTGCTGCAGGAAAGTCGATGAATTAAATTGTAAAAGCACACTGTAAGCGAAGAAAACATAAGAAAATATTAGGGAATGAGAATAGATGCAAATATCGCAAGCCTTTATGCTGAAATAGAAAAGTTGCTGACCGATATATTCAGTCACCGTTGCCAAAACACCTACGCTATACTACGAACGCAGGTTGGATCTGCGATCACTGAAAAATGGGCATTACTGACTTCGAAGAGGGAACAACAAATGTTACTTTAGATGTTTTGAGAAGCAGCTCAAATCTAGGAATAAATAGCATTCGACCCAAAACCGCAAGTCTCGAGCCAAAAAAATTCTCTCTTGGCGAGAGGACTAGTGGAAAAGGGTGGAAGAGGTCGAAGAGCAAAACGCTGCCAAGATTGACATCCTTTCATTTTAGCCATGTCAGAAGGAATACACTGCTTGATTGTGGAGAATCTATAACTGGGCTTGAAAATAAAGAACGAAAAACATTCGAGACGGTGTCAATCAAACGGCGCATGCAGTAGAGCCTCGCCCACTACGTTGCCAAGAGGTATCGCCCGATGCTCCGATGTTTTTTCTGGACAGCAAAAATGCATACCTTGTTGCCATATTTTTAAGCATGAAAATTTACAGCACTTGGACTCATTAACCATGCAGAAACCGATGGAGAGGTCGATGAACTTTAGAACATCACAAGGATGCGCCTCATATTTAAGATGAATGCAATATCTTTTCCATATCCCATCATTTATCCAAGCAAATAAGAGCGTGCAATTTGGCTTGCGCTTATGATTACACTCTCCATGAAAACCTACGATCGAGAATTCTTATGCATATTCCTGCAAAATCTTAAACAAATTTATCACTTTTTTCCGAACTTGCTTACGGAACTGCCCGCTTTGCTGTCTAATAGTTTCAACTCACGAACTACTAAGGCTACACCTATGTGATTTGCCGAGCTTATTTTGCACCACTGCAAGATCTTCTGTAACATCGTTGAAAGAAATCCCTTGAAGCGGTAAAAAAAAAATGATTGCTTTTTTGATTGGCGTTGACAGAATTTCATTTATCCCGTTATTCTGCACGGGATGAATCTACGGTAAAAAATTTGTGCAAGAAGTTAGATTAATTAATGTATTGAGGGTGTATTAGGTATGTTCATCATTCGTTGGTGCCATACTTGCGAAGGTTGATGGTGCGGTGAGCGGAATGCAGAAGTGTTCATCAGGTCAGCCCTTGTTGCATGTTTCCCCACTTCTCGTTCTTCCTAGACAATGAACGAGTGAAAACGGTGTTTTCTATAATTCTATCTTAAAAACGGCCATGAAACGGGAGCGGCCTCTAGACCTTCGAATGCATCGTACCATCGTCGATCCAATCAATGCGCCTATGCGTACGCTACGATAAGTATTTCTTTGGTGTGATAATATGGTCCAACAACAACATCGACAAGTTTTTTGTGCCAGAATAAGTATAAATACATATGTAAATCAATCACTTGTCAGCAAAGAGGAATGAGTTTTTTTTGAGCAGACTCATTTTCATTTCCGCTCTACAGAATTCTGATTTAGGAATTTCCAAAAAAAAAACGCAACCGAAGAATCTTTCAGGTCTTATTCTCGGCAATATGGAGCCCAACACAAGCCAATGCAGAGAAAGCGTGAACCTCAGCAGCAAGTAAGGTCTACCATACTTCAAGCAATTTAATACGATTTTATCATTCTGTGAGTAACCATGTATTTTTGGTTTTAAAAAATCTAGCAAAGAAATCGTTAGCACTACCGAAGAATATAAATCATTGTACAAACAGGAATGTGAACAGCGAAGGAGGCAACAATTGCTTTAATAGAAATAGTTCTAAAAACTCTTTGCATTTATGCACAAGAATTAAGATTATTGCGTTCAAAAGATTTGTATCTTGCACTCGTGAAAGTGGCATAAAAGAACATTTTTTTAGAGAGTCTTGCACATATTTCTATCAGGCAATCTTATAGGAATGGCGATTCTAGGCATTACTCCACATCACATCACGTATGAAAATTCAAACAGATCATTGTCCAGCTGAAATTTTCGAAATCAAATCAAAACAAACAAGTGAAAAAAAAGTCCTAGAGGTGCAGTCATAGTGCGTAATTTTGCAGTCATTCGTATTTCTATTACCTCAGCAATTTTGCCTTTGGTCCTATATTTATCTTGCTCTGAACTGCTCCCCCCAGGGTCCATGTCATCTGCCTTCATTGTCTCGCTGCATCTGTCATCAGTGTGCATTTACCCAGAGCTCCGCTTTGTCAGGAAGTGATAGAAATTTTGAAATGATAGCGCGCAATCAAACACCCATCCAAAGAGACAGATAAATCCACATCTGGCAATTTATTCAACAGCGGTGGAATTAAGTGGATGCTAAATATCCAGTTGTGAAGATCGCTTACGGTGATGCATGAAGTAAACGCACTATTTATGCTAAAATCTCATCAATATTTCGTCTGCCTCGGGTTCGGCACACATCTCTTATAATCCTAATTTCACTTTTGCTGGGAGCTGCGGTGCCTTTCTTCAACCTATGTGTGCATATGTGGGAGGAGGTAGTCCACAGACACCTACCACCAATATCATTACAACGCTATGAGCAAATTGATAAAACATTTCGGAGTATGAGTTCGACTGCTAATTTTTCAATATTTACTTCACTTATGAAAGTTCACTCTTATTGATAGAATTGATAGAATATTGACAACGTTTGAGGATTGCAAGGAGAAGGATGTTGGACTTCTATATTTCCTGCGTGCATTGATGCGTTTTTTGCACGTGTGCGTGCTCTCTATACGTGGTGGTGTATTAGCGCCATGTGCGTGCCTGTGTATGTGACGGCTCCGTTTATCCTAGTTCCTGCCCTTAAATTGTAAATGAGGGGGTGTTAGTTTTTATCAAGTCTAAGAGGTCTTTTCAAGATGAAGTTTTTTCACGGTTAACACGGAACTCTTCGAACGGGTTTAAATCTTTTTTCTTATACGTTTTGGTGATTGTAAGCCCTTATATCTTCTGACTTTTGGTTTCTGAGGGCAGATTCATTTATGGCGTTTTCTCAGGCGTCTCTGTTGTCGATGACATGTATGAGTAGCCTTGTTATAGCAACTAATAGCTTTGTAATGAGTAACTTGCTGCCTGAACTTTAACGGTAATTTTCACCCGCACAAAGCGGCTTTTAATAGCATGTCCTGACTTGCACTCTAAATTTCAACAATAATCCTTCAAATCTTCTACATTCTGGAAACAAAAGGCCAGCAACTTATAAGTTCCTACAGTGGAAAAACGTCACATGCATCCATACGCTTCAGGAGCTTTTGATGCGCGAATGCAAATGCAAAAAGGTGAACAGGAAAAGTGTTCGCAGAATTCGGCTGCTGCAAGGCTGGGTATGACTGCAACTTCAACTCAGAAGGAAGCATGGTGGGTTGTGATTCCACTTCCAGCTGGATGTGCTTCCTTGTTTGATTCACTTCTTGCTCAAGTGCAAATAAAACAACCAGTTACAAACAATGATTTGCTGTGCGGTATAGTGCGGACCATTTCACAAAGACTCTCGCAGAACAAAGTAAAAAAAGAGGTGAAATGGAACCAAAAATCACTTATTAGAGGAAGGTTGGTCAACTTTGTCAATCTCTCGGTACTTTTTAACCACCAAGAAGTGTAAGCTTTTGCACGATTTTAATTTTCTGTGCAATTAGACGGAATAAGAGCCAACAAGACGAAATATGGTTGAACAACGTTTCCATCTACGAAGTCAGTATAGAATTGCATGACGTCATCAAAAAGTCCAAAGGCATCACGTTTAAAATGCACGCAGGCCATCATATTTTTTGAGCACTGACGATTTATTTAAAACGACGGAGTGTTAAACGTTGATGAAAATTGATGAAATCCCTGTTGTTGAATGACCATGTAGAACAACTCGCAATAGAAAATTACTGAAATTTAAAAAATAATCCGAATACTCCTTTAGAATTGTCAGGCAGATTGACTCAGAGAAAAAGTTCCGTTTAAAAAATTCACTGCTATATTGCTACGAAACTATTCCAAAGATGATGACATACAGTTTCTTAGATCAATTGATCAAAATCGTGCGCGCAGCTACACAATTCGCAACATGAAAATTCCTGAAGCAAGTCTAGTACATAAGATGAGAATAACGTATAATATGAATGTACCGAAGGTTCAAAATTGAGAAATGGTTTTGAGGAAAGAGCAACTATAGATCATGGCGGAATATGACGCCAGTGTCATCTACAGCTCAAGCTTCATTTACACAAATTTTAGCAAAAAAGTGACGCTAAACTCGAACTGTAACACGCGAAAGATCATTGCGTTGGTGAATTTCATATTTTCGAGAATGTTAGTGATTTCTCATAGCTGTTAGTGGAGGCCGTCACTCAGTGTGCATATTATTGATAACTCGAATGACGTAAAATTTAAGCAATTTGAAGAATTCTGTTGCAGTATTCTCAGGCCTAAACACATCGCTGCCTATAATTCGTAAAAACCAGCTGCGTTCAGATCCAGTGATCAAAAGTATCCTTAAAATCGCATTTTCTATTAGCAGCCGACTTTTTTTCCATCATCTGGATGTGATGCTACAGGTAGATAACTGCAAACTCGCCCACGGTACTACTATTAAAACGCAGAAACTGTTTTCGCTTTGAAAAGATTCGAACATATTTTCACATTAGTGGGCAAATTATCTCACAAGAAACGCCCTATAGTTAAGCGAGCTAAGTCGTCTGCTATATCTAAATTTCCAGTGAAAGTTTCAGTTCGTGAGAAACACATTCTTAGAAATAAAACGTTTGTTTAAATTTTGAAGTGAGAATAATAGAAACAAATACACTAAAAGATTGTAAAGTTTCTATGCGAGCGGATGCACGAAAAGGGATGATCAAAAGCAATAAAAAATCAATTTTAATGCTTTTATTCATATCGTGAATTGCATAAATTATCACTTCATAAAACGCTTAAAATCTGTTAGAAGGCATCAAAACTTCAACAGAAAAAACATTTTTCTATATGTTAATATTGGGAAAACCGTCAAAAATCTATAGAAAATCCAGAATTATATATCAAAGCAGCGATGCGAATCTCATAAAGACGAAACGCTTAAGAAATGTTTTATAGAAGGAAAGTGAATTTGCCAGCTAGATGAACTCCAGTAACTATTGCTGCTTTTCATTGTCCACTGCTGCTCACAGTTGGTGAGAGAACGCATTGTTTAAACGTTATAAGCATATAAATATTTAAAGCAGATGGGAATTTGAGAAAGAAAGTGGGAAGGAAAGAACATCAATGACAATTTTGCGTCCACATGAATTTCTATTGAGAAAATAAAAAATAAAAATTTCGCAAGGCAAGTCTGTCAGTGAATTCAGATGAAGAAAGGAAATCAGTAAAAAAATTATCTGTGGCTGTATTCCCTCGTCAATTCTTCACTAATGCGCTTTTTATGTGATTCTGATAGTCCTAATAATTTCTTTACGTAATGAAAATCCACCCATTGTTCGACATGGCACAGGCCGTGCTTAGTCTAATTCTGTGCTACAAAAGTGATCAATCATCAGCAACGAGAGAATGAATGAATGCAGGAAAGAGAATGAAGAAGGAAGCGAAGGAAAGCCCAAATACATAGTGATTTGCTCAGGAGAGAATAACTAGTGCAGTGATGTCAAAAGTCTCGCTATCGTTACAACGATCTGTTTCATTTAAACGATCCTATTGACGTGAAAACCTATCATTGAAGCAGTGCTCGCAAATACTTCGAAAAAACGCTATTGATCGGATAAAACGCTGCAATTGTCGGTTTTTCTTTCGAAAAAGTGCTTAAAGCTTCCATTCATTCTACTGCAATATGTTTAAAAATTTTCACCAGTTCTTTGCAAAGAATTCTTTTCTTAGAGAAACATGCGACTTGATGAATCCACTCAAATATTACTTGCTCGTTTGACCATTCAAAGTAAAAAGTGAAAAGAAAATGCTCCGAACGATGAAATCCTTGATTTCTTGATGAATAATTCTGAGAAAAATAATTACATGTTTCATATAATTTCCATCAAATTGTGCATTTTGATCTCTCGATTTAAGTTTGTTGTTCCTAGCCTTCTTCTGTGACTACCGCAAAAAAAATCTGTTAATAATCTTTAAAATCCTCTGAAAATGATTCACAGAGAAAAACAAAAGAAAAACTTCAAAAACCAATTCCTCAGGTTTTTTTGAATCACCACAAAACTTCAACGAATGCTTCTGCTTCGATGCTTAAAAGTTCACAGGACAGTTTCTATATTATTTCTCAAAATATAAATTCTCGTCCACTGATTACAAACCACGTTTGCAGTATAATGCGGAGGCAATCGTTTAAAGCATGTTAAAGCCTTAGGGAATGTTGCCAACATCGAATTGGTAAATAATGAGTAAAAGATCATATTTGTGGTGGCCTAATATGAGAACGGCCTCGCAGAGTTGAAACATTGCAATATGAGTGAATTTAAGTTTCGCGGCCATATTAAAACTCCTATCAAATAGGTTTTCTTAGTTTTTTCTTCAGAATGCATTTCAGCGTCCATATCGGGATATGCAAACCCAGGGAAATCGATGATTATTATCAGTGCTGAACAGTAGAGGATGGCAGTGAACTGTGAGACAAACGGCTCAACAAAAATAACTCAACCCTTCAAAACAACTTTTGTTTCAGTGCTTTATTTTTTGGCAATTGAAGAGACGCGCATAAAAACACCCGAAAGGGTATTACTTGTTTAGCTGCTGTTAAGAAGTTACTGATGTTTAACTTACTTCAAGAATAATGCGCTCCGATTCTTCTCTTATGAATTTACAATTAAAACATCTTTACTGTTAAAGAGCGAGAGCATCGAGAATATTGTACGTCTTATCGAAACACTCGTGATTACATTTTCTGGCTTCCCACTTTTTCGAGGATTATGGGTACCTCTTAGAGGCAGAGGAAGCCACATTTTCAGAGTGCCTTAGCTCATGATGCCTGAGAGTGGACATTCTCAATGAAATCCTCCTACTATTGTTGGAAGTAACACGCCATGGCATTACATATTCAACTTCAACGCGTAACATCCCACACTTGTTCGATTTGATTATGCAAAAGTTATTGCATGTTTACTCGGAATTCTCATGAGGCACCGTAATTCTTTTTTCATAAGCGGAGGTTATTCGATGGCTCTTTTCAACTAGAAAGGGTTGAAGAAGGGTCGTTTGCAGAACGGCTCTTGTCTGGCAAATGCACATTGGAATAAAAGCGTACACTTTAGTTGTTTCTCCTACCTTTTTTTCTCGATTTTTTTTCGAATACTTTCGGATAGTTGCGTGTTCCTTCTGAATTCTAGCTGCATGTTTCATATCACGTAGTTTAGTTGACAGAGTTAGAGAGTGGGTTCGCACCTATTTGCACGATTTCCGTAAGCAAAGATGTTAATTGCCTTGCTTTTATTAAAGTCATTCTTCAGCTTCTGTTTCAAAGTTTCGAATTTCACATCACGTTACCTCTAGAAGCTGCTCAAAGGGATCAAGTAAATGAGACCCCCGTTTCACTTCTAATAAAGCCGTTTATTTTGCGCATGAATGGAGACAGTGGTATTAAACGAAACAAAAGCAACCCGTTTTCCATATAATAAGGCTCTTTCCATAACGGTAAATGTGAATGCATAAGTGGCAACATTTCCGAAATCGTTCTCCACCTGTGCCTCAAAACCTCGAATATAATCAACCGCAAGTATGGTGACAACGTCTCAAAACATTTTTAGCCTCGTTCTTATGAGCTTTATAAGGGAACTGCAAAAAATGAGCCATTCTGAGTCGTTTACAAAATTTTCTCGGAGTTTTTTGTATTTTTGAAAAGATTTACTGAACGTTGACGATATCGCTCAAAGTGTGCAAGATTTTTCAATTAAAAAGTCCCATTCTCATAAGAGCCATTAATGAAAGCTGAAAAAGTTGTCATCATAACGTGAAAGGAAAAGCGTCGAATATTCGCTACGCAGCACGTATGATCATCAGTGCCGACGAAAATTTTCTTTAAAAAACCTCTCAAGAATTTACCTATCTCACTATCTTTCAGACACAGCCTTAGTCTAGTCTAGCATCTTCACGAACATCTAACTCGATCAAAAATTATAGAGTGATATAAAACAGAGGGATCACCTATGACAGCGAAACCCTTCAGGACCACCTAATCGCCTCAATATTGATGCTCTTACAGCTTTGCGTTGCCTGGATGTATTCAGAGATTTTTTTTTTTTTCACTCAAGCTTTGGCGCTTTTCTACAATGAATGCAGCTGAAGGAAGAGTTACGAACATCAACTTAACGAAACGTTGCGAATGACTTAAAGTCCGTTTGATGTCTCGACTAGTTCAAGAACTCCTCTACGGAGACTTCTACACGAATAGTCCGATTAAAGCCTGACTTGTCACATTTGTTTAGACAACTAATCACTACTGTAGCAGATGAAACTCAAGTTCGAGACCATCTTATTCCAAAATTGATGCTTCAACTGATTCAGGTTCAGCAGCAGACTCCAGTGAGCGAGCATACTCACCAGTGCTATTTCTTCCCACAATAAACGCAGTGAATCTAGAGAACAAATCGCATTTACACGTGAGACTGAGATTAGACTAAGAACTCCATTCTTTTGATTCACATATAATTCTTTGGTTCACCATGTTCTAAACTTTATCCCCTTTTGGTATTATTTCGAAGCTTATGTTGCACTCAACATGGTCATTATCCAAATCGACGCACAACGATCACTACAGCGTACATAAGAGAAACAATCAATGATTTGTGATGGATAACCTCACAGCTGTGCACAGGTGACACTAAACATTCGTTTGTTAAGATGGAACCTGTGACGATCTCTCTAAATAATCTCTCGATGAATACTATTGAAAGAGCTTATTAAGGTCTCTTTAAACGAATAATATGGCGTATATAGTGCCCAATAAACGTGAGAGTGCACGAATATAGGCCGTTGATCAGTTATAAAAGTGAACGCCACATCCAATGATCCATGGCAAACATTCCTTTTCACTGAACTCAATGGAATCAATTAATTAATCCAATCTGTCAATTAAAGCTGATCGTCCTCATGAAAAGACGACTAAAAAGTAGTCTTAACAGGAATATTAAGCGGAAATTTTACAGAAGTGATGAAAACCGTGTTATGTTATTTATATGAAACTGTTATTCCACAAATATGCATTGTCAATGGCATGAATCTAACAGAAGCGAAAATATCAAGCGGGAGCAGAGAGTGGCAGTAGTTTGCAACGACGTGGGATACCTTTCGGCTGCAAGAGAAGACCTTGTCCTATCCTTTCCAGCTTATATCAGAAAGTAGCATTTCTTCACATTTTCATTGTAACATCAGAATCAGCGCTTTTCTTGTCCCCCCTCCCCCCTCCCCCCCTCCCGACAAAAATGCAAAATTTTGTTTCGATGTGAAGGTCATCATCTGTAAACAAAGATCTGACCATAATATGAAGCGCAAGGAGAACCTACCTACGTGCCAAGGGTTTGACAACACTATATTGTTGTTCGCATTTCTTCAAGTTGTATTGCTTCACTAAGCGACGGTTGCATAGGATTAATTCTTTCCAAACTGAAGGCCACATAAGTACTATGAAGGTTCAAGAATAAATGTCATGAAAAGACGAATAATTAATTCATTGCCAATTGAGGAAGCACCTCCTAATGAAAAAAAAAACGTCAAGAGTTAACTGCAGACGCCAAGGAAGCCCAACAAACAACGAGATGAGCCAACTAACGTGCGATTATCGATAAGAAATCGGCAAATTATGAAGCGAAGAAAGCGAAATGACGCAGAAGAATATGAAAACGGCGTCTGAAGCACACTCATTTCAACGGCACTCTCGGGTATTCTGGAAAGAGGATCTAAATCAGCAAAAATTCAGACATCGGTTCGATAAAACGCATACTGGCAAATGTCCGCTTATCAAGCTGCAACATCTGATAAGAACGCAACAATGACGACTAGATAGACGAACAATTTTTCCATTTCCACTCACTGAACGAAATTCTTGTTTTTGAAAATGGATGTTTGGAGGACGGAATGAGGAAGGAGGGAAGAGAGAACGGAGAACCAGAGGAGGAGAGGAAGCACCTTTCTATTTTTGATAGAGGCCTGAGCCATATTTCAACCGGGAGAAATCACTCTTATAATCCTTTCATTCTCTGACGCATTATTGCGGCGAATGTCTGTATGCTTGTATTTTTATGTGCTATTTGTCTGGATGCTCGGTAATTTGAGTTCGGATTCGCTAGAACCAGATTTGCGAAATTTGCTGAATAAAACATTTGCAATAGTGTAACTTGATCAAAAGTATTTGTTGTCCACTTTAAAGGCGTTTAACTGCGTTTTCGGACACCCACAGGGCATTTATGGGTGTCCAAAAAGAACTGAGAGCTAAAAAATTTATACGGACTTTATGTCAATTTGCACAAGTCAAGCCATAGGAGAAGGAATTTTTCGTAGAGGATTCGCATCTGCGAGGTGATATCTTAAAAATTGAGGACAAAGTTCCTCATTTCTGTTGTCGACACCTGATGCATTTGCTGTTCAATTCAGTGGATTGTAAATGCATATTTCATGCAAATACAACTTCTCTTGTATGCCTCTCCACTTATTTAATACTGAAAAATTTTTCACTGTTTCAGCTAAAAACGTTTCTTTGAACTGCACCCAAGCTTGTTGCTATGCCGTTTCCGAAACCGCACTCCTCAACATCTTCAGTCTTACATGAAAGTCATCTTGCACACAAGATAAAACTTTGTTTTCGATGCCGATATCGTTATTTGTGAACGTCGCTGCGACTCATACACAAACTCACGTCGACCTATAGAAGTAAAACATCTTATTATTGACTGATTATGGAACCACCACGCAATTGCTACACTTTCAGACAGTCGCAGTGATCGGGAGGAGCGCAAGTTTTGCTGATACTACTGGAAATGAGTTATTTCAAGTTGTGATTGACGGAATCTACAAGCTTTCATTGGTAAATAGGGAAATGATAAAAAGTGCTTTATTCCATAGCAGCATTCATAAGCCACTCTTGGAATATACGTGCCATAATTCGCTCCCCTCCTGATCTCCGCTTCTTATCACCTGACTTCACCGACGCTCACGACTGCTGAGAATAAAAAGATGAATGAAAAAGTTGTAATAAACTAACGTCGCTAAGCGCGACTTATCATACGAAAGGTGATAATAAGGACTGCGTTTACCTGAATCACTGAAAATATATTTAAGTATGTAAGATTCTCTAGCATATTTGAGTAAAAGAACGCTAATACGATGCGTGACAACGCATGAAGGTCATCGTCTTACAGTAAACAAACACGCCATTTTCAATGTTCACAATTTTCAGAGATTCTACATGCGCATTTATGCAATCAAAAACTTGCAAATATTTCACTGTTTGTGTCAAAAAGAGTCCTTTTCGAGAACAGTTTCTTCGACGGAATACACTAAGTTTTTATGAGTCTAGCTTACTGTATTTGCGTTCTTCAAATACAATCACCCTAGTTCGAGGAGGTAAATTTGCATCCATTCAGCTCTTCTACTCAATGTTACCTGAGAGTAATGCAGCATGGACGCGTAGTTTCGCAGCATTTTGCAGCGTTTTCGTCATCAAACAGCACACACGCATCTCTCTTTTCAAACATCGATTATGTGAGAATTAAATTGAATTCGCAATTTTTTCAGTCACTTCCACGATCGTTCGATTCACAATCACTGAAGCATTCGCATGAAAAAAAACAGTTAAGCAGACAATTTGACATATGACTTGGCATATTCGATGACTTCTGAAAAATAGCAAGCCGTCGTTTGTTCCTTAAAAATGCCACTTGAAGAACATAATGTTTATTTAAAAGCGTTTCCAAATAAATAAATTAAGTGCATAAATCAAATGTCACTCGAAGATTCTCATTGGTTTTATTGATAATCTCACTAACTTTCACTCATGAATAAATGCTATGAAATTGTATTTTCTTAAATTATGATCTGATTTGATTAAAATGCTTTAAATCGCAACAAAATTCGATGCTTACCACATTACGGGATAAACACTTTAATAATCTTTTCTGATGATTTTCTTGATTAGCTATATACTACGAAACATATGCCAAATAACACAAGATTACTTTACTCAAAATTGATCATGTCAATTGGTGAGAATCTGATTATAAAAGAAATATTGCTTATCTTCCTATTCGAGTATCAAAGAGGGAAAATTTCAGGAGTGAAGGCCATACTCTATTGCTGCGATAAATATGAGCGGCTAGTCAGCTCGGTAAAGAAATATAATGAATCTGAAAACTGCATCGCCATCTAACAAATCAGATATTCCTCCAAAATTTTTATACTGATCGATATATCATCAAAACCCTTTCGAGCAAAGAACTGCTCTGTCAATTGAAATTATCCAAGGGCCCAAGGGCAATTAACTGATGAGGATCGGATGTGAATTAATATTCTCTAAAGAAATTTCAAACTGGCATCTAACTCGAGAAAATAATGCTAGTTAAGCAGCATCTGAAGATTTTCGTCAAAGAGAGCTACAGCCCAGACTAATAGCATCATCTTCAGGAGGTGGTTACTTTTAGTATGTAAGGGAAGGTGTGATCGGAGTGTGGTGGGAAACGAAAAGTTTGGGTCCGGAAAAAATAAGAAGAATGGAGTTTCCACTGGGAGGGGAGGGGGGGGGAACTTTGAGTTTCGGTAACGTTGCATCCTCCGTATTTCTTTTCTTTCTACCTAGAATCGTTACTGCAATCTTCACAACGAAACTGCTAGAACTTTCATGATAAAGCTGCTCTATAAATTCATCTTTACAGAGCTCAGTGATTGCTGATAAAGCTCAGTGATAAAGCTTTACTGAAAACGGAACCACTCCATCAAACTAGACACAATTTGATCCAAAAATAGCAACAGACGAAATAAAATTTTTCCGACGTGCACAAATTTCGCACAAACACAAAATCTTGAGAGCCTATTGCACAAAATGGAGCAAGCAAAACAGCAGGTGTGAAGGCACACCAGCAACGTCATGCCATATACATTTTTGACGTTTCAGCCCACCTCATCGGATTGTTGTTCAAGAAACAGCGAGGCAACCAATGAAATGAATTACCATGCGCAACCTACCCATAGAACAGTACTCGGGCAAAAAAAAAATCTCAAAAATCATCAACACATTATGTGCAGAACAAATTTGTATACTATCTCATAAGGCAGTGAATGCTCGCGAATCACAGAAAAGTGCATTTCTGTACAATTTTAAAAAGCGCATGCAAAGTCTCTTTCAACAGGAAAGGAAAGACAACTGTAATATGAAGTGCGCAGCAGGGTTAACCACTTTGCACGTGTGCTAAAGCAAAGCGATGAGCAAGGCAAGCGCAAATGCAATATGGAGTGGAGAATTCATGATTCTGATGAATTATTTATTTGCAGCATACGTTCATTGGATATCACCAAGTGAGAAGAAGCATAAAAACGCATAATGTGCTAGGAATAACACATTTCTGTGCCATGTCTAGAAAAGCTCCCACGTTCAGTGATATCACTCCTTTGCAAGTAACAATAACGGCATTTGGCTGAACCTTTTCGGTCGATAACAATCTTTTGCAGAATACTATATCTTGAGAGTTTGTATTCTGAGGAATTGAAGCGACTAAACAAGTGAACAGATAAAGTAGGCATTCTCAACGAAATGAAAGAGAATATCGATTTTAGGGCATTGAGAGCGGGAGTTACTTGAATAATTACTGAACCAATCCTCGTTCGATGAACCTAACTCAAGAGAGCATAGAAAGAATATTTTGAATTGAATTCGTTCCACTAATAGTGCCGCTTCAATTACATCTTTGCATCTCAGCTACAATATATTTAACTCCGTCGAACAAAATTGATGGTGATTTTCTAAGATCGACTCTCAATCAACCCAAGGTCAATAAGAGAACAGTATATTGATGCATCTATAGAGGGATACATATGTATAACGCGTAATGATTGGTAATCTTTCTAAAGAAGTTGAACAGAATGCACAAACACCTTGAATGATCTCAAGTGTACAGCTTACTGATTCAGACAGAAATCCTGATACTGCATTTGCTTCAGAAGGAAAACTCAAAAAGAACAAAAAATTTCCAAAGAAATTAAATTGGTGGTGAAGGTTTCATTGTGGGATGCTTATTTCCTCGCCTGAAGTTTTGGTAGGATGCAACAGCTGTATGTGATATTTCAAATGTGTACAAAGGGGCCCACTTCTTAAGTTTCGAATGTAGAAGCCTTTCCAGAAGAGGCAGTAGTTATTCCTCTCCTCATTTCTGCACCCTCCCTACCCCCCCCCGCTCAGTCAATAATGATGGGGAGGAGTGTTGAGGGAGAGCTCGGCGATGCAGCTGGTAGCTTGAAAAAGTATGTGTGAAGATAATACACAAGTTAATGCTTGAAAGATTCAGCTAAAAGCGTATTCGGGATTGACGTTGCTAATCCAAAAAGCCAACAGTTCCAAGTTCATTCAATATGGACTTGGAACTGTTGGCGTAAGGAAGTAGTGAGAAATAATTTGGCGCATCCTCTAGTTTTATTGGATCACTTTGTAGTTCTCTGATTTTTTGCATTTATGCAACAAACGCTCTCGTTCAAGGGACTAAAGAGATGCATACTCCACATTTCATGAAGTTACAGTTTTTGTCGCGGTATCTTTATAGAAAAAAAATATTCATGTTGGCTGCGATGTGGATTTAGGGCTCTATCTTACAGCTAACGAAAAGTACCAGAAAAAATGTTCGATCTGTATGCTTGCAATACTGCTGCTTGAGCTCTTTGCACAGATTTGACCTTAGGATAACGGCATTAAAAACAAACTTGATCGTATTCGAGAACTTTTTTCGCTGATGTAAAGATAATACCAAGCATTTCAAAGGGTTCTGGGACGAAAAAAAAATGGACATTTTCTGATCAACTAGCAAGAAAAATGAGATGAAGTCATTATTCTTTAAGGTCCATTACACTACTAAATTTATCTGAAGTAAAACATCCGAAGATGACATTAGTATAGAAAGAATGCAACCTAGAAAGAAGCACTCATGGAAAAATAGCTATGGAGAGAAGCGTGAAGGATTGATGAGAACGCCTGTGAAAATGAGTAATGCTCGCAGGTGAAGTTCAGTACTACGTAACTTTCTCATCGTATATATTTGAAACTTTTTCAGCATAAATCTGAACACTTGCTCATCGCTGCGATTTATACACATGTCTCCGACAGATGACCTCCGAGAGGTGAATAAATTTTGCAATTTATGAAAGCTTTACGCTGCTGTTCGCTATTGAAAATGATGAACTCATAATGCGCCTCCGCAGTTATAAAATTGCTTTTATTACGCCAGTTTCTGATGCTCGAGTATGGGAAGTCGTTTAATGAAATTAAAATGAGCATTATGCAATATTATGTAAAGATGACTCATAAATGAACATGCATAAATTACAGTGTATTAAGCAATCGAAATGATATGCAATGTTTTACCCTAGTGAAACCACCATAAACAATAATGGTGAAGAAAAGCACATAAAACATATCGATCAACAGGAATTCTCACTCGCAAGATGCATTATGGCTGACTCGCATGCATTTGTGTGCAAGCGCTTCATTGAGCTACGGAAGCATGCGGAAGATTCAAGAAATTTTTTGAAATATGATATATACTATAAAGTGATCACATAAATTAACCCTGAAGTTCACCGGTTATCTTCGAAAAAAAGATATAAACGCGTGAAAGCTCCTGGAAAGCTGTATGTATCTTTTGACTGGTCGCGATCCATTTTGCATTAATCGGACTGCATTGTTATTTAGGATGAATGGATGTGAATCCTTTCAAGATTTGAAAGATGTTCGCTTCTACCAAAACATAGGTTCTCTATTGTCTAACTCTATTAGTTTCTGTAGTTTGTGAAAGTAGCTGCCTATTGAGGGGAATGCCAAAACGGAACCAGCTTATCTGACTCGTTATTTCATACGTTTCTCAGCAGTTAGAAAGCCTATTAGATGGTCTAGCGCGGTAAGCCCTTCTGCAGTGCCTTCGTGACCAAACTGTTTCATATACTTCATACAAGCAAGTCAAACATATATCCATAACACACTCACATTTTAACTAATCTGAGCGCATATGCAAGATTCTTGCGTAAAATCTGATCGCCTGAAGATCCCCTTTATGATCACCAAACTTCATCGCTCAATTGTTAAATCCTGAGCAAAAATTCATGCAAGCATGCTGCTGCCATAATGTACTTTCTTAACACATAGTTTTCAAAAGCACATAATAAATGGCTAGTTAAATGATCGCATATACCATATTCAGCAGTACCCTCACATTACAAATATGGGGAATGAGCCACAAGCAGTTAATGAAGTTTGCCCCCCGGAAATCCCCTTTCGAAGAACATCACCAGCACTAATTGGAAAAACTTGTGCTCTATGCTGCATCACATTAAACAATGAAAGATACTGGAAATAGTTTGTGGCCTCTTTTGCTTTCCGAGTCAGTAATTCGGAACTGGCGCAATTTTCGAAGTTTTTGATTGAGCTCATTTGTTTACTGATGATGCGAAGTTGCAAGTGTAAAAATTCTCTGCGCTTCCTTTCTCTCGCCACTAATTTACTTACTAGTGATGTTTCCGTCGCCGTTCACCAGGAATTGCACATTAATTGCTATGAGCAGGCAAAAAGAAAAATCTTTCTGAGAGGCACTGAAGTTTTATCCATATCGTCTGACTTACGCGTTACAAATTAATCCAAGAACGCCAGCAAATGCCAAAGAGAAACAGCTAACGACCGTGTTTACAAATGTATCGTCTTTTGATAGCGTTTGATAGCGTTATCACAATGCCCTAAAAATGTTCACAAGGAAATCATAGTTGTTTATTAAAATTCTCCAAATGATCGAACTTTGCTGTTATATTACAATCATGTTTTCCATTTCACGACTGAGCCGAGATGACGGACGCGATAGCTGGAGGATGGAACCGAGAGGAAAGAGAAGGAGACAGCTGCATCATCCACAGCTTTGGAATGTCGAGAGATAGGTGGAGCTACTGACTGAGGTGGTCGAGGGACACAAAAATATCAACAAAGAGGATTTCAAATCTGCTGAGAGGAAGTCATGCAAAATACGGACGCGTCCGAAGGAAGCCTCTATGGTACTATAGGTGCAAATGATTGCGCATTTGCATATTTGAATTGTCGCATTTGCATCAAATTCTTGCCGGATGCATCGGAGAGTACAATGTGCTGGAATTCTTGCGGTGTCTGAACCAAGCTCCTCATAAATGATAGGGATTCTATCCATCCAACTGTTTCTATATAATGTTTCCTTTTCTGGTGATTTCGAGTATCTTATAGTTCCTTTCATAAAATGGCCCACACCACATTACATACATATCTTGTCGCAGCGGATAATGAAGCCGTAGCCTGAGGCTGCACAAACCTATTTTGTGTGCCCTCGGGTAAAGTGCTTCGCTCTAAACCAGTTTTCCGTCCAACCGGCTCTCCTCACACCTCAGAAAAATGCCTCAGACGCTGATAATCGGAGCTCCTAACACAAATGCTAGAAAGGGATGAGTCGATGATTGAAATCAAGTTAGTAAAGCATCATCGATCTATATAGTCACTGATTACCACAAGTGTAGGAAGAAACAGTATTTGTTCCTCCATTTGCTTATTAGGTATGCAATCTCCCATCAATAACACCTGACACCTTCATTTAATGGTCCCGGTGATACGTCATACTTATGAATTGCAAATAGCGATGCAATTTGAATAATTTTTGAGCAGGAATCGAAAAGTTCGTTTCTAACGATACCGCTTCTGTGAATGATGAATAAAGCCCGATGCATGAAACTACCCTTTATTTTTCGCTTGCCATTGAAATCTTTAAAAGAGGTTTTTAAGGAATAAAGTTGGAAACATATTTTTTACGAATCGATACCACTACTGTTTTTATGTCAAATTTACTCTTTTGGTCCTTCCTAAACGACAGTACAAGCTCGCATTTAATGGTAAAAGATGGGAAAAAAGGTTGCATGAACGAACGAGCAACCAGCCGTTCGTGTGTCAATGACGTTTCATTAGCATATAGCGAATCGGTGTGTATGTGCATTGCAATAATGAGCAACGCTTGCTGACAGCCGCAAAAATAACCGAATCAATAGGCTGATGAGTGCTTAGAGCATGCGCATCGGTGAAACTACGACAACGATCGACGACGTTTGATGTGTCTTCACAACTTGTTTGCATGCTTTCGGCCTTTGTCAAACACACATCTCTATGACAGCAGCATCCATGTTTTCTAGCGCAGGTGTGCTGAATAAATAACCTTGGTCATTAAGGAAACGGTGTGACGAATGCAAATCTTTGGAAAAGATGGAGTAAGCGAAAGTGTGCTCTGCATTATTCAGTAAGACTTAGCTCCGTTTCTGATGGCTTTCTTTCAGATATCGAGGGGCAGATCATGAAAACGTCTTGCAAAAGAATTTATTACCTTCAGTCGTCCACCATCACCAAGTGAAGTAGCTGATGAACGGGAAATGCCGCGATGAAATTAGCCTGACCGGTGGAATGTTATGGCATATCACATATCCTCAAGGGCAAAGATTGTGTTTTCACTATCAGTGGGACTAACAATCTTTTTGATGCTTTCTAATAACCTCATTCATTCTTATACAATGGCAGCTGACAACATTGTTGTGACCCCAGCCACACACAACACATAGTTGCCTCCTATCTTGGCTGCGCTTCATCCCGCCCACCACGATGGTACCATCCAAGAGATGAACTTCATTCTTTAACAGCTGGCAACCACTACGTGCTAATAGTGCGATCTTCCACTTCGTCACCGGGACGTACTATTATTTATTTCTGCAAGAATTACAGTAAAAGTATCACGGTATTTTTCTTCAAAAAATAAATTCACTTTATCCAATATTTTGAGGCCGAATCTCTCTGCTTCCAGAAAGCTGAGCAGATAGATAAGTTTCTCGAGTACTACAACGAAGCCCTTCATCTACTTGATTCTTCAGGATGCTTCTGGAGACGTTCAACAGTGAAAATGGCACTTTAATCATAGAAAGCCGCCCAAAATGTTGCGATTTTGTCACGTCGTTCGATATCATGCTGTCATTTTCGGTGCTTCTTATTCATCATTTTTCAAATTTATTTCTAAGATGTCATCACCCTAGCAATTCAATTTGCGTAGAAGTTTACGAGTGTGCAAATGGATTTTGATTTTTGATGTAGCGGAAGCAAATTTTAAATCTTTTTAATCTTGCCCTGTAGTCCAGCCAGCAATATCATCCTTAGTTTGCAGCTTCGCAGTAAAGTTACAAATGGGAACCGATGGCGCAAAGCGTTGACTTTTGCGAAAACTCTCTCTAAGGATGCGCATATAAGGCTCATAAAGCTGAAAGACGCAACAAGTAACAATTCAGATAGCTTTGCTTTTCATATGGTAGTACCCATTTAGAGTGGGATGCCACTTATGGCGAAAAATCTTTTCAGCGATACCAATAGGCAAAATTGATGGCTAACCGATACGATGTTCATAATGCGCCTATTCCAAGAAGCGAATTCAGTTTCAGCTATAAATGAGGATTGAAATTTTGCGTACCCTCAAAGAAATTCACTCGAAGCAATCCATCTTTCAAGTCATTCGAGGTATTACTCAATACAGCTAAACATATGAAAAAGAATTTTAATATCTCTGAATTTTACCTTGGCCTACCGGTTTCAGTGATCCTAGTGGTATTCCAGTGAATCATACCACATGTGAGAGAACGACACTGAATGAAGTTTGAAAAAGCGATAACCGTGGATAAGGCATTTCTATGACATCAGTAACGGCTCTTCCATCGATGTTGCTCGGTTGTAGAACTATCTTCTTCGGGGCCTTCCGAGAGGGCTTTCTACTCCCCAGAATAACAATTCTTCAATATCTTCGTTGCTCACTGATCGTTCTTCATCTAGCCAAACATATTCTGCTCACCTCAGCTTGATCCGCCTGTTTTCTTATACGATAAGTCAAATTCCTCCGATTTTTTTTCGTTTGGAGTGTACTGCCTAAATGATATGCCAAGTTTTATATTTCCATAGCTCCAACTGCCACTCTGGTCTCTCCTCCTTCCTCCTTGGGAGCATGTTTCGAAGCTGAGCAAAGCTGTAGACAACTGTAAAACAAGAGACCCATCCAAGATATCGCGCTAGAAAACAAAAAAGAGTGACGCGAGCAGAACACATATGCTCACTGATGGACGATCGATAATCATCAAAATCCTTCAATTGGCTCCTGTTAGAAGTGAAATGACTCCTCGGAAAGATGCCGCTGAGCATAGAACTTCATAGAAAGCAAGCGATGGCAAATTATGCAGCAGGGTGCTAAATGAGGTAAACACCAGGTCAAGTTTTGTGGAAAGTAACCTCCGCGTCACTCCATAGCGGCGGTAAACGATCATAACGGGTGTATTGCGGATATTAGCGTCGAGAAAGGGATGATTCCTCATCTATCCGCCTAGAAGAATCCTTGTAGCGCCCGTTTTTCTAATGCACTCACTCCTTAACCGACCCCACCCCTCATAGAGCTCTTCTCCGTAAAATTCGTTTGGTGCTGTTTTATAAATCAACATTTTCATGGCATCGCATCTGTCTATGGGTGTAATCTGTCTATACGGTACTTTCAATTCTTCAACAGCTGAAGTCGCGGTTACGGAATTTGACAGACATAATGTGCAGCACAGAATGCATTCAAACCGTATTTGCCTTCAACCTATCGACCTGCTGTTTACCTCGTTGAAACGTCACCTGAGAAATCGTTGCGCAGGTTGACTTCTCACATCAGCTAAAAATTACTCTCAACTTTGATGACTTCTCCACATAGCGTTGCCACCTTTTTTTGCTATGTCTGCTAAACGCTCGAGCTTAGTTCTCACCACATCAAGGTTTCTTTCTTCCTTCGCCAGCTGCTGCATAGTCAATAGTTTCGGAGGGATGATATTTGAAGAAAAATATGAAACGACATAATAGAGTCCTAAATACTAAATAGGCGAAAATAAGTTGAAACTTGTATGAAACCTTGTGTCTATATATTACATTCTTGTTCCATTTATAGTTACGAGAAAAAATTAATATAAACTTTGATATTTGTATGAAATTGCAGAACGTTTAAAAAAACATTATAAATAGCATTTCGTTTCAAGACATATAAGCAAAGATTAGTTCGTTGTTGGCAAATGAGAGATAAACTGATGTGAACATTTATGAAAATTAAACTGCAGAATGCAGCACGAGTAATTTATTTAGACATTAATTCACAATGTGTTAATTTAGGAGTGCTATTAACATTATGGCTCCACACCACCGTATACAATAAAATGATTACTGCATCTCCTTTAGATTAGTCCTGCAACGATGTGCTTTAGCAAATCATATTGTAGATGCGAAATTTAACTTGGGATCACACCACTGATCGAAGAGGGCGATTGTTCCATTGCAAATGCTTGTACACCATCATATAAAAGATACACTGCCATAAATGAGTTAATTCGACGGTAAAATGGATGTCACCTTGGAGACCGAAACAGAAACTCATGTTAACACAAAATAGGCCTTGCGACTCGGCTAGAACTTCTTCGGTTGTTCAAAATTTAGGCCAATTTGCATTTGAAAAGAAAAATATCTGTTACCGAATTAAAATGTTAACGAATCTTATTTCTCCTCAACAATAATGTGAAAACAATAATAGGTGTTTTCTATGACGCTAAAAGAATAGGCAACAGACCATTCAAACACAAAACGGCAAGTGGGCCTATTTGATGAGTGCGGTTGGATCGGTTGGATTTATAGCAACTCATTCCCTCACAGCAACGCTCTGAACTATAACTCACGCAAAATTGCCGAAAACAACAATAATTATAACTAAATACATTCTAAACATTCATATTTGGCCCAGATTGCCTCAAAATGACATTGGAATTACACAGTCGATTTGATGTTCGCTTTTCAAATTTGATGTTTTTTAGCGTAATTCTTCTTCCATCTAAAATATCCTTAACATAATTCTTGTGAACAATAGATGCTCGAAGATATAGAAAAAGATCATGCGGAATGTAGCGTTTTTTTACCTGAAATAGGCTGAACAAATGCCATTCGATTCAAATCAGATCAATTCAAGTCCCGCTACTGAACGTTTTTACTAGGAATTTACGGGCAATAGTAGAACTGCTATAAGCGTGTTAATTCCAAGCCTACTTTTGTATAGGAATATGACATGACGTGATATGATGAAATTAAAGCGTTTTTCATATACTGACAGAATTTTGTCATCAGAAGAAGCACTTAACAAATATACATGGTCGGAATAGTTATTAAGCTTACATATACATTGTTGGCTTAATTATTGAAAGAAAGAAAAGTTTAGCCGCAATGAAGAGTTCACTTCAACGAAGCTGCTCCTATCCGATCGCAAACTTTTACGTTTCTTGCATTGCACAGAACAGTTGTTGGAAGTGTTGAATAATATAATTCAGCCTTTTTTCCATATAACAATCGAATGAGGGAATTAGAGAACAACATAAAAATATGCATAGCATCGTCTTGATAGTTCAAAAATCCAATTACCATATTCTATTTGCTTGAGTATTCATAATGGCATGTTCGCTCCACAAATGGAGCACAATGAAATTGCTGAAGTTGAAATATTTGAAATTCCTCTCGTGCATCAATCGAGCTCAGTGCTTATGCGCTGTAAGGTATTTAGTCAGTCGTAATGAAAAAAAGGCGTTTGAGTTGAACCGACACACAATACTCCTAAACGTTACATCTTCATGATATGTACTCATCGATCCATCTAAGTTCTGCCCCTTCAATAATTCTGTAAAACCGATTCATTTCCATAAAATAGGTTTCCATCTCTCTTTCCGTCTACAACTATATGACGGATTTAAGAATGAAGAACTTTCAACCTTCTTCGTGATTTTGCTATGAAAACTTTCGAAGATAGACAATATGACATCAAGTAAAAACAAATCACATAGACAGTGGAGGGATGTCACCACAGTAACGTGCTTTGCAGCTGCCTTTGAAGAGATCGAAAAGAGATATAGAGAGGCAAGAAGAGGGAGAGAGAGAGGGATGAGAGAGGAAAATGAGTAAAAATGCAGAGAGAAAGAGAGAGAGACAAAAGAAATGAGAGAAGGTGAGAATGGGCGAGAGAAGAAAGAGAGAGGGAGGAAGAGGAGAAATACGGCGTAGTACCCCTAATATGAACCACTTTCACTGTTAATAACAAATCGGACTTAACCGAAGAATTTCGAATTGCAAATCGAGGTGCATTAATCGATATGCCCGATGATTATGAAGAATAATAGGGAGACGGATGTGATTTGCCAATGTGGAGATGTGACAGGCGTGTGGAAGTTTTGCAACAATTTAACGCATTTTTCTGCGCTCACTGTACACCTGTCCCACTAATACTTATAAACTTATTTGCTTAACTGTCTATTTATTCATTTACTGACTTGTTTATTCGATGTGTCTAGTGGGGGAATATGTGCACAAGTGTATAGAAGGTAGGCAATAGAAGAAACGGTAAAAAGGAATCTACGTATGCCCAACGGACTGTGCAAAGAGACCCAGCATGCAAAGCACAAAAAAATGAATGAGAAATAGACATCACAAGAATATCAATATCGCGAACATTTAAAACATAAGGCGGCAATAGAACGGAAATCGAAACGACTCACAGATCTTACGAACATTTCCATATTTATTTGTTTACTTAGGAGTCTCGCTAAAAATTGTTTTTGCATATTTATTTAATATCAACAAATAAATGTCAACTCGTTTCTTATGCTAAATGACTTAAAAGTGAAAGTTTCGCTGGCTGCCCACATATTCGGAAAAATCCTCAGAGAGAGCAAAGAAAAAAGCATCAAAGAAAGCGAATTCTATAATTTTCCTTTTCCAATTACCAATATATTTGATGCAAAACAAATGTGCCTCATAGAACAAATTGGTTCCACAATAATATTGCGTGATTAAGATTTCCGCCGTTTACAGATGTTGATTGCTATCATCAATAATCACACATTTCCAGCGAATGCATATATGCAGCATATTTATAATCTCACCGCACAGGCAATTTTCTTCATAAATATCGCATAAAAATAAATTTTCAAAAATAGTCCCATCTGATATAAAGATGAGATGATGTCATTCTTGACATAGAGCTCTCAATCGGTGTTTTCCTTTCAAACGCCATCCACTTTAATCTTCGATGATGCGTTTGGGGGATACTGATGCTAGTTTGCCTCTCATAATGGAAGATGGTATAAAAGCATATCACAAGGTTAACAACAGCATCGAGTGATCCCAAAATTCTCCTAACTTTCACGGTTCGCTTTACAAATGAAAAATGCTCAACTTTGCAAGGCTTAGATCCATGCAAATAAGTTCAATGAGCAGTTTGGTGATTCTAAACAAAAACGACAAACAAACGCTCCCTAGTAAACAGGCATATTCGGGCCGATTTGCATCACGATTCGCAACAAGCGATGGGCTCATCGATACGCTGATTGCCAAACCCTCATGTTCCTCCTCTACCCATTTCCCCTCCTATAGCAGATTCTCTAATCGAGGACTAACGGTGAATCCACTCAACTGATTTGCAACGTTCCATCAGCTAAAATAGAGAAGCACAAAAACGCTCCAGAGCTATTCGTTGTAACAAGAAAAGTGTTCGGAAGAAGCAAGGTCGAGGCAGTTTCACAAACGTCTCTGCAAGTTTTACGCATGATTTTATGCAGAAATACGTATTTGGGATGGAATAAGCTGCCAGCGCATCACTTTTCAGACAGCAACCTTCAATTATATCATCGATACTCGGAAACAACTACGGTGGGAAGTGACGGTCGGTTCAGCTAGGCAAACAAAACAGCACAACCGCATAAGACTTGGTGATTGCTGAAAAATATAGATGCCACTGATCTAGCTGACTGCATTTTCGAACGCAAGTTATGTCCTAGTAATTTGTTCTAGAAAACGCTCCAAAACAAGATTTTTTTATTTTTATAAAACTATCGATTTCAGCTATTCGGATCAACAAAAGGCAACTTTCCTGGAACGAGTTTTTATGAAATGCGTCAAATGAGATTCCTGTCACTAGAACAATCACAAACTCCTCGTACTTTTCTCTACAGTTATCTTGGAAAGTGCCGAAAAAGAGATTAACATCCTCTCTAGATGAGCAAACCTGAATGATACACAAGGTGAGCAGCGATCAATAACCCGCAAATGTCTTTAAAGCTCAGCAGGGGAACTAACTTTAAAGTTTTGCATCAGTGGACTAATAGCCAATATCTATCCCTACAGTGGTCGAACAATCCACCAATATTTTCCTCCACTCACAAAACAGACGAATGCTGCAAATTGAGAGTGCTGCGGTTGCAGCTAGTGATGCCGCGCAGTAGTGCGTTTTTAATGCACTTCGAAGGAAGCGGCTTAACAAGCGAACAAACCGGTTAAGCAGTATCGTTCAAGATTGCTATTGCTATTTATAGTGTCTTTAAAACTTTTGCAGTTTTGCTGAAATTCATCTAAAAAAATCTTTGAGTGTTTATAAATCACATCACAAAACCACTCAGTTATTCAATGTTTTTCGAAAGAATTCAGTGTGTCTCTTATGGCATTTCCAGCAACTTAGCAAAAATTAAATGAAACGTTTAAGCAATCAACGAATCAACGAAAGTTGATGAAGAATTGATGAGTGCCGCCGGAAATTCGTCTCTTTGCGCAATGAATGATTTCTGTGCGACGAAGAATTCAAAAAAAAAAAAAAAAAACTACTGGCAAACAATTCACCATATAGGTTTAAATGCATAATAATATCGAAAAAATTCCCTAACTTGTTCAGTGTTTCATCAAATCTACCAGCTACTTCATCGTCTTCTCTGTGAGATTTATGAATTTCAGCGCAATTCACAGTGTCTTTTAAATTTTGCCAAATGAGGTGGCACTACTCATACATCGAATCGTTGTCCTCCTTTTCCACCTTGAGCTCTTCTTATACCCCTACCAACCCTCCTTTTCAAACTATCGGCAGTCAAACATTCCATACTCTCAGGGCTGTAGTAAACATTAGGCATCACTGCACAAAGCTATTATTTCATAGCCTTATTTCGGTTCACAAGTGAATCCGAGAAAAAACTGTCTGCATGTGGGAATTGAAACAAGCGAACAGAGAATTATGTGGTCACGAAATTCTTCGTTTTTATCAAGAACGAAAAAAGTTGGGATAGAGAAAAACGATCCCAATTGACATCGGGAATAGTATTTGATTGCTACACTGAAAGCAGCCTAAACAAAGAAGAACGCTTGTTCGAAAACAGCACAAAGGTGGTATTGACTGCATAATTTACAGGAAATAATGATAGCACAATAATGTAAACATTTCATATTATAAAAATGTCTGCTCACATTCCACAAACAAAACAACATTAGTTCCCCGCGTAGAGATAGTTGCCGCTTTAAAAAGGACAAAGTTTTGAGAAATTGTGTTGGAAAAATAGATACAGAATTTTTCTATGTGAAAAAAAACTCACATCTCTGAATGTTAAAGCAAGCTTAAATCTTCTAAAAGACTCACTGCAACTGTGTAAGTTGAATAACCTCCCGTTGACATCTTGCTCAGCTTATGATTTAGCGATCCTAATAAATTTACACCATCGAGGAGCGTTTGTCCCTCAAATGCTGCTTCAAGAACTAATATAGATGAAAGTAATTATCTGCAAGACATCTCCAATCGAGTGAGGCTCATCCTTAACTTAAGCTCATACTTAACGAAGAATAAATAATTGAATGTTGAGTAAAAACTGTGATTTGTATAGTGCAATTAAATAAACGATAGCGAATTTGTTCAAAGGCATACAAAAACACGTAACAAAGGAACTAGTACGGAGTGCTACTTTTGCAAACTTTCTCATCAGGTCAGCCAGTTTCATAAAATGTCAACAAGTAATTAATCATGAGTATTGATGTTTCAACTAATCAGACCACTCACACATTTCTATCACAACAAATTTGCGGAGCACATGAGAACCTCTCGTCTATAGTGCATTTATCTGTATGCCTGTTTGTCTGCCATGTATTTTCAACTTGGCAACCTTTGGACGTGTACTAGAAAAAAATTTAGTGTGTGTCGCCTTCTGTACCAGTTATCACGCGAATCAATCGACTTTCGAGGAAGCAATCGATGTTGAACATATTAAAAAAAAAATGCATCCATTTTACACAGGTCGCTTCTTCATTTAGTATCGCTATAATGCACGTCTACGCCTCAGCATAAAAAGGAATCTTCTATGTGGGCGCTGCATGAGCGGTGGGACCAAACGAAATATAAAGCTGAATGGCCGGTTGCGCGAAATGCAACAATGATTATTATTTGAGCTTTCCTGTCATGCCGTTCCGCTTCATCCAACATGGTTGCCCATAAAATGCATCTCCACTAGCTGCGAATTTATGCAGATTTAGGAGTCAATTTGAATGTCTGTCGTTTCGATCGGAGATGGCGGATCAGTTGGAGAGCTAAAACAGATGGTAACACTGTAAAAAAGTTAGACTCACAATGTTTCATGGTTCTTGATCAAGTGGTCAACAATTAGCAGACAGCGTCACAGGCAGAAATGCAACGAATATACAATATGTACACTCACAGATGTGACGTCACCGTGACGCACATTGCAGTCAAAATTTGCAGGGAAAGCAAAGAAACATGCTCACGGAAAAGCCCACTCAGATTATGGCATGGATTGAACAAGACGATAGCTACCTATTGGGTTATTCTGTAAAAATCGATTAGGCGAGTGGCACTGACTGGTTCATTTTCAGTAGATGTAAACGGCTGATAGTCGGTGGTCGGAACTCCACCCGTTAATGTTCAAGGGAAAACGACTAAAAGCGAACTGATTGAGTTGGCCCAACCGACTGAAATTTCAGACTGTCATAACCTTGAAGCAATATTCTTGACGGCTTCTGAAAAGAAATTTCCGGACGGCAGAGGAAGAGTCCTGAGCATGGTCATAAACTTGTGTTGCTTAAGAGAATTCATACGACATCAGCCGTGTAATTTTGCTTCCTGACAAATTGTCTCTGATGCAATTTGGAGGACAAAACTAATTAACGCACAAGTAATAATGCCTCGTTGTAAGATGCGTAACTCGCTGCTGTTGCAACCAAAAAGCAATTGCTGTTCGTCTTTCTGAGCCATTAATTACATTTAAAACCGCGTTTCCAACGACCATAACAAATGCAGAGTGAAAAACATCCTATCCAATAGCATCTAATTTGTTTGGTGTTGACTCGTTCCACTTGTTTTGGCAACACGTTTATGATATTCTCTGAATGCCTCAACTAGGGACCAGTTTACTTTGAGTTCAGTCCCAATTTATTCATACTTTTATAAATGTTTCCTAGATTTTGCTTCGATTTTTCTCGCATTCAGTTACAATTTACTGAGGTATTTATGCACTGAGCAATAGAACGCAACTAGAATTCACATTGCAGTACTACTTACAGCGAAGACAGAAGGCTGGCGGAGCTCCTCCTAAGCAATAGAGGCATAATGAAGGAACCTAGCAGAGTTAACTGGAATAAATAATTAAAATTCAAGATATGCCGCAATAATTTCATCGTATACACATCCCCATCAACACCTGTACTCAGATAGCTAGTGCTGAGTGTTGAACATTGCATCTACATCGACAGAGGTTCACCAAGAATTGAAATTGCAATGAGAGCTCGTATAAATATCGACGATTCTGAAATTGAAACTGGGACCACAGAGTTGGAACTACATCAGAAGCAATAAAAGCTTTCTAAAATAAAGTTGCAAAGAAGTGTCGATAGCCGTGATTCTTCGTCATGTGGACTACTGACCGGACCGATTACGCAAAAAGTTTGAAGCTTCCAGCAACAACTTACGAGCTGACTGCACGTATGTCGCACATGTGGGCGACGTCACAGCAACGGTCATCGAAAAATGCAACTCACCTTTTTTAACTCTTCATTTCCTGCCTTCTGTTCTCTATTCAAATTTCTAATCCACTTGTGCATTCGGTGAATTATGGAGCTCAACCAGTCTTTTGCTTTAGTGGCTCTCTCATCAATCCCAATAATAGGTCTTTGAAAAGTGAAAAAGACAAATCTAAGAATTCCGGCATCTTCATCGACTGACAGGATCAAAAAAAAAAAAAACTAAGTGATTGCTTCCATGAAAGTAAGCAATATAAGAGCATGTTCAAGCTTCCATCACAAATGACTACAATATGCTCGAGGTCTCATGTTAAGGGCAGCTTCAACCAAAACATTATTCGCAGGCTTCATAAACAGCAAAGTCTGAGTGAAACTGAATGTGACTTTAACATTAAATGATGCCAACCACGCATATGTAAACTATCCCTTTGTTACGTCTTAATCGAACTGTTGTTACTATTCGCATTAGATGCACAATTAATGTGATGGAACCAAGGCAAAAACTAATGACTTTTAAAAGGATTCACAATAGCTCAGTGGTACAGCATCTGCCCAGAAGGCCTTTCATTCCTGCGCATTCCTGAGGAATTGTATTTCTACTGGCCGTCAAATAGCAACCATGGCACACAATCAAGCATGAAATCTACACAAATGGAAAGTTGACTTCAGGATCCCCGGAGGGCTTTTCCATCCTGCTAAGTCTTCCAGTTTTTTACATCCATTAGAAATTTATCTGGTTTGATGGATGCCACAAATCATTGGGAGACGCATTTAATGAGAAGCGTTGCCTGACCACGAATGACTCAATCAAGGCTATCTTATTGAATAGAAGAAATCATTTTCAATTCAAAAGCGAGGCACTCAAACACCTTCATTTGGGTTTTAGTTAAACGAGCTCCAGCAAATTCATGCTGAAATTCCGTTTCAATTGGAGTGCACTAATGTAAATTACTGAAATCGGCAAACCATTTCACTTATAAACTACTTTGTAGCAACATTCTTCGGGCAATTATTTTTTGTATAGAGGTCCTGTTGGATAGAAAGAACTTAAATGGTGCGTGTTCAATACTTCGATCGGCCACAAACCACGTCAGCCGCACTTATTTCGTGAAAAAGAAACGACAAAACATTTTTGAACGCAGCAATCGAAAGATTTCCTTTGCGTTCTAACGAATCACCACTCAGCCAACTCGTGACTTGCTTTTATGACTCTCAATAACCTTCCTCCACAAAAGCGTATTATGCTGGCATATATCTATTTGTGTGTTTGCTTGTCTGTCTGTTTGGAATTTTCAAGTCGTCAACCGCTGGAGCCACAGATGCAAAATTTGGTGCCTTAATATACATTATATCTGCTAAACAATAATTCAAACTCACTCATCACTTTGAATGAAACTTTGGACAATAAAAGGCGAAAGAAGGCATGAGTTGACATCATGTCATTTCTTAATTCAAATCGGTCAGTTATAAAAAAGAAACATTTGTGCAAGGTTTGAATGAGGGGAAAGATTGATTAGAATATGAAGTATTTTGTGATTTATCTATTGATAAATCATAAAACTGGCTAGTCGGGATAGCTGGATCCAGAGACAAACAACGCGCCCTTCACCGATCTTCCTTCTGAAAACAATTTTTAATTCATGTTAAGCCGCCGAATAACTTCCATTTCGGTTATATTGTTAATGAACCATATTAAATCGACTGTCTTAATGCCGCCTGTTATACGTGTCTGCTACAATGATAAATGATCATAGTAAACCCTATAAGCATTGAACTCTTGCAGTAGCATGAGCAAAGGAACAACGCGTATGTATCAGTCAGCTGGTCTTGGGAGGAATACCGCAGAACAAGTTGCCATTCTCTACCTGCCCACAGGCTGCCAAGTTGGAAGTGGCTGCTTCAAGAACACTGAGTTGACTGTGGTGAAAAAGGACATTCTTGACAACATGAACATGACAGCGAGGACGGTTATTAGCGTAGATGCACGAAAGCGGCTGCATCTACACAAAAGGAGGAAGCCGTAGCTGAAGAAAACGGCTACAGCAATCTTGAATTCCAATGTTGTTTTTGTGCATGACAAAGTATGACTAAACCGATGTTCCCTATATCTATGAGCCCTTTATTGTAGTCATTTAACAGTTGCTAACAAATAGTAATTTACCTACCTGCATACATAACGAACACCTTCGAATTTTGGAGGATGTATTGGCATCGAATCAGATCTACGATTTGTTAGATGACAAATGGAATTGCAACATCCTTCTTTCAAATCAGCTTTGAAGCTGCAGGAAGTCGGACTCTACATATAAAATCACATGCGAGTGTGGGAGCGAGTGCGTGAAAGAGAGCGGACGGCCAAATATAACAATCTGATTAGAAATAGCTTTCGATAATTTTCTCTTTTATATCATAAATCTTATATCATGTATATATA